>ML675610.1:73451277-73512627 GCA_007922155.1 Mesoclemmys tuberculata
AGCATTCCCACAGACCATTGAGCAGACTTATCTGCCGATAATCCATACATACATCCAGAGTCTTTAAAATAATATTCCTCCGTTCAGCAGGTGTCATTTATTGAATACCATTCAGCTCCTGAAAGAGCCCTTTTTGATGCTCCCTCCCCCTCCCCGAGGTTCAGGGTTTAACAGCCCTCCTTCTAGTGACTGTGCTTCAAATCCTGGCCTCCCTGCCCTTGAACTCTTCCCCTTAAATTCAGGAGTTGCACAGCCCTTCTTCCAGGAGCTGGGTCCTGGCTGAGTTCCTCCTCCTAAACAGCTCCTCCAGAAGCTTACTCGTTAGCCACTCTCTCTGACTGGGCTTGGACTATCATGTTGATTCCCCTGTCCAGTCATCTAATCAGCCTCTTGATCCACCCCAATAACCCCAAACACCTGTCTGCACTGACTAGGAGAGAGGGAGCCTTGCCCCATCCATTGTACAAGAATCCTGGTCCCAGATCCTTAAAGAAACAAATCATTTGGGATAGCTCCCCTGCTTTCCATCTCCCAGACATTCACTGCTTCCCAGAACCATCTTCCTCTCTCCCAGTTACTGCTTCAATTATTTCCCAGCCTTCATATGCCTGGCCACAAAGAATGTGGTAACTGGCCTCTCACTTTATTCTCTAGGGCCTTACATAGCAGTATCCCATTACACCATGAGATGGATGTGTTATAAGAATCTGAATAGAACAGAATGTCATCCATTAGAATTATGAACATACAGCATGTACAATTTTATTTGCAAAGAATATATTGTAAATGAACAAATTAAAAGTCACATCAGGATTAAAAATTTGATCAATAAATACTAATTTTTCTGAAACTAAACCAGAATAAATAAACAATGAAAGATAGAACGATTTCAGAACCTACTTTGCTTCAACAAAATTTTCCACAGACCTTACTGAATTCACTCATTCATTCACTCACAGTTCTTGGGTATATTTTGGATCCTGGTGAGAGGAAATTGTTTAACATTTTCCAGGATGGCTTCCATTTAAGCTGGTTTAAACAAGGTAGGAAAGGTTCTGGGACTAAAGCCAAAGTACATAAAGAACTGTAATGGTTAGGTAAAAAGCAGACATTGAAAGATATTGCAAAGCAAGAGGATATGGAAGGGACTACAGATATGCACATCACCTTGGTATGTCTGCATTAAAGAGCATCATGAGATGGAGAATTATCCAGAATTAAAATATAAGAATTAATAAAAATCTTCCAATAGTATTTTCAAGTTTTTTATTTCAGACAATAAAACTTCATACAGTAGAACCTCACCAATTCACACTAATTACTGGAACATCAATGAATGCTGGGAACGTGTAAGTGAGGGTGAAATTCATCCACGTGAAGAGAGCCAGCACAAAGCCTTAGACCTACATAAATCCTAAGGACTTAAATTGTACATAGATCTTATTGTGGCTCTCTAAACGGGTGAATTTCACGTTAGGATTTTATGGAAGGTGCTGCACTGCTAAATCTTCTCAGAGTTGCTTATTTTTTCATAATACAAACCTGTAAAGTTATTATATAATTGTAAACATAGAATCCTGTAATTAAACCCTTGTCTCCCATGGTAGAGTGCTCATCATGTATGTGAGGCAAACATGTTGGCAATTTTATTATACCCTTCAAAACTAACAGGCTATTAATGGTATCACAAAATAACAAGCTGTTTGCTAAACTACTGTTGAACATTTTTACTGATGAGATGTTAAATACCTATTTGTCTCTAAAAGAATGGAACAGATTTAGTAAATGTTTTATCTGTTAAACAAAACAGTCTGCATGACACCATTCTGAAGTCAAGCCCAGAGAGATGTTTTAGCCTTAAAAATGAATTTATTACATTTTGCTATACAACATTAAAAATAGTTTAGTTTTAATTTATTTTTACTTAAAATTACTGAGATAAAAGTTAAGAGGTAGCTATATTACAATAAACAAAATATTTGTCACAAAATCCACAGAAACATTTAGAATTTAGAAACATACAACACACAATTTCATGTACATGATATGCAGTACTTTAGCACTGGGGTGACAGCCATCTCCAATACTTGAAGTTGATCATTAAACAGTAAGCAGAAGAGTTGATTATAAACAACATACAGTCCATCACTTCGGAGAAAGAGAAAAAAAGCTCCTAAAGATTTTTGCTCTTCACTTCCATATTTTTTTCTTTTTTTAAAATTTAACTGAAACTGTATCACTTCATGTGACAAGGTCATGAATTAACTTTGGTCTTTTCAATATCATTTCAGTAGATTTGCTACTGGATACGGTATAGTACTTGTTGCAGTTGATGGAGCAAAATGGATCATGTTGAGTCAGTCATATTGCTCCTGGGCTGGAAAAGTACAATGACGTCTACCGTAAAATTGGTCAGAGAGTTCTTTCCATACAGTGAAGAATATAAACCATAAATCAGTTTGCCTAAATACATTTGCATTGCATCTTGAGATTGCCAAGTACAATCCCTTTGGCTGAGAGAAGATATGAAGGATTTGAAATAGTGCAAAAACTATTTCCCATGTTTTTGTTGGTAGACAATAGTGACTGTTTAGCAATTGGTTATGGCACAGTCACTTGATCTTATGAACTAAAATAAAGAAACTCCAGCACAAGATAACATTGATACTGCAACATATTTGAAGCAAAAACAGGCCCTACATTACTTAATTATATTCCATTCTTATGGTCTAATACTTTGAGGTTCTAAGCTGCTACCAATAAAACAAGAGCTTATTCCCACTGAAAGCACTGGAAGTTTTAGTTGGATTTCAGTGGATCCACAAGCAGGCCCATAGCAGCTAACTGTCACGGTTCCTGGCAATTGTTCACAAACTGTCAGCATTATTTTTAAAAAAAAGGTCAAATTAGGCAGAGTACTAAACATGAAGGTGTTATCCTGGCCACATTGAGGTCAATGGCAAAATTACATTGAGTTCAGTGGGGCTAGCATTTCATCCAGACGGTGGCAAGATCAGGCCCAGATTTGAGTTAGGGCTGCACTTTGTGGGAAGGTGTGAGATAGCTGCTTTTGCTCATCTCTCACAACTATATGTGGAGTCCATTCTTTGTACGTTTGTGAGGCCCAGAATATTTTGTCGGAGACCCTAGATCACTCTACTAATCCCCTCTTTTATCTTTGAACATGTCCATCAACCAGAGAATTTCTTTAGAGATATTTGGTATTGCCCATATAGTTGCACTGCTCACTCCCCAGAAATTCAGGTGAGATCATATACATCTTAAATGATTTATGAGAGAAAGAGAAAACTTTATAACATGCCATTAACTCTAGTTCAAGTTCATTTTCAGAAAACATTGTACTCTTGAGCAAGGATCCAAACAGGCAATAATCCAAGGATAAGGTAGTTTTAAAATTAAATGTAATGTTTTATATTTTTCCTTTAATGTGGAATGGTTTCTTTCAAGAATGATGCAGACTGTAATGCAGTACCGTAAATAAACTTTACATTTGATTTCATGAGTTATTTCTTAATGTTGGTTTTTGGGTCTTTTAAAGATTTTGTTACAGTGCCTGAAAAATGTATCTGTTTATATTGGAGAGTATCTTACAATGCATTTAAGAAATAACTGTAGAAAAAAACCTGTGGCTTTATATTCTCTGATTGGAGAAATAATAGGTGATTATCAGTCATGATTAAAGACTATATTGTAAATGCTCAGGCACAAGGAGCAGAGTAAAGGTTGCTCATGGAGACAACATTGGGGCAGTTTGGTTCTGAATCCGAACTTGTTGTTTAACTACTTCTCCACTTTTAACATGACCAATATAGATAGGCAGGGACAATTTTCACATTTTTAAGATTATTCCCAAATCCATAGGAGTCCACCTTTAAGACTGATTAACTAAATTGCTACTTCTCTTGATTTCTGAACATTTACAAAAACTGTTGTCTGGAACTTTGTGATTCCAGTGTGATCAGTGGGTATTTTGCCAGAATAAGAACTGATGAATGAGGCACTTTAATAGAAGATTCATATTTACATTTTCAAAAGACTCTAATATTTTTAATTCTGTGATACAAATGATGACATTTACCTTTTAAACAGAAGCTGTATTTTGGTTTTATTCTTTAAATAAATGAGTTGTACTATATGCTTACTAGAATCTCTAAAGAGAATTTTTCTCCAAATTGAAATACTTCAAAAACATGCTTTTAACCCATATATTCTGTTTTATTTCCCTAATTTTCTAGTACTAAGAAGATCTTCATGAAAATAGCTTATTTATCTCAAGTGTTCATATGCTCCAATGTCTTATTCTTTATTCAAATTCACTTATGAATTCTTCATTAAAGGTTAATTAAAACACACATTGCCTTCTGCTTCCAAAACCCCAAACTCAAGTGTTAGAAAACAAGAAAATTCTAAATTAAGGTTTCCCGGCATATCCCTGAAAAGAACCTAGTCATACAGGAAATAACAAACCACAAATTTATAAAAACTAGGAAGTGAACATTAAGGTGCTACTAAACACACACAACACAACCACTCTGCCTTAATCTACTGTTTTTATGGGAGTAGAGAATGTTTCCCTTACCAGCAGGACACTAATTTTAGGAAGTTTCCTGATGGATTGTTAGTTTCTTTGTGATTGTACAGCAGAAGGAGAGGAAGTACAATGAATTCAGTGTGATCTCTCTCAACCAGCAGCAACTACACCCCCATGTTGCTACACAGCCAGCACTGAGGGACCCATGAAACTGCATAAACAGGGTTCCTGATTTGGAGTTGAGGTGGACACAATGAAAATAGTATTCCAGCATGCTAATGTATTGTGCTATTTCCAGTCCCTATTGCCATTCAAATGAGGGCAGAGTTAAGGCTGTGAGGTTGTATTGTGTTTGAAGAAGAATCTTAACTATGCATTTCCTGGTTTTGTAACATTTGAGTTGGTGCTCCAGTCCCATATCCTATTTCGTTAATCTTTATCTGAATTCATAATCTTCATCTTTGATATCATAAGCATATCCATTGCCACTATCTATGATGCCACAAACCAATATGATGAATTCACATAAAGAAAGAACACCAGCGGCTGGTGAATTCTGGAGAAAAGCATTCATGAATACATACATGCAATTCCAATTCAATCTGTACACATTTACTTCCTCTTTGCTTGCTTTTCTTTGCCCATTTGTGTAGCGAGTTTTGTTCACACAAACATTTCAGGAGGAATTTTTATTCATGAAAAAGTTAGCAAGACTTAGGAAGTCAAATCAGAAAATAGAAACTATACCATGTGACTCAGCTAACCAATCACACAGCTCAAACAGCAAATTCTGAATATCTGATAGAATGCTCACTAAAAACAAGTCACTAATATCTCATTGGCCCAAACATCTTTAAAGACTCTCAGATAATTCCAGTTAAACAAATTTATATAATCATGATCTGTTAGTGGACAATACACAAACTGAAAATGAGCAGTTTAACAAATGTACATTTAATTAGCAGAGGTGAGGGTGAAATACAGAAAAACATTCTGCCTATATGCATTATAAGTTGGTGTAAGAATGTCCTTAAAGTAGCTTGTTCTTAAATCAGTTCTAGTACCATCCTGATCGCTACAGAAGGTTTAAGGTAAACTTTTTGACTGCACTTATTGCACTCTTTTTCCAAAGGTTTATAACAAAACCCTTCTGACGTACCATAGATTCTTCATTGTGATTAACTAATCTATAGAAGTTCAATAAAGCAGACTACTAAATTATCCAAAACAGCAAAATACTATTGGGCTGAGATGTATTATCCTATTTTATAATCTGCGGCATATCGCTCCAAGCTTGGGATTTCTTCTTGGCCAGTTCCATCCATGATGGCTGATCTGGAGTAGAATGACTGACTTTCTTAAGGTGGTTTATTTCTTCTTTCTCTGTGGGCTCTGCGGATTGAGCTATTGTGAAAAAAAATACATTGTGTCAGCTTGATGCTCAGCTATAGACCTCAACTATTTCTTTAAAACTTAACGTCCTACAAAATAAAACCTTTGCATTTCACATGGAAACTTATTCTACAGCAAGGAAACTCTAATTAGCAAGGAATTAAAATTCCACTATAGATCAAATGCAACATCTGTATACACTTTACTTTCTCTAAAGAGGGCAATGCATTTAGGTCCCAGTCCAATGAAGTGTCCAGTGCCCTCAACTCACATTGAGGGTTTCAATGAGAGTTGAGATTGCTACAAAATTGGGCCATTATAAGCCAAATTCCTTAAAATAAAACTGCAGAAACTAGTGTAAAAAAAACTATTGTAATTCTTGCCCTCACTGAAGCCAGTGGCAAGTGGGAAGAGACTAGTTGCTGTGGCTCTGATTTTGCAAACACGTAAGCATGTGGCTAATTTTGCTCATCTGACCAGAGTCATCCAGATGCTACAGAGTTTGCAAGATTGGAGCCTACATCAGTATTTCACACATTTGTTTTCATACCAGAGACATGACACGACAGCGAATTGTCTTTTGGGAGTGCCTCTTTCGCATCAGGCTTTGTCTTGTTCCTCTGTTCTTCAGACGTTTTAGGTGCCAAATGTGAAGGTTTGCTCTTGATGACGTCTGTTTGTTGCTTCATTGACCTCTATTTACATTGGGAGGGAAAAGCAGGTGGAACTATTTTAAATAATTCAACGAGAAAGAACATCAGTATGAATTTAAAAGAACATGAGCAACACAGCATTGAAGAAGCTGCTCCTGCATAACAATGGAAAAGCCTTGTCACACGTTTGTTCTATTTAGTTCACTCAAGTCAGCACCAGTTCATAAAGCTCTGACATTCTGAGATTTGTTTCCAGGACTCTAATTTTGCAATTTAAAAAAGTGTCTCTGTACTTTGTCTTATTTACCACAATGATGGCAGAAGGTTGTTATTTTCAATGAAAATTTATTCTGGGACATACACCGTGTGGCCCCCCCACCCCCACCCCGGCCCTAATATGAACAGAGAGGAGCCAACCCTGGCAGAAAATGGTTTGGGATGCACACAGGGGAAGCTGTGGCTTCACAGTATGTTTCCCTTTTTTCTCTCCAACTCCATGAGTTTAGGACTCCGTGGTGCTGGAGGGGGCTAGTGCTGGGGTTAGATATTATTTGAGGCATCATTTCCTTCAGATCCTCAGGGATCTCCTTAAGGAAGGCAGTGCTGAACAAGTCAGCATATTCTCCCATAGGTTCCCCTACTGTCCAGTGAAACTTCCCTGTGGTGGGACTCAATAGTTGTATGTTTCTGGAAGGAGCCCTGCTGCCATATGGGACAGAGATAATGGGAGCAGTGGCACTGGTCCTCATGTGCTTTGTTCAGCAGGCTCTTGGGGTACCTACAGGTTAGATGGGTCACAGCCATTAGTTGTTGTATGTGAACCATTCTACGTGGCAAAATCTGCAGGATACAATGCAACTTGAAATTGGGAGATTCCTGGCCCTTACTGGGGAATTTCTCAAATGGGGATGGTTTGACCCTCTACATTTTGAGTCATGAACGTGTACAAACTTTATTATCGTTTATAATCTCATCTGAACACATCATTAGGGAACCTTTCTTGTTAAACTGTCATTATTTATCATTTGTTATCCTTCAGAGAGGTCTCTTTTAAAACTTTAGAATACAATACGCTAATCTCAATTTCTATCTGGAGAGCTTCATATAAGGGATTATTTAGCATGAGTTTTCTAAGAGGCAATGCTAGCTAATATCCAGTGTCACCATCACATATAAATCTGATTTATCATGGTACAAAGAACCAAAATCTAGATCTTATGTTGTCATTGAGTGTCAGACAGAAACATTATTTTTACCTTATTTCATGTCTCCAGGCACTGAAAATTGCTGGCTAGGAGGTTTTGAACTCAAGCTGTTCAATCAAGTTTAAATCACTGAGAAGACTTGAGGTTATTATGAAATTGGGGGGGAGGGTTAAAGGCACATAAAAAGAACAGATTCACTGAGTAGGGATTGCACTGTTTAGCACATCAGTCAATTTACTTCAGTGTACATATACACAAAGCTAGGCCTGATCCTGCCAGCATTTATGCAGATGAGTAATTTTACACTCAGGGAGCAATTCCATGATCACTTATGTGTAAAATTATTCATATGAGTAGTCATGGGACTATGCATGTGTACAAGGGTTTGAAAGATCAGAGCCTTCTTACTTCGGTATCAATAGTAATTAGATTTTTACATAATTATTTAATAGCAACTGATCTAAACCAAGAACACTACAGCAATTTTACACAAAAGCATTAAACAAGTGTGCCTGTAAGCACCTCCGTTCTTTCCTTCTCCTTATTTTGTTTTTCTGCGTCTGACTTAACATCTTGAGCCACAAGTTTCTCTTCTTTATTAAGTTCCTGCTCCTGTTGCATGCCCCTCTGCTTCTGTCTTGCTATCGTAATCCAGGCTGGCTGTGGCTGGCTGTCAGTTCCTCCTGGTGAGTCTGCTGTAATCACTGGGGAAGGCACAGTCTTCTCTGTTGACAGATTCATTTGGAAACAGGGTGATTTGAAAGAAAACATTCGTTCATTTTAGCTCCACTTTTTCATTTCACCGATTTGTTATTACTGGAAACTTGATTAAAGAATATTTTATTCTGACCCCTTTACGGGTCTTGCTATTACTATTCATTATTTACTTTGTTAAACTACAATTTTACTTGTAAATGATGCTTCAGTATCTTTGTCCAGATAGTGTCACTGCATCACTCCTGTCGTATGAGTGATCTACAGAAACATCTGTTAAATTATATCAACATTGCAATTGTCAGCTGCAAACTGTCAACAGCTGAACACTCTTGATCTTGCCCTCTCTCTCCTCAATACCAAAGCAATGCATTCACAACACTAAAAAAAGAGAGAAATGTTAAAATAAAAAGCCACAAAAATGACTATATCAGGCCAATTTCACTTCTGGGGTAAGTGGATGAAAGGAAATTCCATTTACTTAAATAGTTGCACCCACTTACATCAGTGGTGAATTTGGTCATCAAACAGAAATAGCTCTTACTCCTAAGTAAACAACAAACCTTACAGTGCTTAAAAGGTACAAGAAAAGTAACACAAACCCTAAAACACTAACTACCTGTGGGCCTGTTTCTGCCTCCCAGAAATCAGTGGAAGTCATGTAGATGGTGGCAAGATCAAGGCTTAAACTATCAGGCACTTGTATGTCACCAGCAACTGAAAAATCGGTACTGTCGGAGAGTGTCATTTCAGACTGGCATATGAAATACAGAAACAACATTTAAAGAGGAAATCCTAACTTCTGCAGTCTCTGATACTACAATCTGGGATTCTTGGGAGCTGTAAGGCAGTCCTGTAGGACTTGTCTTCACTAGAAAATTAGGTTGTGTTAGAGGACAACCTTGGAGACATATTAACTAATGTGATGTTCAACATGAGGTTGCAGTCAGTGTAGACAGGGACCATTGTGTTTTACATAGTTTTTCCTGGACATGAGTAAACTCTACAGGAACCAGAGAGTTCCTTCGCTGGAATCAACAAGCCTGAATTAGGCACCCAGGCTCCCTATACAATGAATGGGGAGAGGTAGGTGCTTAAGAATGGGATCCACAAAAGCCAGTGTGGTAGGTGGCTCCCAGCCTAAGCCAGCCAAAAGTAGATGCCAATGAGAAGGTGTGTCCTAACCCTCATTCCTCTTTGGGAGTTGGATGCCTAAACTCAGGCTGGAGGGAGGTACCTACCTCTGCTTGGAATCCATAGCTGTGAGCCTTCTCCTGTAGTCTAAGACTTTTTTTTTTGCAACAAACATACATGAAGGGGAAAGAGGTGGTGATGATGGTGGTGGTTCCTCCCTTATAACTTTTAGCCCAATGGTTAGACCACTTGCCTGGGATATGAGAGACTTAGTTTCACTCTGAAATGTTTCTCTCAGTCCCTCTGGTTGAAGCTGTTCCACTTTGTATAGATCCTTACATAGTCATTGAAGCAGCCAAAGCAGGAACCTTTGGGCACTCAGAAAACTTTCTACAGTTCTGACTCGACGTTCTCTGCCCTGTGCTGAGTAGCCCCAACCCTCTCCCTCCCTCATAGTCACCTCAGCTTCACTTCACACCTGCCCCTCTTACCCTCTTCTCCAATGCCCTGTCCCCCTCATCCCCTTTCCCTTCCATGTCATCTTTTCTGTCCCTTTAGTTCACCCCTTCCAAACTAAAATCATAACAAAAAATCATGGCACTAACATGCTGTTTGCTGTCATCACACTGTTCACTTTGCTTGTGTGTTTACATACCCTTCCCTACCCTGTGTCCATCTTGTCTGTTTTGACTATAAACTCTTCAGGGCAGGGAGTGTCTGCTTATTTGTGTTGGTAGCACAATGGGGTCCATTCTTGGCTGACCCTTAGGCACTGCCATAAGAAACATGATTAATAATAGCAATTAATGCCTGTCGTTGCCCAGATTTGAGACATTTACCAGCACATGAAGGGGAACCCTCAATGTCCCACTCCCTCAGCAATAAGTTGAGGGTACCCTTGTGGTAATGGAAAAAGTAGTAAATTTAATCCTAAATCACTTAGTCATATCATCTTCCATCCAAACTAAAATTTCCACCTGTTTGTTCAACATTTCTGGTTGATGTCCATGCATCAACTTACACTCAATATGCTCAAAATGGAACTCTTAATCTTTCCACCCAAGCTCTCTCCCTTCCCCTACTTCAGTAATCATAGACATTGCCACCATCCTCCCCCTCACTCATATCAATAAACTGGGCAGCTGTCTTTCTAGACCCATATATGAATAAGCCATGTCTCAATCCTGCTGCTCCTTCCTGTACAATGTCTCTAAGACCTGGTGCCTTTCCTCTCTGTCCACACACCTAAAACACTAATTTAGGCCCTCATCTCACATCTCAGCTACTGCATCCTCCTCCTTTATGGTCTTGACAAATGCCATCTTGCCACCTTAAATTCATTCAAAACACTGCTATAAAGATCATTCCTGGCTCATCGCTCTACCCATGTCGCGTCCCTCTTTGTATTCCTCCACTGACTCCCACTGCATCAAACACAAACTACTTATTTTCACTTTGAGGGTCCTCACGGCTTGTCTCTGACCTACCTAACATCTCTTACAAGATATTGAGCAGTTGACACTTCCCTCCATGCTGCCAGCCTAAAATTCCCTCAAACACCTTTGTACTTTCACCCTTATTCATATTAGAAATTCTCTATAAAAAACCTCAAAGTCACCTTATTGTACTTCTTCAACTGCCCTGAAAACTCACCTCTGCAGTGATGCCTACAAAACACTTAACAATGACTAGGCAGCTAATATATTGTGACCACTGCTTATTGTGCTAAACATAAAAGCCTTGTTGCTATCTTGTTTTCCTGTTTGTTTGTCTGTAGGCATCTATTGTCTCTCGTCATATACTTGGATGGCAAGCTCTTTGGGCAGGGACCATGTTTTTTGCTATTATTGTAGATAGTACCTAGCACAATGGGGCTGCATTGGTGTCTTTGGGTGATGCCATACGAATAATGTGTATAAATAAATAGGATAAGATGACATCAAGCAGTTAAGTTCTTCTTACAGCACTCCTTCAAGGTTAAAAAACCCAGCATCCCTGTCGGCCATGTTAGGGGGGCAGTTATCACCTCAAAAGATAGGAAGAGAGCATTCTTGTACCAATGGCAAGCAGCTTTTCATAATGATCTTCAAAGAAATTGTCTCAATCTGTCTGGACCTGACTCTGAATGGCAAAGTTATAACAGTTGCATTCTTAGGAGCAATAGCTGGTCTGTTTCTCGGAAGGCTACTTTAAGGGACCAATATGTACTTTTGATTTTCGGATAGTCTTTGCTATTGCAGAAGCCAAATCTGTCAGGAAAGAGAGAGGTAGAATAGTATTGTCAGCTCAGAAATCAGACATAGCCAGCACAGGATTTAACACCTCTTCCACAGACAGGTTTGGCAGAACTACTGGAGGCAGCTTAATAAGCGTATCTGATTATTTATTATTTCTGTTTCCCAAAGGCTTCCATGAAGGATGGAGGTCCCAGTGGATGGAGAGATGGCTGGACAGTCTACACACGTAATTAAGAGTCTCTGTCCCAGAGAGCTTACAATCTACACAAATGATGAAAGACAACAACCAAGGAACAGAAGCTAGGGGAGGAAGACACAGTAGCAGTCTAAAGAGTATCTGAGACTCTCCTTTAAAAGTGTGGGGTTCTGAGAGGCAGTGGAGGCCTAGTAGCCATGGCATGAAGTGGCTATCCACAAGCTAAAATATTTTGCTCACCTTTTTACTCAGTTCATGGACCTTCTGATTCACCCTGAGTAACTCTTTTCTTTCTTATTTCTTGCAAAGGATTGGGGAATAGAGATCGTCAGTGTGGAACCAAAAG
Organism: Mesoclemmys tuberculata; assembly: GCA_007922155.1. NCBI lineage: Eukaryota > Metazoa > Chordata > Testudines > Chelidae > Mesoclemmys > Mesoclemmys tuberculata. Next base: position 73,463,707 of record ML675610.1, read on the forward strand.
TTCTTGGTAATAATTTTTTTTGAGGCCAAGTTACAATAAAACTTGTCAGCACAATTCAAGTATTGCTTCTGCTTATTACTCATAGGAAGAGCACCCAAGAGTTCCTAGACTTGTGTATTCTTTTTAGAGAGACAGCATGTCCAGTGGGCAGGACACAGGATTGGAAGTTAGAAGACTTGGGTTTTTTCCTAGCTCTTCCATGGATTGTGTGACATTGGGCATACCATGTAACCACCTTGTGCCTTGGTTTCCCCATCTGTAAAATGAGGATAATGATATCCACCTTTGGACTACACTTTGAGATCTATGGATGAAAAACACTATATTAATGCTAAGTACTATTCTTTTTGCTTTTTTACTTCATTATGTAGAAAAAAATCATTTACAATATTTAAAAATAATTCTTAAATAACTTTGTCAATAAAGGATACTGGGTGGTGATATCTTTTCAGTCATTCAGAATATGTTCAAACTCATGGGTACTTTTTTATTTGTTTCTTTAAAACTAATTTGACAAAGAACTATGGGATTTCCTTCTCCCCTTTGAATGAAGTCTGCACTCCTTATGGAAATAAGTGTCAATAAATGCAGAAGTACCAGCAGCTCACTGTATATTGAGGTGAGAATCCCTTATGTCTGCTCAGTGCTTTACAACAGCACACTTAGGCTAGGTCTATACTGACGGCAGCAAATTCGCTGCCATTAGATCGATTGCTCTGGATCAACTGAGCTGTCAGTAAAGACCCGCTCAGTCAATCCACAAATTGACCTAGGAAAACCACTTCTGAAAGTGGCGCAGCGCAGTATGGACGCCCTGCAGAATGGAAGCAGCAGAATCAATGCAAGTTGTTTTACGTCACTTGCGTTTCTCCTGTTGACTGCCGCTGAATCTCAGAGGTAAGTATAGACCAGCCCTTAGAAAGCGGCATGTTATCTGCCAAAATTGCAGGTCTTAGTTTGCTTTCAAGCTTTTCTCAAACAGAATTTCTCTTCCTTCTTAAAGGTTATGGGCCTTATCTAGGAATGGGAATTTTGCCTGCATAAAGACTGTAAGATCAGACCTTATCTTCATCCTTGTGTGAAGGTTATTCTTTAATACATTTATCTCTAGTTATTTGAACAATAAGATTAAATCTGTAGAACTAGACTTTAGATACCAAAGGAACTTTCTTCTTGACATATTTAGTAGGTGAGTGAGGGTGATTTTGCACACATACAAGAGGTGGAAAAGTAAAATGATTAAATAATAATTGGTCGCCGTTATTATCCATATGCAATCATATATTATTTACTATATATTTGAAAATTATTTTATCAAGCACTAAAAATTAAAGTAACTGAAGCTGTAAAGCTCAGTTTTTCAGAGGTTGTCTCGGATACTACTCCAGCGTTTTTATGTCCACAAATACTTGCAGACACAAAAAATTACAGATGTACTTTATAGCACTAAGATGTCTAAGTTCCTGAAAATGAGGTGCTTACATATCTACGGGCTATAAAATATGTCCATGGTTATTCATCACCACAATGATATGCAGGTGCAAAGTCAGACTGAATTTTGAGGCCTTTTTGAAAGTCATGACCTTAATATGCAAGTAAAGCCACGTCCTGTATTCCAAGCATATTTTTAAAAGCAAATATTTTCAGAACTAATGCATGTTTTAGTAGGTGGAAAAATACATATACAAAACTATGTCATTGTTTTATAACATACTGTTTGTGGATACATATTTCCATGTTACTTAATCTTTGTTCATTCACAAATAAGTAAGTTATTTTAAGAAAGGCTTTAAAATGTATATGACATTTAGGATATATCAGCCTACATATTTTCCTTTGTTTTTTAACATACCGTATGTTTCTCCCAGAGTACACACCCTATGCTTTCATATCAGACTAAGCATCTCTGAAAGGTTTTGCTAAGCAACTCTGACATTTTTTTCCCTCTAAGATGCTATGCAACATGAGCTGTGTGTTTTGGATGGATCCATAATAGACTTCCAAGAGAGTTTATTACAGAGAAAATTGCTACCTTTGCATCAGAAAGTCTATTGCTTTCTTGGAAAACAGCCCTACCAAAATATAGTCTCAGACAACTAGAAACACAACTTATTTTGAAGACAAAAGAGCCAGGTTTTAAGCTTCCTACATATATTGCTTTAATGCAATCCTGGTTACATTAAAAAAAAACTGTCTTTTTTTATGCAGAAAGACAGAGGGAAGTATTCTTCTTGTAATATCAAAGCCTGGATTTTCTGGAAAATACACTCTAACATTATTTACCATTTACCATGCTTTTGCTTTCCTTCCTTGAGTTCCCTTCCAGAATGTCAATCCTACTACAATTTCTCAACACAAAAGACCATTACTTTTATTTTTATAACTTTTTTGGTGGATCCAAAAGACAGAAACACACACTATGTTCCCCTACAGCGATTCTGAAAAACTCCCATTGACTTAAGTGGGAGAAGAAACATGCTGTGTATGTAATTGCTGTTTTTCCATAAGAACACTTAAATAGTCATACTGTCCAGTCCAGTATCCTGTCTTGCAACAGTGGCCAATGCCAGGTGTTTCAGAGGGAATGAATAGGACAGGTAATCATCAAGTGATCCATATCCTTGGCCATTCCCAGCCTCTGACAATCAGCAATCCCTGCCCATCCTAGATAATAGCCATTGATGGACCTATCCTCCATGAACTTACCTAGTTCTTTTTTGAACTCTGTTATTGTCTTGGCCTTCAGAACATCCTCTGGCAAGGAGTTCCACACGTTGACTGTGTGATGAAATACTCCCTTTTGTTTGTTTTAAACCTGCTGCCTATTTATTTCATTTGGTGACCCCTAGTTTTTGTGTTATGAGAAGGAGCAAATAACACTTGCTTATTTACTTGTGTCACACTAGTCATGATTTTTTAGACCTCCATCATATCCCTGCTTAGTCATCTCTTTTCCAAACTGAAAAGTCCCAGTCTTATTAATCTCACCTCATATGGAAACTTTTCCATACCCCTAATCATTTTGGTTGACCTTTTCTGTATCTTTTCCAATTCCAATATATCTTTTTTGAGACGACCAGATCTGCACACAGTATTCAAGATGTGGGCGTACCATGGATTTATAGAAGCAATCCAATATTTTTGGTCTTATTATCTATCCTTTTCCTAATCATTTCCAACATTGTTAGCTAAATAAATAGGCTCTGTTCTTTCTGATTTGTTAGAACATTTTAACTATTTGGAGGGTATTTATTTTTATTTCTACCTGGATCAGTCAATTCACCTCCACAGAAGTAGAATCATAGAGTTTAAGGCCAGAAGGGACAGATCAGCCATTCAGATCCCATGTACATTACAGGCCACCAATACCACCCAGCCACCTGCATAGTAAACCCTACAACCAAAATGAGAACAAAATATTACAGCCCACATGAGAGTATACTACTATGTGCCACAGGCAGAGAATAGGAGGGATCAAGGTGCACCAGGGCCTGAGGCCCCACATCAGCAGGGAAACGATTGTGAGATATACCCAGATAATCCTAGCTAGTGACCAGAACTCACATGCTGCAGAGGAAGGTGAAAAAATCCCCAAGGTCACTGCCATGCTGATCTGGGAGAAAATTCCTTCCCAACCCCACATATGGCGATCAGTTAGACATTGAGCACGTGAGGAAGAACCAGCCAGCCAAGCACCTGGAGATGATTTCCCTCTGCAAAGAAAAGAAACCCTGCAACAAATGCAAGTAGTCCTTGGATTAGCCTCCTTTAAGACAAACATATAAACAAAAAGTTTATTTAAATTTGATTCACCTCATGTAAGATGCCTACAGAATAAGCTCCTCTTTTCAAGTGTGGTTCGTGGGTGAAGAGAAGAGGTATCGTTAAGATGTTAAAAACAGTTGGAGATCCTAAATCAGTTAGAGTCTAATGGAAAATACATCTTGCTTTAAAAATGATAAGCCAATAGATTTTAAACCCAAATATTTCAAAATCTCTTTGCCCTGGCTGCCAAAATCAACTCAGGATTCTGTGATCCCCTGGCAATAACTGATGCCATCACAGTAGGGAACTGGATTCTCAACTCTGATTTGACTCTGGCAGAGGAAATCAGAACCTTGAGCACAGGTCTTAGAAGGTAAGTGAAGATGGGTAAAGATGGCTGATGGATTTTCAACTAGATACTTTCAAAACGTACTGGTAATTTTTAAGTCAGCATGTGTATTACGTTAAGGCCTGACAGAGGCATTTAGGCACTGGGATTGCAGAGCCGAACTGGAGGTCAAGGAGGGAGAGAGGGATTCTGCGGGTGGATGTTACAGCCTGCTCCCAGCCCTGCTCTATCGACCAGCATGCATGAGAAGAACATAGTCCTTTCTCTTCCTCTGCCCACCTCCTTTTGGGTGCATAGTGCCTCTCTGGGTGCACCAAGGGTGCAATGCCTGAACACAGGGACTTCAATTGTTTCTACTTCTGAGGTGGGAAGCACAATGGACAGCAGAAGTCTGCATGTCTCTTCCTCACATGTGCATTCACACGAGAGCTAATTAGAGTTTTTGCTATTGTAACCCACTGATTAGTGTGTGTTACTTGTCCCACTCTGTATCTGATCCACAGAGGATGTGAATCTGTTACAGCCCCTTGCTATGGAACCTGGCTTGTTAGCTCAAGCTGTAAAGACTTGTGCTTTTAGCTCTGGACAGCCCAGGGCCAGCCAAGGCAACAGCTATCACACTATTTTAAAAAGTTGCCTGTACAACTCTAAGGCACACAGACAACAAGCCACCCCCAACTATCTCCACAGGCCTTTCTAGTGGTTTTGAGTGCTGGTTACGTTTGGGTGTGGAGTTGGCATGCCAACAACCTTAACAAACACTTTAACATTAGTTCTCCAGGAACTGGAAAAATCTAGAGATTAAATTGAACAGCAACATGTTCCAATGGACCAAGATGCTATTGAAAACATGGCAATCTTAAGTCTGTCCAAACTACTATACATGAAATGTGAACTGCGCCCCATCACAATGATGGTGCAATTTGTTTCCCCTTTCTAGCATGATTAGACCAGTATTCTTTTCCAGCCCAGCAGTGTCACATCAGCAGCTAAGGCTTTTTGAAAAGTCTAATGAACTTAAAGGATAGAAGCGGCCTGCTGCCAGCAGTAGCAGAGATTTGGAGAATGCAGTGTCAAGGGGGACAGAGCAGACCTGATGGCCCTACATACCTGAGGACAGATTTTGTTCATCAAGCCACACATGCCCTTGAAGAGTTATGTTCTGGAGTGGGCTTGATAGCTGTCTACAGCTATTTGGGTTGTCTCTGCCAGTGGCTAAAAAGAATGATTAATTTGCATGCACTCTTAGGTAAGTGGGAGTAGAAAGCAGGCCTTTTTTACAGTATAAAGTAACTAAGGACTATGCCATCAGTTAGCAGTATCGGTCATCACATTGCTCCACCAATTAATTTATTCTCACTAGTTGTCACATGCAACGGGGCTCAGTCATGCCTTATAGGCTCTGAACAGCATCATGGTTGGTGCAGTAGTGCACTGCCTCAGAGGCTCATCAGGGCATTGGGGGAGTACACATGCCACTACACCCCTTTAGTGAGTGCTACATAAGATCTCTTCTAGACCCAGCTATCTCTGGGTATTTAGTGAGCATGGGCACTGCCTATTGACATTACTGACGAGGACACATCCACAGGCAAATGTTGCCAACCCAGTGTCACATGATCACCAATACCAGGACAGTGCCATGATCAGATTTCTAAGCAGAAAGGTCCATGATGAGACACTATGGACCTCAGGTCAATGTTTAAACTAAAAACATCCCCAGTTAGCTCATGTTAAAATGGCAGAATCCATTTCAAATCTATGTATTCCCTTCCCCCTACAGCTACTCACTGACTATATGGAAAATAGCATAACGGCTTCTTTTATATGCTCAGTAAGTTTCATACAGTTACGCGATGGTCCAGGATTCTTGTATAAATATTTCATATCTTATACTAAATACGTTTTTAACCCTAGGCCAGCTATCCCAGTATTGCTTACAATGAGCAAGCAATGATAAAGCCTTTCAAAGGAGTTTATGGGAGGCCATAAATAAATAATGTGCTGAGAATGCCAGACAATTAGTAAACCTCCATCAATGTCCCTGTTAAAAAGAAGGATGAGTCTTTCAGAGGTCTGAGTCATCTGTATCCCAAAAGACTTGTTTGCACCTGCAGAATGTTATTTACTTCAGCAGCTCCAAGAGCGGCTCTTTTCCTGTTACCTGAATGTGGTCAGCCTGAATTTTTTTGTCCTTGCTGATTTTTTGAAGGGTGTTCTGACAGATGCTTTTTAACTAACTCCTGAATTTCTTTTTTAAAAGCCAGTAAAAAAATATTCAATAAGGGTTTTTCTGCTTTCCTGCTGATGTCCATTGTCTTCTCAGCAAGGGAGAATGGACAAGTCTAAGGGCAGCACTGATAAATGTGTCTATCTCCACCCACACCCCTAACCACACACTGCTTGCCAGCCAGCCTCTTAAGCAGCAATGAGGTAAAGCCTCCCAACTTTATACTCCCCCCAGGAACTGCAGAACAGCGCCAGGGAGCCAAAAGCCTCCCACCTCCACTTCCTCACCCCAACCAGGTTCCCATTGTTTCCAGGCACAGTACAGGGGCTGGGAGTGAAAAGTGGGAGTCTGCTAGGTACCCTCTTAGCTTTCATCACTCCCCAGCTCTGTGCAGGAGTCTGGAGAGAGAAGACGGGGACTATCATGGCCATCCTCCCAGCTGATCTTACTTCCTGACTCAGTGCAGGGGTTGTGGGAAAAGGAGACAGGGTCCTGGCCCCATAAGGAGAAAGAGCAGCAGTTCTGCTACTGGGTTACTGGTAAACAACCGCTTGCAGGGCTTCGGGAATCGTGTGCACTTGAGCTCCTCTCTTTTCCCCAATGCTGCATAAGAATGTCATCAGTACAATAGAATATGGCATAGGAACTACAATGGGCCATCAACAAAACCATGAAACTGGACTGTACACAAAGGGCTGTCAAATGCACTCAGTAAACACACTAGATCAGAGACTTTGCTGGTATAAATTGGCACAGTTCTCCAAGAAGTCAACTGAACTACACTGATTGACACCCGCACAAGATCTGAATCAATTAAAACAATTTTTTCCCCTTTAACTTTCTTCATTTACAGTCCTCTTAGGTGTTATTTCGAACTATAGCAAGCATAACATTTTCAGAAAGCAGGGTGATTTGCAAAGTGACATTGTATCTATAACTAAAGAGCAGCCAGTAAAGTTTTCTGCAAGTTTTCTAGTAAGATTATTTATCATTTTACTGCGACAACAATTAAATGTTACAGTTTCACTAGCAAAAATACACTGTGGATTTCAGATAAAAAGAGGAGTGTTAAATCTAACCTGATTGTATGTGGCTGCATGTCACATCAGGCAACAATTTTTCATGTATTCTAAAATATGCTTACAAAAGATAGTTAAAAATGTCTGATTGTGGGTTTTGTTTGTTTGTTTGTTTTTTAAATACAGAATCCTTAATCATTTTAAACCAAGAAGAAATCAGCTCTTTAGTAGATTTGGACCACATAATCCTGAAATTTGGCAAATAGATTATTTCAATCTCAGATGTCTTATACTAGTCCAGACAACACCACAGGGTCCAAACAGCATTGAACTAGGGATATAGACTTGGACCTATCTCTGCACTTCAACAAGTCTGGTCATGAAAATCCCTAGTTGCTTTTTTAGAGTCAAAATAAAATATATCGCTAAACTTTAAAATGCACAGGTTCAAATTGCGTTACAATTCCATTAGACTCCCTGTTACCTCACCAGAGAAATCTCAACGAGAAACCAGATTGCTGGAGACACTGCAGTCATATATTTTCATCTTGTCCTGGCATAAGGGATGATTTTGAAAAATTCTCACATATTACACATTGTCCTGTCCTCCATGGACCTTCTTTTGTGAAATCATAGCTTGCGTCTTCCAGTATCCTGGCCATTACAAAAAGCTTAAATATTTCTTATTAAGGCTCCAATCCTGCCTCTGTGTGATTGGACCCCTGGGCGTGTAAAGTGCCAGTTGCAGGAACAGAGTCTAATGGTCAGATCCTCAAAGGTATGTCACTGGAGTTAGGCACTTCAATGTGTTTGAGCGGGGTCCCCAACCACCGGTCCGCGGACCAGGACCGGGCCGTTGGGGGTTTTTTGCCGGTCCATGGCGCCGCCGCAGACCAGCACTAAACACTGACAGTGTGCTCTGCTCTGCAGCAGCTCAGAGCACACTGTGTGGGGCGGGGCAGCGGGCTGGCCTCAGTAGACGCGGCTCCCGGCAGAGAATATTATGCGGGGCATGCCGGGGCGTGCCCCCTCCATAACCCCGCCCCATATGACCAAAGCCCCGCCCCTGCCCCGCCCTGCCGGGCCATGGAAAAATAGTCTTGCTTCAAGCCAGTCCCTGGTGCAAAAAAGGTTGGGGACCACTGTATTTGAGGATCTGGGCATGCATAAGTCATCATGGGTGAGCACTGGGAAAGCTAGCCTTGGGAACTGGAAGAGAAATACTGCACTATGTAACTTGTAATAAGCACATTGGGGACGCTGCTCAAGACTGAGCTTGCAGAATATCCCAACTAGCTTCCCTAAAGTCAAAGAGATGTTATCAGCTCAAATGATTTTGAAACATTGATTTCCTGACATCATGCCCTGTTTTCCTTTGAGAAGCAGCAGAAGTTTCATTTCTCATTTTCTGTTGCAATTTTTCATTTCTATTAAATCACATCTGCATGCATATAGTACTTCTGCTATATTACTAAGCTGTGCAAAGGAACAAACATGCTAGATGTCATCTTCATTGTTTCAACAAGACGTATAACTTTCAAGACCAGAAAAAAAACCTTCTCTGAATTCAAAGGAGTTTAGACAACTATATAAAGAATCAGAAGCCTTACCAGGTTCTTTAGAAGGACATGATTTTTTCTCCAAGTCTTTATCTTCACTTCTGGATTCAGGAGATCGCGTGACTTTTCTCTGCTTTTCCATGTTCGTGTTACTGTTTGCAATAGTTACATTTTGCAAAACAGGTTTCCTCGGCAATGGAGGTTTTGTGCTAAGCTGTTCAGAGGACTTTGCTCTAGATTTTATGTTGTCACTTACAGAGCCATTGATATTTACATCAGCTGTTTTATTAAGCTGTGTCTTTTCACCTTTTAGAAGTGACTCCAATCCTTCTTTTTCTAAATTAATCTCTGCACTGTATCTTTTTAACCCTTTTGATTCTGGTGAAGAGCAGTCTCTGTATGTCAAGGACAGTGAGGTGGATCTAAGTTTTACTTGGAAAGGACTTTTATCTTCCCAGCCTGTCTGACACTGGGATACCGAAACAGAGCCACTTCGCACTGGAACTGCACCCATGGCCTGAGAAACACAGTCAGCCACCATTTTGTCTGCTGCTTTGCCTGTGACCTCATAGTCGGAATCTGCCAGAGATGCCTGCTTTTTAATGCTATTTTTTTCCTCCTGAACATCTGAGCCCAGCTGCGCATCCTCTTTCAACTTATCCTTTCTTGAGGAGAGCTTTGGTTTTGGCAGGAGTAATTTGGTGTTTAATGTACTTTCACATTCTGAGGTTTCTTTCAGGTGGAGACTGCCAGCTCTTGGCCTCTCCCGTGCTGACGACACTGAAAATTTTCTCAAGGTACTGAATTCATTGGCAGTTTTCTCCATTTTTTTCCCCAAAATTGGCTCCGGGTGTACCAATGACTGATTGTTTTCCTTGTCAGATACTGCTAGTTTTTGAGTGGGCATAGTTTGCTCCAGAGACCAGGAAGCATGTGATCCCATCTGCAATGATAAAGCAGGCTGTGGGATGTCAGAGGAAACACAGGGTGAGTCTGTGAGATGAGAAGACCCTTCGGGTAATTGCTTGCTGGAACCTCGCAATGCAGCATATTCCTTCTTTGTTTCCTTATTACAAGAATTTTCCATAGGTATCTTAACATCCTTCTGTACATTTTTTTCTGACCCTCCCAAACAAGAAAAACTACCAGTACTCGGTGAAATGGCCTCTTCAGACAGCATGTTATTCACTGAAGACTCATTAAGAAACTGTTTATTTTCTTGATTTAAAGTTTTAACTGACACTTTCCACATGTTCCCAGGGGGGACACTCAGTGATCCTGACGGCTCTTTTTCCCTTTGTGTTTCTCTATCTGGAGGGGAATACAGGGTGATTATGTTTTCTTTAGGTTCTAAAGGAGAAATACAATCAGACTCAGAATGTGTTAATTTCAGCATCGTTTGGCTGCCCTCAGGATTATTCTCATCCTGTACAATGGCAGACTCAGAAGTGAACTGCAGTGTAGAAGGCCTTTCATCTCTGTGTCTTGAGCCATGGGGAAAGTCTTCTGGTCTCTGCAAAGAGGCTATGTCACTTGTCACAACTGTGCTGTCTGTCAGTTTCTGATGGCTGCTGGTGAAGATTTCATATGTCAGGTCTATCAGCATCTCTCTCCCATCATGCTCCTCTTCTTCTGGCGTGCAACTCAAGTCATTTAGAGACTCTACTTGGGTACGCTACAAAGAGCAAACCATTATTAAGATTATATTATTTCTTTATAACGTCACACATTTTTATCTATTTATTGTTTAGTTTGTGGGGAGAGCCCACAGTCTGGCAACTGCTTTCCAAACAGGGAGGAAGACACAGTCCCAGTCTGGAACACATAGCTAATTAGTTTTATGTTTAAGTACTATATGTTGACTTCATCATATTATGCTTGGCAAGCTGTATTACATATATATGTAATAATTTACTAAGCATCCTATCAAGCAATCAAATGAAGATGTCATTTCCTACCCCTACATACTTAACCCCTTTGATGCCTTTGCATATGTAGCCAATATCCAACAAAGCAGGAGCTGTTGGACTCTGGGGACAAGTTTTTAAGGCTGGATTCCCCAGTGCAATCTGGCTACACTGTGGTGCACCAGTGATAAAATGCATCACTTGGACCAGAAAATCTGTTCCTTTACATTCTGATGCTCCATCATGCCATTACAAATCAAACAAACCCTTCTTTGTAAGGCCCGACCTTCAAGTGCCAAGTCTGTACAAAGGGAATAGCAGAAAAAAAGTATTAAATAAGATCATAAAGGCAGATCCTCAGTTGGTATAAACTGTCAGAGTTCCATTGACTTCAATGGAGCTACGACAAAGTACAGCAGATGGTCTTCTTATCTTTAGTCAAATTGTGACACACCCTTACAATCTTTTATAGCTTGTGGTTGAATTTCTGTTTCCTTTCAAGAGTTAGAAATATTTCATGAAAACTTATAAAGCATCTCTTTATCTGAGAGGTCTTTTTGATAATACATCAGGTAAGCTTTTGTAAATACGTTCTTAGGACTGGCTGAATATAAAGGATTATTCCAAAGCATGTTATTAACCCATGGAATATGCGTTTTCACACAGTGCCTTTGTTAGCTTACTGAACTATTGTAGTCTATTGCATAAATACGTATTTTAGATGGGGGTACTAATTTGAGGAATACAAAGCTTGCATTCTGAATTGATTTATGTCTCATCCCACTCCCAGTTCTGCAAAACAAAAATGCCATGCTATTCAGTAGAAAAGCTAGTCTATGCCAAATAAAGGTCCAGGAATGTAATAACTGGGATGTAGGTCAGGACAAAAGTATTCAGGCAAAGTTGTCTGAGGAAAAAATTACTAATGGTAAGATCTATTAAATAGTGCAAAAGCTTTCCAGAGGAAATCATGGGGGCTCCATCACTTTGGTCATTTAAGACAGGACTGGACAAAGCAATAGTGAATATACTTTGGCAACACTCCTGCATTGGAAGGAAGGAATGGATTAAATGGCCTTTACCATTGGTGCTTTTCATGCTTCTCTGATGCAACCTGTCACTATGCCCAGCTCAAGACTGCCTTCCCAAGCATAAAAGTTGCTCACGTTTTTGAAAAAATAAAAAATCCTCTTGAAATCGTAGTTGGAGGAAAATGATACTCGTCTTTAACAAGACTATTTGACTTTTTTTTTTTTTAAAAAAAGGTTCAAAAAATCCAAACACACTAACGCAAATAATGTATAAAGATTGCCTGTACAATTTTAATTTAAAAAAAATCAAGATTGGAGACAGTCAGAAAAACATGTCTAAAAAGGCTGTCTTTTTAAAAACGTATTTACTCAGAAAAACTTCACTGAGATACAAAATTGTTTTTTGTGAGGGCACATTTTTTACTCAATTTTCCACCTTTGCTGGTGAAACCACACAAGGGTAAGTGATCAGATAGCTGTGCAAGGGAGATTAGAATGCATGATGTTCCCAGGAACCAGATCTTGGCTTCAACTGATAGGCCATGTTAAAGTTAAAAATTGTCCAGTTGGCTTGGGGTTTGTTGTTTAAAGTCCAATAACAAATAATAGTAAAGCCTCAATTTTATTGTCATCACTGTTAAACATTGAAATAGCACCTTATGGTACGTTTAAGAAGAAATGTAGCCATAAATCCCTACATCAAGAGAATTAACAAGTAATCCCTTCTCACTGTGTGCAGTTTGTACATTGTTCTTAGGGGTTTTATTCCAGATGCACACACAAGGCTCACCGAACATTAGTGATTACAAAGCAATGAAATAGCCACCCACAGCTCTGGCACTACTTAATAGATGCTTGTAGAGGTTGAAATAAGAATGACAAATCAAGTAAGAGAGCATTTTAAAGTCAGTGCTGAGTTCTCTGTTTATTTTTTATAATTACCAAAGGAAGTCTTCTCATTTTACTAGATCTCTGGTTCCGTGGTTTTATTAAAAGCTTGTATTTAGCAGCAGAATTATCCAAGCAAGTGGAGAATTCAGGCGGAGTGTCAAAATCAGCTGCAGGTGAGATGCTGCTGTCAGATGTTTGGAGAGAGACAGTTTTAGCGCTTGCATGCCTAGGGAATAGGTGGCCTTCTGTAGAGCAGGGCCTAGAAGAAGGACCTGATGTGACCTAAAAAAAATCCCAAAGAGAACATCAAACAAAGAAACCAGGCAATGAAAATAGAAATTTTACAGAGAGAAACCTTCTTTATTGGGGTTTTGGATTTTTTACTTTTATTTCAGTTGCACTGCGATTACTAGCTTTGCACTTGAAATGCTGAGATAACAATTTTGCATTTTAAAAGCTAGAATGTCACAGTATCCAGTCTATTGGAAAAAAAAATGTCACAGTTAAATAGCAGGCCTAAAACAAAAGAAAAAAGCGTCAACACATTTGAGAAAAGAAATTGACGACCTTCAAATGCCAATACTCCTGGGTCAGCTTCCTTTCTGACTCAGACGCACAAACCTATGGGGCAAGAACCCTTCTGCCTCCCACCTCCAGTCATACAGGGCCAAGTCCCCTTCCAATCCTACAACTCCCTCTTTAAGAAAACATTGTCAAGGTCTAGTGTCCCCAATATTTAACCTATTGTGCATTTTTTTCAGTTTACTTCCATTTGGAAAATCTGTGCAGTTTTCACCCCAAACATAGTATTTCTTCCCCCTTCTTCTCCCAAATAAAATATCATGGCCTGCTAGCAGCCTGGAACTTCCAACCAGTAAAACAATCTATCCAGAAATAATAGTCGGATATCTTTAGGATTTTGTACTTTCTTTCCATAGGAGTTCAACTTTCCAGCCTTCCATAAATTTAATATGCAAGTCCCAAGGTTTATGCATAATTCTCAATTCCCACTCAGATATGAAATTAGGATCATCTTAAAAACGAATCTTTAAAAATGATTCTTCTCTTTCAGTAATTAAATTCTTCAAAATAAGAAAAAAAAGTATTGCCAAGGTATCAATCATAATTTTAAAATGATCTCTTCTCACTGTTTATAGTAGTCCTGTGGCAGCTTGAAACTGAGGGCTTGTATACATTAGCGCTTACTTCGGTATAGCTTATGTCGCACAGGGGTATGAAAAAGCCACCCCCCTGAGCGACATGAATTACACTGACCTAAGTGCTGGGGTGGACAATGCTCTGTCTGCAGGAGTGTTTCTCCCACCAACATAGCTACCACTGTTCGTTGGTGGTGGAGTAATTATGCGGACAGGAGACCTCTCTCCTGTCAGCACAGAGCATCCGCACTAGCAGTGTAACAGCAGCGAGCTACATTGGTACAGCTGCAGCACTGAAGCAATTCTAGCGTCGAATAACCCTCAAATATATTCCCTTATTGCAGTTTTTCCCTTCATTGTGCTTTGTGCTGCTACTCGAGTAAAGTGGACTGCTGACAGATATATATATTTCCTCTCAAGTAAGGGTAGTGACATATTTATTTTGCTTATGGAGAAAAATCAACATTTGCATCCAACGTGCAAAAAACTGATTTATGCACTGCAGTCAATCAGGTATTCTTTTGTATATAAAGAATTGTTCCTGTTCCTATTGAAATCAATGGAAAGACTCCCACAGACTTCAGTGGAAGTTGGATCTCCAATCATTCTATATTAAAAAAGAAAAAGAGGCGATGAAATGTTCCTTAGCTGGCATGGTAAACTAATTTGGACTAAAGGTTTCTCTATGATATCAGCAATTTACTATTCAAATATGACTAGTGTATAACAATGATACGTGGATCCATTACACATTAGAACCTAACAGTGAATACATTGACATTTCAGCTCCTTGATAAAAGCACAGCTCCTGCTCTCTTGAAGGACTAACATTAATGCCTACTGCCCCCCCTCCCTGTCCTTTGTCCTTGGTCACTTAGAGATCATATCTTGGGTAATACTAACACTGGTCCTTAAATTAGAAAACTAAAGAACACGGTTTCTGTCACTTCACTTAAAATTCAGCATTCGAACTGAGTTCCAGTAAGTGTACAATTTGCTGCAGACATCCCATGTCACGGGTCACAGCTGGCCTTGTGCGAGTGTTGTGGGGGCAGAAGGCTGAGGGATCCCTTTCCAAGCAGCACACACTGGTAGGTGACAGCTATCAGTCAGCTGGCTGCACTGGGCGGAACAAGGCATGTGGCCCATTGGGGGAGCCAGCCCCAGAGGGGGAATATCTGGGGGAAGTAAGGCCACGATACCATCTTCCCTCTTCAAACCAACAAAGCTGTGCTGTTGTGGATGGAGAGAGAAGGACTCTGGCTACATCTTTTTCAAGGCGTAGCAGGTCCTGCTGCCCAGTATGTGCCTTTCTGGGGCCCAGGAGGGATGTCATGCAAAGGCAATTGCTTCCGGGCACTACCACTGGGGTGATGTGTTTCCTCCCCTCTCCTAATGAAGCCCCATCTAGTAGAAGCTGTAGCTTCTGTATCGGTAGCTGTATCTGGCAGGAATATATTCATACTGTGCCGCTTTCTGGATGTGTCATGAATTGGCCAAAACAACTTTACAAAGTATTTACTTCTGTTTTCAGGAAAAAAAAGTGTTATTTACATTTTTTTCCCTAAAATAGGCTAAAACTTCACTTTTCTCAGTAACAAACGGCATTTCAAATAGTTTCATGTGAAATATATACTGAAGAGAAAAGAGGCCAGCAGTCTGTGTCCTCTCAATGGGATTTAAAAGTATATTTTGCATGATTATCACATAATCGACAATTTAGAACCAGCCAGTTCTTTAATTTCTCCTTTGCAATTCCCTCCTCCCCCAACCCATCTAATTTTTTTTCTCATTTTACCCCCTGCATTCAATCTACCATGGTGCAGCTGAGAATAACTAAATGGGACTCTTCAGAATCTGACAAAACCACTTTTTAATCACCCAGAATTATTTACTGCTGATTGAAGAAAGGCATCTATTAACTTCTACTCAAGGACTGCAGACATCACCTCGGCAGAATTCCCAGCTGGTGCTGGCTCCAGTAGTGAGATACTGAGTAAAGATTGAACCCAGGTCTCCTGAGTATTAATGGCAATCACTATCGCCAGGCAAAGTGTTACTGCATCAACGTAAAAGGGCGGGGTGATTTTGGGACGCAGAGTATCTGGGTTTCATTGATGACTGTGCAATAGTTTTCCTCCGTTTGGGCACCTTACTTAGCCTTCTTTGCCTCAGTTTCCTCACCTTAAAAATGGAGATAATGATACCACTCTCACAGGCTAAGCTTATCCATGTGTTTGGAGGCTAAACTCATTCATGTTTGTAAAGGGCTTTGAGATGTTTGAGATGGGAGATTTACTAGAAGGGGTCTCTAATTATCAGTAGTATTACCACCACTATTATTACTTCTCAGTATCACAGCATGGCAAACGGTTTTAAACAAAGAGCCCTCACAATACACAAGATCTCTTAACCATAAAAAGGGGAAAGCCACTGTTTCAAATGTATGCCCAGGAGTCACCAAAAAAGCCTGACAATGACCCAAATCTGTAAGTTTGGGCAGTCAGGCATTTTGATAAACCCTCCACAGAATTCCTGCATTGTAAGTGTTCAAGCACGCTTGTTCCCCTTTTGACTTATTATCATAACCATCAAGAATTCTTTGGCACTAGGGAATTCTGTTGATAAAGAATTGTAACTTTTTATGTTAGCAGGACAAGCATTAAAAAAGTAAACAAACAGGTATAACATATACAAAAGGTTGTTCTTGCAGCACACGGATAACAAAGTAACATATTTATGCCTCAGATTTCCTTAAAAGACTATTATACATTTTGCTTGTCCCTTAATTCATTTTGTGGAAGTTACCTGTTCTTCTTCTTCACTGCCTGTTCCAGCTAAACTCAAAGAGCTAAGATGCTTGTGAGAATCAGAGAACTGTGGGATGGAATGAGGAACAGGTTCAGTAAAAGATGACAAATGAAATGGGTTACTACCAGAAAACATCTATACATAGTACACACACAGATACTGATGATCTAAGCTACAGTCCACTACCTCTACAAGATTCTAGGAATTGGTGAGGACACTGTAATCGTAATGAAGACTTCATTAAATACTGCATAGCAAAATTACCTTTTAAAAATAATTACAAATTCTTAAAAATTTCTTCTTCCCATGTTGGAGGACACAGTGTTAAGAGGGAGAGAGAACTGTGCTTTTATTGACAAATTCAGGAGAGACTTCAGATTTTTCAGCCATTTTTTCTTTCTTGGCTATTTTGTAATCCTTGAAAACACTCTCTTTCTATGTGCATTGCTACAGTGGTTGGCTACAATAACCCAATACACATAACTGGCATATATAACCACAATCAAAAGCAAAGAGAGACACAAAAATGGTTCCAGGACCTACTACAGCTGACAACCTATGACCCATATGTTTTATGCCTAGATGTTTGTAGAAGCCTCTCCTGCTCTTTAGAAGTCTCACTACTGGTATTGTCTCCAAAATGATATGTGCTTGGCTGCACTTCTTTTCCTAGTGCTCAGTTTCCTGGTTTTAGTAGGCCTGTCATTCAAACTGGGATGGACAGAACCTAAACTGATGCTTATAGAAATGAAGGGCTAGGCTTTCTGAATTGTCCAACCAGTTCTGAGGGAGAAAGAGCAATCTTGATGAAGGACAGCCAACTAAGAAATTTATTCCTGCCCTTTCACACCAAAAAGGATGCTCAAACAGGAAAGTCTGGTCCCTAAGTGTTGATTTTTGTCAATATCACAATCTACTCACCCTTGTTGCTGTGCTGGAACTTAAAATTTCATGTAGCAAAGCCATTTCCGGAGGACTCCTTGGTAACCCATCATCTTCAGAACTAGTCCCAGCATCATCCATCCGCTTTGCATGAATTCCAAATGGAGGAGGAGGACCCAGTTTCATGCTATGTTGGAGTTTCAACTGCAGTATGACAGGAAAGTATTTTTTAAATGCTTTTCCCCCACAGCATCTGACTCATCCACTCCAATGATTTATTCTGATTGTAACTCTACACGCCAAGATACAATTTAACGAGGCAGAGCACAGAGCACCTCCATTTCAAGTTCTCCTGGGGTACCAAACAGCTCATTTACCTGACCACTATAATTTAGATTGAACCAAGAGATGGTAATGTTGTTGGATTAACAAATTATGCATTTATGTCATTATTGTTATTTAGTAGAAACCAAATGTTCAGTTATAGACAGTTCTAAAAAATCAAATTTGGAAGAGACAAAATTTCTAATCTTTTCAAAGAATGTCTCATGTTACCTGTAAAGCTCTAATCCGATCAGAAACGTTTTCCTGAGAAAACACTCGTACTGGCCCAGCAGGCTCTTGCGTAGGCTCAGGAATGAAAATGCTGTCATGTGACAAAGCTCTGCTTCCCATTATACCTTTGTGGGTCCTAGGATAATAGAATAAGTTAGTGAAAAAGTATACTTTTGGTTTTTTCCCTCGCTTTACAGGATACTTAATTCTCAGATTAACTAAAAAGTATCTTTAAAATGGAGGTATCAGATAAATTTTGCATATCATGGGATATGCCTGAAATTCTAAATTGCTGATTGAATACAACGGCCACAACATTCAGATAAACTTGTGTCGTACCTTAAAAAAAAACCAGCAACTTAAAAGCAGTGGCATCTGTAATGCTGATAAGACAGACTACTAAAATCCTGACAGTAAAGCCCTATAGAATTTAACAGATAATTATATTTTGTATAGGTTTTTTTTCAGAATCCTACAACCTTTTATAGAGAATTATATTCCTGCCATAGAATATTATATTTTCTATATTATATTACCATAGAATTTCTTAAATAAAAAAAACTATGGAAAGGATATTGTCCTCTCTTAAATTCTAACTTTTTTTAGAATAACCTCTACAGAAACTTATTAGTTTCTTCTCTATTAAAACTAAAAGGCTTTTTCATAAGTGATTTTTATACATCTGTGTGCATTACTTATTCCCTTTTACACTCCTGAGTCCAAATAAGGTTCTCCATGTACAGATTGCACCTCTGCCAGGCTGTACTAACATTTTCAGTGATCTGTTTCCTTCGGGGAAAAGCCACGGCCTGGAGAGCAAGAGAGAAAAGAGGGCAGTCCTGGCAATACAGCTCCAGTGGAGTTGGTGGGGAGGGCTGCCACTTTGACTATATGGGACCTCTGTTTCTAGACTCCCAAGAATCAGCTGGGATCTGCCAGGTTAGGGCTGGTAATTCTGTGTGGAGATGGTGGGGCAGTGTTTGTTGTGGGAAAGGACAACCTGCACCTTGGACATTATGGCCCTGATTCTGCAAATGGATCTGTATGAGTGGACACTTCTATTCACATGGAGTCCCACTGACTTCACTAGAACTCCCTGTCACCCATGCAGATCCAATTGAAGCACTGGAACCAAGGGATGCAGTGCTGCCAGTCTCTGGGGGACTTGTGGACTATGTTCTTCATGGACCCTACTTGTGGTCTTGTAGAGGAAACGTGAAAATCTTTTTCTCTTAACGTAGTGACTCTAATCTTTGCATTTTACTTCTTATCTCTGAGAGGAGTAGTAAGTAACTGCCGCTACAGATGTTGCACAGGGTGAATCAAATGCTTTGTTTCTTCCTGAGAACTGTAGGGCACTGCCATGAGTCACTCAGCTAGTTACTAAAGGCTCTGTACTGGTAATTTTCATTGCATGGCAGGGTAGTAGCACTGGCTGGCTGGTAACCTTTCCAATAACATCTAAAATTCTGGTGATTGTGCCCCTGCCTCTGTTTAACTGAAAGTGTTATTATTTATTTGTATTATCACAGCACCTAGAGATCTGAAATGTGTGCACATAGACTGGCTCCTTTCCCCCTCTTTTGAAATAAAGCAAACCATAGAATATAGCAAATCTGAATGTGAAATTCTGAGACTCTCACAGCTATTCGTTTCTCTATGGCATTGGAATCTTGAAGAGATTATTAAAAAAAAAATACTACTACCAGTAAATAAAAAATTTGGAACAAAATTGTGTAGCCCTGAAACAAAGAGGGAAATAAGGGAACACAAACACGGATGAAGAGTGAAATTTTCCTTGCAGTGGCAGCTCTAAATATATTTGATAAAACAATAGGTGGAAAGAGATCATTTGTATTCCTGTTGCAGAAGGAAGGAAACCTTGCGGCTTGTGCCCAATACATTAGAGACATTACAAGAACAGTCTATCTAAGTGAAAATGTGATCTCTGTAATGCAGCCAAGGTCAGAGAGAGTTCTATAGCAATTTGCTAAGTAAGTGCCAGTCAGGGGCATTACAGCGGCTTTATGCACCTATATTTTCCCAGACTGAAACAACTGGCAGAAGCAATGTTGTTGTATCCCAGTTTTCTAATTACTCCATCTTCTTTCTTGACAGGTAAACCTTCTATATGGGTGTTGGAGGTTTACAAAATGTCCCAAAAAATTATGAGAGGTATAATTCATTTTCCTTTCTTTCAGAATATTTTATTGCCTTTGTTTTTATACCAAAAAGAATAAAAACCAACAATTTAACAAAAAACAGCTAATGAACAGCGTGTGAACATGGTCAGAAGGCTTATACACACATTCCAATGTGATAAGGTTGAGTTACAGAGCATGTAGGAAAGGTCTGACCACTACTGTTCTGAAGGATTTTTATTGAACAATGCAACAACTCTGCTGGACCTATTGCTTCCAGTGTAAATGCTCTGGTGTAACGCTCAGGCATTCTCATTACAGACCAAGGAGGGGCTAATGTTAGTACTATCAACACTACAAAATGAAAGGCTTTTAAAAAAAACCCAATTATTTGGTTGTGTGGCGCTGCCTAGTGGCAATACTGTCTAATGCCACTTTAAATGGACTGCATTTTGGACAGTTAGTTCTCTAGCACCCATACACACCTGTAAAAATAGCATCTCTTTTCCTCTAGTATGTAATCTCTGTAATAACCAGAATCTTGTTCATGAGGAATCACCATCCATTAAAACAAGAACTTTCTTTCTGAGCAGCCAACCCTACTCAAAGCAGTGCATTGCAATGAGTATGGGCCTTTTCCTCTGTCTATATATTAAGTACACTTTTTTAATTTTATACCAGATGCCTCATGTGGTTTACATATTAAAGATGAAAAAGAAAAGGTAATTTTTTTCAAAAGCGCCTGAGTGATTTAGGAGCCTAGGTTCCATTTTCAAAATGGGCTTTGTGACAGATTTTCAACAACATTTACCTTTCTAAAGATGCAGAAAGGATCCCTAGTGAGATTTTCAGAAGTGCCTAGGCACATTAGGCACCTAGCTCCCATTAGTTTCAATGTGATATAGATACCTAATCTGCTTAGGTACTTTTGAAAATTCCACTAGGTGCCTATCTCTATCCTGAGGTACCCAAATACCTGGTCCATAGGAGCTGAAATTGACTTTCAATGAGACTGAAGCACTCACATTCCTGCATCAGTTTTGAAAATGGGACTTCGGAGCCTACGTCACTGAAAACTTTATCATCAAGATTATTTCTTCTCAGTCGATGGTTTTAAAAATATTAGTAACTGTTGCACCTAAATCACATTTACTTGCAATTTCCCCATTTTAATCGATATTTTTCTAAACAAGGTGAAGTGCCTGAGAATGTGGCTTTCTGAGAAAAAATTGGAGGTGAGCTCTTGGATATTTAATCCATAAACTTCATTCTGTCCTTTGAAAAAGCAATTCCTTATTTGTTTGTGAATAACAGTTTAAAGACTTACTCAAGTTCATCTTCAGAATCATAACCAATGTGCATGGACTCTGGGGCTGTGACATCAGTAGCTGACTGGCATGGTTTCAAAGTGCTGCTCCCTGAAGAAGATAAGGTCTCTTTCCTTTTCCTTTTACCAAAGAACTTTTTGAAAGTTTTGAACTTTGATTTTTTCTTTCCTAAATAAAGAAACATTAAGGAGATTCTATATGATAGTTTTAAAATTCTAAGTAAAAAGTTATAATGCTCTATGAATTCCATAGGATTTCTTCAGAAAAGGTTTTTCTTGAGAGAAGCAATCTGGTCCACTGTGTTTTCTTGTATTAACAGGTCTCTCAAGGTCTAAATTGATTGCATGCTGAGGGAATGTGTTGTGATACCTATGGCATGTGAAAAATAACCTGCAGTACAGGAAATAGGATCTTTTCTAATACTGTTTCTACCTGCCTCTTCAGAAAATACAGAATATAATTAGACCACAAACTAAAACCACTATATTAACTGACCAGGATGCAGAAATGAAATTACAATTTGGAAACTCACTGTCTTTGATTAGCAAATTAAGTAGTTAAGATAAGGACAGTCTTGTTTCCAAGTGGCAAAACTAATTTAAACGCAGAAATGTCACATTTAGGTGAAAGATGCCGTGTCAGGAGGCTAATGCTTTTAATAATATCAAATTTAAAATGGTAATTATGTAACTCAATGGTTCTCAGAATATTAAAATAGGAATCAAGCAATAATCTTGAACTGTGATGCTGTGCTGCTCAGAGAGGACGGAGGATAAATAGGGATTATTCCAGCCTTCGTGTTATAAAAATTAGCTTTTTACCCAGAACAATTCAACAACAAAAGCCCAAACTCTTGTAGAGGTGTCTTGCAGGGACATCATGCAAACTAATATGGGGTGGTCACACATTTCAAATAGCAGAGATTATAACAGTCACCAAAGATGAAGGGCCAAAAATTAGACCTGCTGCAACTCCACTGAAGTGAAAATAATTATGCCAACTTACACCAGGTCTGAATTTTACCCTAAGAAAATGTCTTAACTTAAGCATCTGAAAATGTCCCAAAATTATAGTTCTGAGAGAGAGAGAGAGAGCGAGCACACGCATTCCTTAAAGAAATAGAATCACTTCTGTGAAAAGCCCAAATGGTACTGAAACTCAAGAATTCTTAACAGTAAATGAATACTTTTCATATACACAAGAGAAGTAGGCACTCTACCTGAACTGTCCTCACCACATCCTTCAGCCTCTCGCAGTTTAATATCCATTGTTCTTGTGGAACTCATGTGACAGTCACTAATATAAGAAAAAAAAGTTATAATTAGTACTTTAAAAGAAAAGTTGGTTTACAGTAATCAAATGACCCTTTTAAACTGATACACCTAAGTATATACACCTGAATGATAAAAATAACTCTTAGGGCAGAGTGTTTTAACTACTAATGGAATGAATTCCATAGGATATTGCAACTTAATGAGTCAACCCTCAATCCTGCTCCCATTTAATTCCATGAGAGGTCTGTCACTGGCCTCAGTTCACAGAAAATGAGGTTCAGTGAGGTCTTAAACTTTTTCTATAGTGCATGAACCACCTCTTCAGAGAGAGCTTCATGGCCTATATCCCCTCCTATTTGCAGTTATGTCTCTGCCTTCCCTACCCATTAGGGATCACGTAAACCTCTCTGTCATAACTACAGCATCTGTTAACGTGGAAAAATAATACTAGGAAAGTAGTTTTAGTTTATTTTAATTAAATTTAAACTAAAGGAGTGCGACCCCATGTTGTATGGTTCCTCTTTTTTGAAAAGTTCACAAAAGACTGACAGCCTTTTTAAAATTCCTTTACTCACCTGGACAACATAGAAATATAAGTCAAAAATAAAATAATGAACATCTTATCACAATTCATTATATGCTTAAAGATTTTCTTTTAAAAATAGTATAAACATTCCTAAATAGTAGTTCTGGCCATAAATAAAAAAAATATCTAAGTACAAATTAT
This sequence comes from Mesoclemmys tuberculata, assembly GCA_007922155.1. Taxonomy (NCBI): domain Eukaryota; kingdom Metazoa; phylum Chordata; order Testudines; family Chelidae; genus Mesoclemmys; species Mesoclemmys tuberculata. The sequence continues at coordinate 73,487,333 of ML675610.1, forward strand.
TTCTAAAGAAATACATGTCTCAGACTTGGGGACAAAACAAATATTTATAGTTGGAAATACAATTTCAGAGCAGCAGCCCACTGATGCGCTTTTCCCTTCATCATCTGGAGGTTGGCTTTGTTTGCCAAAACCATCATTTCATGGCTTTACAGTTTAAAATAGTAGATAACAGGACCTGATTCTTATGGGGGACTTCAATCACCCTGACATTTGCTGGAAGAGCAATACAGCAGAGCACAGACAATCCAGGAAGCTTTTAGAGAATGTTGCGGACAACTTCCTACTGCAAGTGCTGGAGCAACCAACTAGAGGCCATGCTCCTCTTGACCTGCTGCGCACAAACAGGGAAGAATTGGTAAGGGAAGTAGAAGTGGGTGGCAACCTAGGCAGCAGTGACCATGAGATGGTCGAGTTCAGAATCCTGACAAAAGGAAGAAAGGAGAACAGGAGGATATGGACCATGGACTTCAGAAAAGCAGACTCTGACTCCCTCAGGGAGCTAATGGGCAGGATCCCCTGGGAGGCTAATATGAGGGGGAAAGGAATCCAAGAGGGCTGGCTGTATTTTAAATAAACCTTATTGAGGGCACAGGAACAAACCATCTCGATGTGCAGAAAGAATAGCAAATATGGTAGGCAACCAGCCTGACTTAACAAAGAAGTCTTTGGTGAGCTTAAACAAAAAAGAAGCTTACAAGAAGTGGAAAGTTGGTCAGATGACTACAGAGGATTATAAAAATACTGCTCGAACATGCTGGAATGAAATCAGGAAGACCAAAGCGCAAGGTACATGAAGGGGAACAAGAAGGGTTTCTATAGGTATGTTACCAACAAAAGGAAGATTAAGGAAAGTGTGGGCCCCATACAGAATGGGGGAGGCAACCTAGTGACACAGGATGTGGGGAAAGCTGAGGTACTCAATGCCTTTTTTGCCTCTGTCTTCACAAACAGGGTCAGCTCCCAGACTACTGCACTGGATGGCACATAATGGGGAGGAGGTGAACATCCCTCAGTGCTGAAGGAACAGGTCCAGGACTATTTAGAAAGATTGGACATACACAAGTCCATAGGGCCAGATGCAATGCATCCGAGGGTGCTGAGGGAGTTAGCTAATGTGATTTCAGAGCTATTGGCTATTATCTTTGAAAGCTTGTGGCAATTGGGTGAGGTCCCTTATGATTGGAAAAAGGCAAATATAGTGCCCATTTTCAAGAAAGGGAAGAAATAGGAACCAGGGAGAAATAGACTGGTCAGCCTCACCTCAATCCCTGGAAAAATCATGGAGTAGGTCCTCAAGGAATCCATTTTAAGGCACTTGGAAGAGAGGAAGGTGATCAGGAACAATCAACATGGATTCACCAATGGCAAATCATGCCTGCCCAACCTGATTGCTTTCTATGAAGAGGTGACTGGCTCTGTGGATGTGGGGAAAGCGGTGGACGTGATATACACTGACTTTAGCAAAGCTTTTTATATAGTCTCCCACACTATTCTTATCAGCAAATTAAAGAAGTATGTGTTGGATGAATGGACTATAAAATGGACAGAGAACTGGCTAGATCATAGGGCTCAATGGCTCCATGTCTAGCTGACAGCCGGTCATAAGCGGAGTGCCCCAGTGGTCGGTCCTGGGTCCGGTTTTGTTCAACATCTTCATTAATGATCTGGAGGATGGGGTAGATTGCACCCTCAGCAAGATTGCAGATGACACTAAGCTAGAGGAAGTGGTAGATACCCTGGAAAGTAGGGATAGGATACAGAAGGACCTAAACAAATTGGAGGATTGGGCCAAAAGAAATCTGATGAGGTTCAACAAGGACAAGTGCAGAATCCTCCACTTAGGATGGAAGAATCCCATGCACAGCTACAGACTGGGGACCGACAGGCTAGGCAGCAGTTCCGCAGAAAAGGACCTGGGGGTTACAGTGGATAAGAAGCTGGATATGAGTCAACAGTGTGCCCTGGTTGCCAAGAAGGCTAATAGCATATTGGGCTGCATTAGTAGGAGCATTGCCAGCAGATCACGGGAAGTGATTATTCCCCTCTATTCAGCATTGGTGAGGCCGCATTTGGAGTATTGTGTCGTTTTGGACCCCCAAATACAAAAAGGATGTGGACAAGTTGGAGAGAGTCCAACGGAGGGCAACAAAAATGATTAGGGGGCTGGAGCACACGACTTATGAGGAGAAGCTGAGGGAACTAGGCTTGTTTAGTCTGCAGAAGAGAAGAATGAGAGGGGATTTGATAGCAGCCTTTAACTACTTGAAAGAGGGTTCCAGGGAGAATGGAGCTAGGCTTTTCTCAGTGGCGGCAGATGACAGAACAAGGAGCAACGGTCTCAAGTTGCAGGTCTAGCTTGCACATTAGGAAAAGCTTTTTCACTAGGGGGGTGGTGAAGCACAGGAATGGGTTACCTAGGGAGGTGGTGGAATCTCCATCTTTAGAGGTTTTTAAGCTGCGGCTTGACAAAACCCTCATTAGAATTATTTAGCTGAGGATAGTCCTGCTTTGAGCAGGGGGTTGGCCTAGATGACCTCCTGAGGTCCCTTCCAACTCTATTATTCTATGATTCTATGACTGTGTGTGATTCAAATACCGTGATAGATATTCAGACACCATGGTGATGGGTTTCCATATCAGAATCTATATAGAAAATTTAACACATCATGGCTGTTGTGGGTCACTAAAATAAGAGCAAGCTTCAGTACCGGGCCCGTAAATCCAAGGATTTAGAGAAATGGAAATGTAAGATTGATTGCTCCAGCCTGAAACAAGATGCATTGTCTGAAACATCAATGGACCTCTGAGCCAGACCATGACAAATCACTACATGACCCTACACGACATCACCAAAGCCACCTGCATCACAAAATAATATGACTGCTTCTCCACCCATACTGAGAATCTACATTTTTTATATTAACCAGGCCAGCAAAGTTCATTGAAAATGAACCCTTCCGGAATCAATCCGTTTTTTTAAAATTGTCATTGTTTAACATAACTGACATAATCAATAAAGGCAAACACTGAGGAGATAGTGAGGTCAACACATGCAAAAGAGGGAAGGGCGTGCTACAAGTTTGTCAGCAACTTGCCTGATTAAGGAATCCAGTGAAGCAGCAAGGCCATGGGTCTTGTCCAGAGACCCTCTCTTCCCCTTCACATGGGGCAGGAGCGGGGGGGAAGGAAAGAGAGACAGAACTATGAGGAAGAAGAATGACTACCACTGAACACATGGGACCAGAATCTCCCTAGGTAGAGGCCTACGGAAGTCTCCAAATCTCCTCAGCAGGCAGTCGGCAACAGTGACAGAGCACAAGAGACAGGAGGAACCAGCCAGAGAAATCCCTCCTGATGCCCAATCCCAGTCCCACACCATGTCTGCTCCCAAAAGGAGTAGCCTTTCTAATCCCAGGAGCAGCCTATGCAAGGGCCATTTCCCTCTAGGAGGCAGAGAACAGCAGCAGTGGTACCAGAGCAGCAGGAAGCAGGGAGTCTTAGTCAGAGGACATGTCCTTCTCTAGGAAATGCTATAAAGCATCACAGAGCCCCTACAGCCTTTTCCATTTTAACTGATGTCATGCGTGTGGGACACTGAGGCCCCATCCCAGGGAGTGGTGCAGGAAAGGCAGCAGCACGGGGTGCCCTCTTCAGTACCCCAGGAGCCTTGCTGACATCACCAGCTATTGACTTTGGATGGCATTTATTAGGTTTCTGGGTTGTGGCTTGAGTGTTTGTGCAGGCAGTGCCAGCGACTGACTGACACTCTGCGTGTGCACGCATGTACAAAAAAATCTAACTTTTTCTGCATGGTTCAGTCATTGGCACTGCTCCCCACAAACGTATATATATTAAAGAAAATGCCCACTGGTTTGTGATAGATTAATATGTATGAAAGGCTGTGGTGCATATAGTTAATTATTCATGTTATAGCTCTCAAATTCTAGATGCCAGAAAAAGCTCAGCCCTGCCTTACTATGTTATAGCGCTAATCACAGGCATGGACCCAAATCAATGCCTTGGTATCCTAACTCCAGACCCTATTTACACTCTGTAGTATCTATAAGACGGCGTGAGCTCTTTGGACCCTGCAGACCCTGTATAAGTTATAGACACTATGGCTCAGACCCTCAACTGGTGCAAATTGGTGTAGCTACATTCACTTTGATTTACATGAGCTGAAGATCAGGCACGCTATATATCCTACACATCCTATAGACCACTTGCTACCTGAACATGTGCAAATCATTTTGTCAACTAAAATTTTGGATGATCAACTGATTTGGCGACAAACACTCACATAAATAGCGATGTTTATGACTAGCGTTAAAAAGTTTCAAATTAACAAATTTAAAGGATCTCATATCTTACATTTTCCACAGTCTACACATGAGCTAACTATCAAAGCTCAAACATTAGGAATTTACTTCCTAGAGGGATCAGAAAAAAAATTAGACTCACCCCCAAAAAATCTCAGAAAGAGTCACTTTGAAAGGTTATAAATAGGGCCCTATCAAATTCATGGCCATGAAATATGCGTCACAGACTGTGAAATCTTACTTTTGCTCTGCCTTCAGAACTGGGCGCCTGATCAGTGTGTCCTATGTGACTAGGACAACAAGGCGTGTCCGTATCTTGATGATTACTTGTCGCAAAGAAAATTGTTCCATTCAGTCTCACTCCAACAAGGAAGGAGTTTTATGGCTGGCAGTAGTAAAATTAGATTTGTTTGCTTATTTATTTAGATAAATGAGCATTTGCATTTTCCCGCTGAACTTCAAAACAGGCATCATAAATGAAAACATGGACTGAAAATGAAAACTATGAATTACATTGTATGTGTCATGTAATTTAGTTTCATGGGTACAGGAGAAAGTCAGAACTCCTGGAGTGTGTTCTCATTTAGCCACTGACTCTTTATGAGATTTTGGACAAGTTTCATAGTATCAGATTTTCAAACCTGCTCTGTAAGGTCTCTGCTCTGCAAAACATTTAAGCACAAGCTTGACTTTAAGCATACATTTAAGTCCCATTGGCTTCAATGTGACAAACATACACTTAAGCGCTTTCCTGAATTGGAGCTTTGATTGAATCAAAGCCCCGGCATGCTGCTGGAAAGCACAGATGGCTGCTGGATACACCATCTTTTGGATGAGACATAGAACAGAGCTCCTGACCTCTTGTGATTGTTAGAGAATGAGTGACACTTTTTGCAGGAGCTGGGGTTCTTCATCTTGATGTGTTGGTCAAATTTCAATTTGAGTGATTACATTCTTCCTACTTAAAATTCTCACTGAAGATTTTATAGGCTAGGATATTCTTTCACATCCCCTTCTAAACTGTTGTTCGCTTTTGTTGTGTGCTGATAGAGAGCTGCCATGTTCACCCATAATGGCTGCACAACATTTTAAGGATGGGCAAAGTGATCTATTAATTACTAATAATAATTTGTATTATCATAATGCCTAGGAGCCTCAGTCATAGACCAGGACTCCCTTGTGCTCTTTATACATTTGAAAACCATTCGAAGATCCTTTAAAAAAAAAAAGTAGTATAAAAATATGAGGCAATATGATTGTTACAAACTATGTCATCCCTTTCTTTAATATAATCAATTTTAACAATATCCATAGGCAGAACTGTAGGTTTCTTTCACAAACAGCATTTGTAATAAATTTGCTTATATTAATATGCTCATCATATGAAAGATTCAATTGCAATATAATATTTAAGAAAAAAAGACCCAGGGCCAAGTTCAGTCTTAATGTGAGAGGATGTAACTCCCCTGACATCAATGGAGATTCCACTGTTCACTCTTAGGGTTGAATTTAGCTTCCTCCACCATACCACAAGCTTGCTTAAAATCCAGAGCATATTCTATGTTTAATAAGTGCAGAGTAGAACAAAATGATGTTTAAAATTACTGGATAGAAGACATCAATACAGTTTATAAACCAAAGGAATATGAGAAAATCTTCCAGTATTGGTCATCCAGAGCAGTTTGTATCTGTATTGTTTAAAGTGTTCAGTTAGGACCTAAGATTGAGTTGTTGGGCTGCACAGATGGACTGATTACTTTTCTAGTTTCCTCAAGGGTTTGGTTAAGTCTATCAGGAAGTGAAATCATATCAAGGATTGAAGACTCAGCCAGATTACATACATATCCACCAGGAACACTATGCACTACATAAATTGCCCGGTGTATGATCCTGTTTTAGCTAGAGAAAGATTGATCATACCACTGACATCTGTATTTCTCAAACATTTGAAAACATTTTATCTTGCACTTTTTACACAATGGAATACTCTAAATATTCAATTAATCGATTTATTATAAAACATTATAGGTCTAAAATAACACAATAAATTGCAATTTGCTACCCAAGCTTATAATAGTGACTTTTTTCAGTATCAGACTTTTCCCAGAAGAGAGTGTTTCTTCCTCTTTGTATCTGTCTTTCTTCCTCCCCACACCTCTTTAAAAATTAAATGAATTAAGATGTAAGAATCTGGGGAGAAAAGGTGAATGAAGAGAATACAAGAGATAATGTGGCAATGTGACAGCTTTTAATTGTCCTCCCTCTCCTAAGGCTGATCTATTTAGAAATTTTACAATTAGACAAAAAACAGCCAAACTGAATGTCAGTAATGCGTGCCCTTTGTTTTTGTTTGTTTCTGCCTCACACAGAACATTCTATTGCTAGTGGAAAAACTTCAACATAAATAATTTTTTAAAAAGCATATTTAAAAATAACTGGCCCTTAACCCTCATAACATTGTGAAATGTACTCGGATTTATACCTTTGAAGTACAGTCTTGCATTAATGTGGGCTCAGGGTAGCCAAATACAGACACTTTGGGGTGTGGAGGAAGCCCCAAAGCCAGAAGAAATCCCTAGCTCCAGCAGCTACAGAAACAGAAGCCACCCCAGATCCAGAGAATAAGGACCCTACTGAAGTCTCTCTATTCCTCTCCGCAGATCTAGTTCTGGCATGAGTGGCATCTTGTATGGGCTCAGGGAAGGTAAAAGCGGGAACTTTAGGAACGAAGCAAAGTCATAAATCCACACACACTTCACCTACAGCAGAGCAGATGCAACAGCAGCCCGAGCAGGGGTTTCAGGCTCCAGCTGAGGTCTCCCTAGCCTTCTACATAGACCCAGACTTGACATTAAGCTCCATGTAGTTCCTTCCCCCAGTCATAGATGGGTAGGAGGATAAAAGTGGGAACCCTTGTGTGACGTTCTCCTCTGCAATCTTGACTGGTATATTGCTGCGTCACCCCCAATCCTCCACTCTTGGGGCACGTCTCACTCTGCTTTGCTGTGAGAACCCCCACTCCTGGGCAGCCACCAGCAACCAAATTGCCCCTCCCTGACTCAGTGAGTGAGTGCCTCCAGCCAGCCACTCCTGGGATTATGCAGTGGTATGACCCCCAGTCAATATCCCCAGTCCCAGATACAACCCTAGAAACTACTGTCTTACAATGTTCAGGGCGGCCCACTGACCCTGGCAAGCTCGTAATTAATCAGAGAAATGCACGTGCACCAGCTCTGTCACTTTGAATGAAGTCTCTACACACACCCAAGCCACATGGACTGCTTTAGATAAAACAAAGACATTTGTTAAGTACAGACGGCTTTTAAGCAGGGCAGGTTTGATCAAAAGTAAACAGAAGGCAAACTGCAGTCTAAACTAAGCTTAACACTTCCAGCAACCTTACAGCCTTGGGTGGATCTCACCACCTCCACCCAGCCCTCCCCGGTGGGCAACGCTTCCGTTGCTTGATGTTGTTTGTAGACGAAATGGAAGCGAGTGAGAGGGTGACCACGAATGAGACACAATCACACCTAAGGGTGCACATGGGGTGCAGTGCGTCACACCTGGGGAGGCGGCAAGCCCAGAAAGCCAGAAGAGCTTCCCTGGCAGCAACAGAACCTTTACAGGCCCCAGGCCAGTGCTGATGTTCCACTGCTCAGGTCTTCTGGCATGCCAGACTGATGGTGGTGTCACATGAAGCCACCCCCCTGTGGCCAGGATTTGGAGCGTATCAGGTTCAAAAGCATACAGCTATTTTTCACCTCCAGTAAAACCAGCTAAACCCCAAGTTTATCTCTGAAAATAGGGAGGGTCGTGGTATGGAATTATCATAGTGGGTGACGGGAGGAAGCTGCAAGATCACTTGAGGGGGAGGGCAAATCAGGAAAACGTAAGTACGCCAAGCGAACATCCTCCCGTGCAGGAGTTCACACAACAAATTTTCTGGCGGCCTCAGAGTGCAGCCACCAACTCGTACTGGTGGCCACCCTGAGAATTTTTCCTAAAATACTTAATAACTAAGAAAAACAAATAAATATGCACATATACATGTCCAAAATCATCGTAATTTATTTATGTAGGGTTTTATTTTTTGCAGCCTTAGTAATAAAAATAAGGTACAGTTGTATTCTTTACTGGAGCTAAACAGAATAGAAACACAATTAAGTTGCTCTGCACACGCTTGTCTTTTTTATTGTTATTTCTTTTGCTTTTTTGGTTGCTTTTCTTTTTAGACTTCCTAGCTAGTAAGTCTGCTGCTGCGAAAAGTGATATTAACAAACATACAAACAGCATTTTTCACAGCAGACTTGCTCAGCCAACTCCAGCAAGCCTGAGGACCTATTAAGCCCTGGATGGGAAGGTGGGTAGGGAGGCACCAGGGATCACGGGGAATTGATAGAGGGTCGGGGAAGGCAGCGGGGACCAGAGTCAATGGGGGAGAGGTGATATGGCCAGGGGACAGAGCCCCCCCATGCAGATGAAGTCTGGAACTAGAGGAGGGAACGGGGGTCAGAGGCAATGGGGACAGGGGAGCCTGGGGCTAGAGCCCACCACTGCCAGTCTTGGAACAGATCCTGAAATTCTGAGTCCAGGGGCCAGGGCCTGAAGACAGAGCCTGAAGTCCTGCAGTCAGAGTCTGGGGCCTGCGGCCAGAGCCCAAAGCCCTGCACTTGGGGGATGGAGCCTGCCGCCATGAAGCTGGAGCTTGGTGCCCCATGGCTGGAGCCTGCTGCCCAACACCCCAGGGCTGAAGCCCGACCCCCCTGACCCGGGGAAGGTGGGGAACTCGCTGGCTGCCTGCTCCTCCGCCGCCTGTCAGAGGGGGGCAGGGCCTAACCCCTGCTGGCGGCCCCAAGCGAGGGCCTGCTGTTTTGCCTCCCCAGTCACCACCGAGGAGGAGGCTAGGACCATAAGAAAAGCCTTCAGTGGCCGCATTTGATAAATGCTACTCTAGTGTCCAGGACACCCCCAGCTCAATATCCCGTCCTGTTAAAACCTTCTCCTAGTGACAAATGCCTTCAGACTGATTCTCTCTTCCCAGCTGCCAGACCCTTCTTCAGCTTCCCCAATGGCAAACACTTCCAGACCAACCCTCCCTAGTGACGAACGTCTGTGCCTCAGCCCTCTTGCTGATAGACTCTCCTGCAAATATAACGCCCCATCCACACATACCCAGCTATAAAATCCCTTCGCAAACCCACCATTCCACGGTACAATACTAAGACAAACGCTCCATTGGCTGGATTAGGGGGGCCATTTATGATATTATCAATAACATCAATGTGTCAAAATTACAATAATTCCTATGCGATAGGCCATGTCAGGTACCGTTAGAAAGGTTATGATTTGTTAAGCATGATGATATTGTTTATGTGCATGTGTCACATTTGTATTGAAAGTCATGGATATGTCTGATGTATCTGTATTTCAACTGGTGCTGTGTTTCTGGGCGGCGCCCCAGACAGGATGGCGGCAGCAGCAATAAGATGCTTAATGGCCCAATAAGGAAACTCACAGGTACAATGGGCCCGGGGAGAGAGGCCAGGGTACACCTGCTGAGTCACCAGGATGTACTCATGTGACCCTGGAATCCATCTTATTTCTGTAAATTTCCACAAGCAGCACAGCAAAGGCCAAGGGACATAAAAATCAGCTGCATCACATCCATATTGTCTTTAGTCTTCAGCCTTCAACCTTAACCTACCTCTGGATCTACTCATCTACCACTGAAGCTGTGAAACAAAGGACTGAGACACATCCAGGTACTGGATGTACACCAGAGGGACCAGACAAGCCTGCAAACTCCACAATTCTACTGCAAACCTAGTATATATGGACTTTACAAATTACTTGTATGTGGCTGATTGCTTTAATCATTAAACATTTCTCTTATAGTTTGTTTCTTTCCTTTTATAATAAAAGTTTTAAATACTAAAGGATTGGCTGGCAGCGTGGTATTTTGGGTAAGCTTCAAACTTATAATGATTTGGTAATGTGGTGACCTTTGGGGTCAGGAGACCCTTTTTGGTAAAGAGCATAGAGTTTTAAATAACTTCTCTCTTTACTGGACCTAGTGGCTGATTGGGAACCTGAGACTGAAATGCAGTAAAGGGAGCTGTGTATATTCGGTTATAGCTTCTTGATGACCGATGTGGGGGAACAGAAGCATTATTTGTGGCTGGTTAGGAAATCTAACTTCAGTGTTACCCACCAGGACTCGGATAATCTGCTCTCCTTTTGCATCTTGCCTTGGCATTTTCAGGTGGTCTACTCTGTGCACGGATGGGTCACACCCATTTTAAGGCTCCTGTGAAGTGAGTCAGAAGTTCCCCATCTTCCTTCTATCCCCAGTCTGAAACCTGGGCCTCCTGTTCAAGGAACCCAAGTAAACAGAGGTAGCACTTGGTGATTTGCTCTTTCCTTCACAAGAGGCATACAGCCATGGGGCACCAACATGTCTCCTCTTCCAAAGCTGAAGATGGAGAAGCAGGAAGCCCTATACAGGTGGCAACTAGCTCTGACTACTGAGACCACTGCAGCAACTGATCTATACAAAAGCACCTGTCTCTACTGTCACCTAACTCCCCACTGCCCTTTTGTCAGTTAATTCCCCTCTTTCATATTATCAAATTCTTGGTGATGGCCTCTTGGGGGCAGGGAACTGCCTTTGTATTACTTGTTTGTAAAACATCTCACAGAATGGGGCTCCTGATCCCTGCTGGTTTTGTGGTAGTACTCAGGACCTCAAAATATAAGATGAGAAGGCCGTACAGAAACGAAGATAAGGGAGGTGGAATACACCTGGCTTCATATGCTCCCCTTACAAGGACTTGTGCTAACATTGTAATATTTGTCATGACCAGCATTTCAGTCACCACAGAGCTGGACAGAAAAATAGCAACATCAAGCACCTATTGCCCCTTCCATCTTCTTATCAGAGTCCTTAATCAGTCTTTCAGCAAATATTCTGTATATGGTTTCTTTGTTTAATTCTCCTATTTTGATTTGGCAATGCACTATTTTGCTTCAGTCACCAGACAGCCTGAATTCAACCCTGGTGCATTTGTAATTATTTATTTCCAAAGAATGTGCAGACTTTCTGTGTAGAATCCTCAGAAAACCTAACGCTGCAGCAGCACATTCCATTCTCTGTTACAAACACAAATTTCCCCGGAGGGGAGAGGCAGGATCTGCTACTTCTCCCTCATATTTTCAAACCATGACCCAGACCATTCTTTTTTCTATGAGTTTAAAAGGATAGAAGAGACTCTTTATCAACATTTCTCCAGAGCCACCTGTTAAAAAGTAAATTGGGGAAAAAAGAGCACACTGTAACAAAAAATATAGATTCATACATCTGAGGTCAGAAAGGACCACTATGAATGTGTAGTCTGAGCTATGGCACAGCCCATAGAATTTCAACTAGGGATTCCTGCAATGGAGGAAATTATTTTTCCCTACCGTGTAATTGAAAGCTATTGAGCTCAATAATTTATGGTTAAAATACAGCATGTCTTGTAAAAGGTCATGCCTTGTTCAAAGGACAGTCTTAGCTTCTAGACCTCCTCCAAACAGGATGCAAACAAAAGCAAACCACCACCTAAAATACCACGGATGGGAGGAGGAGGGCGGGGAAGGAAAGGAGTTTAGGAGGCATGGCAAAATCAACACAAAATGCACTAAACTCATGACATAAACCCTCCACTCACCACATTTAAAATTTTTCTTTTTATGAAGCTGATGATTTAATAAAATTTTTTCATTTTTATTCTATGCAGTAGAAAACATTATAATTAGCTGTATGACTGTCTGATATGGTAACAGGATAGTCTTCTCTTTTCCTTTCTTGAAACAAACAATACTGGAATGTTGAGGGCATGGCTGCTTTGTATAAAGATGCACAACCCCAGAAAGTCAGAATGCTGTTACAGTATAGTTAACAGAATGAATAGCTAAATAATTACACATCAGCCTTCTTTGCTGACAGAAATGAGCCATATAGTTTGCTCATAAATGGTATTAAAATAGTATCTAATGTACGCGAGCAGTATTTTAGCTAAGAAACTTGTTCTACAGACAGTGCAGCCTTTTCACACATCTGCAAGCTAAGATGATGAGTTGAGTTTCAGTAAAGTATCATAAACGTATTGCACTAATCTTTTAAAAGCAGTAAGGAAAGAAAGGACAATGTCTTGGTTTAATTACAAGGAATTACATCTAGACTCCACAGTCAGCAATTGCAATTATTCTTGAATTTAACTATGGCCACATTCCTGGAACTATTTTACAACAGCAACTATTTAAAGACTTATTAGTTTTCAAAATGAGTTGCAAGTCAAATTGTTATTAAGTCTCAATGGCTTCATAAGTTAAAGAACATACAAGACAGCATACACTGCTCTTCCCTTTCACTTTGAAACCATGAATGTGACAAATTGCGCGCACGCGTGCGCACACACTCTCTAAGTAAAAGAAAGAATAAAACTCTCTTGGAACCAAAGGAAACCTGCAGAACTGCAAAGTATTTTATATACTGCAAGGCTTCATAAATGAGGCTGGATTAGGGCCTGATCCTCTGAAGCGTTGAGGTCAATGGGAGTTTACGAAGCTTGGCACTTTGCACGAAGTGCTTTGTACCTCACAGGATCAGGCTCTTAGTGGGCTTTCGCTGTTATTAACAAAGCTCAGTGGACCAAATTAGCAAGTCAGTGAAGTCACAGGAATTGCACCTGCTTATAGCAGGTTTGATCCCAGCCCATTTTCAGAACATTCTGCACATTTTCATAAATTCTGAGCCCTTCCATCATGCATTAACTAGTTGCTTTCAGCTATATAACGTGTGATCCAGTCAGTAATTTTGCTAAGCTTCCTTAGGAACGAATAATAACAAATCTTTTCACATTTCACTGTAACCTCAACATGCAATACCTTTCTGCATTGCAGAGTTATATCCCAAGGCTACTTGCTGTTGTTTCCGCAAGAATTTATTGGAAAGTGTAATCTACAAAATAAAGAGGAAAAGTGCATGCCATAGTAGAGAATTGGACACACTGTACTGGATTAATCAGGAATTCCTACAGTACAAAGATAGAACAGTCTAAGCACATGTTTGTACAGTGCATAGAAATTGCCCAAACATTGCTTATTATAAACAAAGAAGGTGATTAGAGCACACATAGGCCCAGACCACTTACCTTCCAGATTTGGCAGCAGTAGACGAGAGATACGCAAGTGACGTAAATCACTTGCATATCTCCTGCTGACTTCACTGCGTCTCTTCTGCGCGCTGTCCGCACTGCACTGTGCCAACAGGAACAGTGTTCCCTTCGACGCAGCGCTACGCCACTTACCGGGGTGGTTTTCCTGCGTTGATTTCTGGATCGACTGAGAGGGTCTACACAGACCACGAATTTGCCACCGTCAGTGTGGACCCAGCCACAGATTTAAATAATATAACTATTAAAGGACCCTTTGTGCATCTGTAGAAAGCTATACCAGCCTGACATCTAATACTAGACAGAGTATGAGAAGGCTGATTTCTAGTATCTGCCCATCCAAGATGCCAATACTGGCCCCTACCACCAGCATATCTTCAATTTTACTTCACGCAAAACCACATCATTCTGCAGAATCTGCTGCTATTGTGCTCTAACCTGTATGCACTTGTAAAAAGAAGTCATGTTTCCAATCCCAGGACCAAGCCCCCCTCTTAATCATCCTAGCAACAGGGAGCAGTGAGAAGGGAGTGGGATATGGACGCTGCAACAGCAGTCTGAGGAAAGGGGGTTTCCACAGGGAAAGTGGGCACCTTCTCCACCACTCTTCACTCCTTAGATCTTCAGCTGCAAATTCAGAGACTGGCATCTTACCCAACGTACACAAACACTATCCGGGAAGCGCTGCCACTGCCAACACAATCTCAACTGCCGAAATCTCCCCAGGCTACAGAGTTCACTTACTTAACAATAACTATTATCCGGTAAACACATTCCACACTCTCGTTTCACTAAACCCTGTTCACTAAAGCTGAATAGGCTGCTGCTTGACAGTTTGCACTTGACTCACTCTAAAGGGGTGCATGTAGCATATTTTTAATGAGAATTCCTGCTTCTTTCATTTAATTCCCCTCCTCCCCACAGTTGAATGCGAATTTCTTGTTGCTGAGCCCAGGTTGGAGGTGGATGAGATTACATTCCATCAGCCTTTCTGCTTTCTCCATCCTGAATGGATGCCAATCTGATAACGTTAGCTCAGGAAAAACAGCAAGAGATTTTGAATGCAAGGCCACACTCACACAACTGCTTCCACCTGATTTCAGCCAGTCCCTCTCCAGTTTAGATTGTATTTTGGAATCTTTTCAAAATGAAAATAGAGGATTTATTTTGTGGACAGTGTGGAGAGCTACTTTCTGTCCGCTTCCTATCAAGCTACATTGTTCTTGTCCTCCTTCTGTACTTGCTCTTGCTTTTCAGTTTAATTTAAAAACACCATGAGCTATTCACTAACCTAACAGCTTCTGATGGTCTGGTAGATGCCTCACTTTCTACATATACATACAAACCTGTCATTCTTAATACCTGTTTATGCAATTCATCAGATTTGTATTTTATGTTTGAAATAAAGAGACAAACATTTTCAGTCAATCATTCTTTTCCATCTCCTGGCATTTGGAAAAATAAATACCGCCTCTGCTCCAGATCAAGGATATGAACTCAGAATTGAAATGGAAACTGTATCATGAATAGTGGAACTGGATTCAGAGGGCCCAAGCTCTCTGGAGGGATTGTTATTGAGAGGACACCAGGAAAACAGGGAAAGCAGGAAGTATGGTGGAAACAACTCAGCCACATGGACAGACCAGTGCACAGGGTTTAATAAATTTTCACTGTTCAACTTAACTTGCATTTAGTTTCACTCTTTGCTAATGAAACATGGTGGTAGCATTTGAGCTGTGAGTTCTTTGCAGTGTAGTCGCTACCAATATGAGCCATGGAACTCGGTGTGAAAACCCCGTGAAACCTGGTTTGGACCCAGCAATGGATGCAGTGGAAGGAAGAATTCAAGCTGAATACAGACCTGAAACTCTGGAAAAAACACTGGATTCTCAATAGAGACCAATCCGAAAGGAAAAGGATAGACCCCTATGTTACCGCCTTAAACATACTGGCTGCTAGGTCACTTGTCTGGTTTTCAGGCAACAGACAAAGAAAGGACTTTTGAATTAACAGTCTGAGTTTAAGATGGCTCATGACCTTCTTTTGATCCAGCAAATGGACAGGACCTGTGGACCATAGAGGACTCCTGTCCTCAGGAACAGACTGGAAAGACTTTGGCCTTCTGAGGTTCTGTAGAAACTGTGTTCTCATTCTAAGCAAATGGTGTGATGAACGTGGAACCAAAGGGAAACCCCTGGGTGAGGTTTTTGAAGGACTGTTCTTACTAGATAGAGCCCATGTTAGTGTTGGGTTGATCTCTGGTAAGCTTATTAGCATGTGTGCATGTTCTTTTATTGTTTTTATGTTTTCTCTGTAATGCTTTCATCTAAAGAATCAACTGTACTTGCTTAGAAAGAGTTATGTGGTAACTTATTACTGTGGGCAATTATATTGTCATTAGTCTCTGAAAAGAAGGAATTGGTCAACCTGGAAATACCCGTTGGGAGGGAGACACACATGGGTCTCCACCCAAGAGCGTTAATGACCAGGGAAACTGGGAGCCTAGAGACTGGCATGCTGACATGCCAGCATGATGCACTCGAGAAAGGACTGGGTGTAGCTTTTTTGCCAGAGTATCCAATTGCATATCCCAGCAGAGCCCTGTCAGAGACTGAATGGGGATTTGCCCAAAAGGAAAAAAAGCTTCTGGCTCTGATATCTGGAGTGGAACAATTCCATCAGCACATCTATGGCCACCCAGTAATAGTCCAATCAGCCCACAAACCCCTAGTGACAATCCATAGCAAAGCGCCTTCTTAGTGCTCCAAAGAGATTGCTGCCTATGTTAAGGAGCCTCCAGGCAGTGATCAGACTGTCCAGGATGATTACTGGTGTTAGTGGCCACCCTGAGCAGGACATACACACCCAGTATCAGTGAGTTGGGGGTTGGGGATCAGGACTGTCTCCCAGTTTCAACAGTGAAGCTGATCAAAATCAAAGAGGCTATGGAAAAGGACATCCAGCTACAGGCAGTCAAGAGACAATCCTAGTAGGGTGGCCAGAAGATAAAATCCAAGGACCAGTAGGAGCAGACCCATATTTATAAATTAAAGATAAGCTGAGTGTGCAGGATGGAATCATATTTTGAAAACAGAACTGTTGTCCGTGCTCGTTATGTAAGGATGTCATGCAAAAAATACATATCTCACACCTGGGCACTGACAACTGTCTTAGATGGGCTCAAGTGTGTGTTTACTGGCCAGGAATGAATACACAACTCCATTGCTTGATAGAAGGGTGTGACACCTGCCAGTGGTGTGATAATCACCAGCAGAAAGAGATGCTTTTACCACATGAGCTGCTCACCCGAACATGGGAAAAGGTGGGAGCAGACTTATTTACTTTCAAGGAAAGGCAGTACTTCACTACAGTAGACTACTGTTTAAATTCTTGGGAGGTTGATGCCCTTTCTTATACAAGAAGTCAGTAATTCACAAACCGAAGGCCTACTTCATGAGATATGGCATTCCAGACCCTGTATTCACCGACAACAGACCCCAATTTGCCTTGGAAGAATTCAAGAAATGTACATGCAAATGGGAGTTTGACCACCATATCTCCTCCCCAGTATACCCACGGAGCAATGGTACGGTGAAATCATCTATGAAGACAGCAAAGAGACTGCTACACAAGGCTGTTTCTTCCACTTCAGATCCCTTGTTTGCGTTTTTGGCACACAGGGATACTTGATGCAACAAAGGATTGATGGGACAAAGGATCAAAACCCTGCTATCCATGAGGGGAGACCAGTTGCAGCTAGAAGGATGGAGATAGCACTGAGAGGAGTTGGCCAACAATAAGAGAAAGTAGGCACTAGAGTATGACAGGTCAGCCAAAGGCCTACTGGCCCTGGAGTCAGGCACCCCTGTGAGGATTTAGCCATTAAAGAGATATTAGAAAGAGTGGACTAAAGGAGTCATGAGGGGTGCAGTGGCACCCAGGTTACACAAAGTTACGACACAAGAGAGACAAGTGATCTGAAGGAATGGGGGGCACTCACAAACCGCAAGACACAACACTAAGAGAGAGCCTACGGAGATCATTATGCAACGGAGAGAGAGAGAGAAGCATCTGAAAGCCAATCCCACCATAGCCCTGCATGGGAGCACATGAAGATTCTTTTGTTACCAGCTTTCCTCACAAAATGTTGGTGATACTGGTGAAGAGGTTGTTACCCTGTGTCTCTTGCAAGTGAATGACACATCCCGTGTACAGGAGATGTTTTGAAGACTGTCACTGGGGCAGCACAGCAGAAGTATTTAAGTACTCAGTCAGGTAGCTTTCTCTCTCTCCTCTCTTAGTCACCCCAAACATATACACACAGCAGTGTAAGGTTACATACTTAAGAGGGGGCTTAGTTTGTTTGTTTTGCAATAAATAACATTCTGACACACACAAAGGTCATGGCAAAAGATAAGCCCTGTAAAAGTATTTGAAAACATAGACTGACAAGTTATTTTATATGCTTTAGGAATTCATGCTTAAACTTTTCAGCATGGATTGTAGTGATAATAAAAGATTTGGGACCCCAGGATCAGAATCTAGATATCCAGGTCAAAATTTTCAAAAGTAGCCACAATTCTCAGTGCCCCTTTTGAGACCTCGTGGGCCTGCTGCTTTCAGAACTGCTGAGCACTGAAAGCCCCAGCAAAGGCAAATACGAACTGTAGGGAACTCAGCATCTCTGAAAAACAGGTGGTGCACCTCTCAAAAACTGGGCACTCCAATCAAGGAATCCCAAATTAGAGACCAAAATTTAAAAATTGGCTGCAAGTTAAAGATTTCCAATCTTCAATATCCATTACTCAGATTGTACGGAAACCATTATAAACTCTCATGTAAAAGCACTGCAAATATATATTTAGGATACATACACCAAAGATATAGGGCCAGGTCCTCATATGGTGTAACTCGGCATACGTCCAATGAAATCAGTGGAGCTATGCCAATTTACTGCAGCTGAGGATCAAGCTGTATAGGCTGCTTTAGCACATTGGTAACTTAACCTGCACAAGTTAGAGGCATATGGTTCCGGAGTTGTTAAAGTATAAAAACAGGCTTTTCTATGAGAAACAGTCCTTTAGGAAACTGACTAGCCACTTCGGAATCAACAATGGACAAAGGATCTTGTATATATTTCATGGACTTTAGTGCACATTAATAATTTAAAAGAAAGGAAGCTAGCACAAAAAGGGCAAAATAATGCAGTTTCTAGAACAGTGCATAGTCTGAGTTTTCCTTTACTAAAAAGTTTCTACTTGTATACTAGCAAGGTAGAAATAAAAAGCAGCAACATATTTTAAGCTTTTAAAAACAACAGGCAATGCATGTCAGTGACTGCAATTAACATTTAGCTAGAGAAACTAATTATTTCCCATTTGGTTAACATACTACTATATATAATAGACAGCTTCAGTGAGGATGTGGCAACAATAACTCTCAATCACATAAGGATTTTTCATTAGTAAATTTGACAATAGATTAACTAGAAAAGTTTAAAGGTTATTTTCTGCACTTCATAAACAGAAGCAGCAAACCATGAGGGGAGCCAGTTCATGTTTCCACTTAACTATTTTTCCTTCCACCTGATGAAACTTTAATAAGTAAAAAGACAGTACAATATTTGCTCAATATAATGTTGTCCAGCCTAGTAACCAAGAAACACGTTAGACCACAAGGAAATTAACCTTCAAACAGATCAAATATCCACTTCCTTTAACTGCTTACCTGTATATGTTCTTATTTTGCCTGATTCAATCTAATACAAAACGTTGCTGGTGTATCAAGAGAAATCTCTCACTTTACCAAATATCTAAGCACTAACAAAAACAACACAGACAATTTTAAGTTCGTATGAAAGGATTCTGAAGATGACTTGATTCCGTTTGACTTGGGCAACGCACTGCACACCTTACCAACAATCAGACACCATGCTATTCAAATGAGCTTCTCCCAAAGTACGTGTCATTAACACTGCCCTGAGCTCTGCACCAAATGATCCCTATATCTGACGCTGAACAATTCAGTCAAAGGAGAAAGCACCACTATCCCAGAGTTGCTAGGAAACCGGGAGGGAGTTCCTGACCTGAATTCTTAGTTGAGTTTGATATTGCCCAGGAAGCTCAGGTTCTTACGACTTCCTTGGAAATACAGGAGACAAATATGCACTTAGAGATCTTCTAGAGCAAAAAGTTATCACTGAACTGTTAAAAGATAGCAGCAAAGGCAAACTCGGGTGCAAATAACAATAAAACCACTTCTGTAACAGTAAGGCACCACTCAGGAAAGCATTAAGCTCATTTGCAAAAATCTATGGTGAATTTGCTATTTTCTTTGCCAAAAAAGTTGGGGAACTTTTAACCTTATAATCATATTTTTGCGCTTCAATAATCTAAATGGTGGCCAAATTATGTTGTTATAAGACAATGAACAATGACAATGAACCCCCAAAACCCAACCCAAAAACTCCTGCTCCGTATGAATGTAACAATGTAGTGTGAGCTATTGAAATTAAATACACACAAATTAGAAAATACAAAACTAAAGGTTCTGATTGCTAAATAAATTGCTCCAAATAGCCCTCACTAGATATATTAAAAGATATTCTAAAACTCTAAAAGCCACACTCTGGAAAACTGAGTATGTGCAATGCAGACAAACTAATGTTGTTACAAGAAACTTTACTTTAGCATTTCATGCATTTAAATATTAATAAGCCACTACCTCACCACTGTATTAATTATTATATTTTGCATTTACTTTCCTGTTTGTTTAAAATAAATATTGGGGGGGGAGAGGAAGATGAAGAAAAGAGGAAAAAAATCCACATTACTTTCTTCCTGAATGCATCGGCGTGTTTCTTGTAAGGTACAAAGCATATACATTGATGTTCACAATTGTGCCCCAATCCTGAACTGACCACTAGCTGTGCACGGCACAAATATGCAAACAGGGAAAAGGAGGGTATTCCTTTCCAATGGCTGGAGTGGCCTCATGAGCCCTTACACAGTAAATCCACAGTGAGGAGGATGGGAGTTGGTGTAACTGCAGTTTCTTCAGCCCTATCCAGCCACTTTCCCATCCCTCAGATATATTCCCATGCCCAGCTATTTCCCTCATTTCACAGATCTGCACTAGTTCCATAGACTAGGACCAAGCTTCTGTACCTGTGAAGGAGAATACTTGATTTGCTCCCTCCTGCATGTGGACTTTAAGGAGTGTGCCCTTCATAGAGGAATGGTCTGGTATGTATAAGAACCACACAGAGGCCTCTATCAAGGAAACCAAGGAGCAGAGTAGGGGACCCCATCCCTGGCTGGGCTTGGAAGCAAACCCTTTCTCCACCACAGCAAGACACCCATTTCCTAACTGAGTAGGAGAGAGGCAAGTGTGTGGACCCAATCCCCAGTTTGGGCAGCAGATCCAATCACATCTCTCTAGAGCTGTGTTTTTCAAACTTTTTGTGCTGGTGACCCCATTTGGACTTAAAAAAAAAAATCATGACCACCCTAGTAGAAAAAATTGCAACCTCTTATGGTCAGCCCCATTGGACTTGGGGTTTCAGCCCCACTGGGTACGAGACTCAGGACTTCATCCCCCTGCCTCCTGTGGGGCTCCTGCCTGTGGCTTTCTGCCCTGGCAACCCCATCAAAATGGACCCACTTTGCAATCATGACCCACAGTTTGAGAACCACTGCATTAGTGGCACAAGCATATTCTGTGGCATGGAAGATTTGTAACTAGATGATAATCACACAGTTAAAAAACTCCTTTGAAGGGGGATGAAAGGTATAAGAGGTCTAGCCAGGTGGGGGGGTAGAAATGTGCAGTTTATGTCTGAAAAAATCCAACTATGCTCTCAACCTGTTAGTTGTTTTTTTTTAAATGGGTTCATTTTATTTTGCATGCCTCTGTATCTGGAAGTTTATGTTGCTTTCAAATACTGATAACTTTATTAATTAAAACAATTTTCTTCTGCAAAATTTCTTCTAGCAAAGCATATACTCCCTACTTACATGCTAAAGATTCATCTTCAGACTTCAGCCTTTAAGATTTTTGACTTTGGGGAGGGGAGTGAGGAAAGTATAGTTTACAATGCAAAAAGGATAGGAATAGCCCAAAAGCAAAGACCACTTGATCACCCCCGTTAATGCTGCACCAGCGCTATGACACCTCCAGCAGATAGCCACAGTTTTCCTCATAGTGTTTCTGTGTTTCACTAACAAAGCACTTGCAAGCTAGTCAATATGAGAGTCAACTGAATAAATGATCATTAGCCTAAGGAAAAAAATGAATATTTGTTCCTGCCTTATTTTGAAAATTTAAAAAATTACTTTGCAAATGAAAAGGAAGTTTGCTTGTGCCCACTGTAAAAGAACAACTGAAATTATAATAATTGCTTAACAATGTATATTGTTTTAGAAAGGCAAATATTTTTAAAAAATCATTACTCAGTTGAACAGTTATTTAAATGTAAGTTAAAGCTAGTAGATAGTATATGCTGATGTAGAGTATTTTAATGCTGCATGCACTCTATGCTGCATAAAACATTTTACACTCTTTCAAAACAATAATTTGGAACCTGATCCTCCTCCACTAAAGTCAGACCTTGGAAACAGAATTAGGCCTTTAAAGGCCATTGTTTAGCAGGCAGTGGCTTAGAAAAGTGGCTTAATAACAAAAGCCCTGAATCAGCAAGTTATTTATATACATGCCTCAATGAAATCAATAGGACTACTTATTGAGTAAAGTTAGGTACGTACTTAAGTACCTTTCTGAATAAGACCCAAAGCCTGTAATGTTTGTAGCAGAGTAATAGTTCTTTTGCTCATTTCCCTGTCTCATCCTTCTTCAGGAATTGAAGAACTCAGTGGCTATACTAATGCCATCCTGAGGCTGCTTAAAATTCCATATAAAATAGTCATGGATGTCCTAGTACACACAGCAGTGAGATTCAAATTAAACCTGGTTTTTAAAAAGAAATAAGAGGAAGCAATTATAGTTAACTGTGCAATATCTGGAGCAAGAAGAGTACAAAAAATCAAATCTTAAACATAACACTTACCTGCTGTAAAAGAAAACCTGATATGCATGAATAAAAATTTTGAGTATAAGCCAACAGTCATAGCTTTGCATAGGAGTTCAGTAAAAATACATATTTAATTCTGCAGGTATTTTTATTAACTTTTTTTTAAACCAAAAGGCCATTTTAGACATGGAAATAGTACAACAGATTAATTACAATGATACAGGAACTCGAGGATCCTGGTTATTGAAAAACTATAGAGAAACGAAGTGTATTCTTTGCAAGTGAGATTAAGAATGGTCCCAATTTCAATACAATACATTTTTCCTACACATTTTATCCCAAAATGTGCTAAGAACTCAGTAGCAAAACAATCAGACAGTAAACAGCAGCAATTACACAAAACTGGTAAAAATGCAGTCAGTCACGAGGTCAGTAGCGTCCGAGAAGAGAAATTTAAAGGCACAGGTAAGTGAGATTTGAGAAGAGATGGAGAATCTGGGAGGCTGAGAGATAAAGAAAACCAGTTTCCTGGGGGTAATCAGTTCAGATGCAAAAGAGAATTCTCAACAGTGGCAAGTCTGTAAAGAAGGATGAGAGAGGAAACAGGTGCTAGATAAGCAGAAGTTGTAAGAAGTGGAGAAGAAAGGGACAGGGTTAGTGAGGAATGCTGAAATAAACCCAAGGGGTTTTTATATATGAAAGCATCATTTCTAGACACAGACAAGAGAGAAATTTGGAACTGCATCTTGAAAAGGATGGGGAATCTATAGCGGTGTTTGTCAAGGAAGGCAATGTGGAAGGTGGGTGGCAGAATCCAGGGACCCCATCTCTGTGGAGTAGAAGATAGCTCAGTCTTCATGTCCAGTCCTGGCCATTGAGACTGTCAGCAAGGATGCCAATTAAGACCATTTATAGTCCTATCTAAACGTGACCTAAAATCCACAAAGACCCAAAAGGAATTTAAACATTTTTTCTACAGAAGAAAAATTGATATATGGAATAAAAATTGATAACAGGAAGCAAAGCAATGAAAACAACTGAATAATAAAATCATTTATACAGAAATTAGCAAAAGGATTTGGAGGGGAAAATGCTGCTGGAACTGCTAACTCACATGATGGCATGAATTTGTCATTTTCTATTCATCATCATATTTTCTATGTTCACAACTTGAGCTAAAGAGGGGGAAGGGGAAGAGACATGGTGCACAAGGGGAAAACCACTGCTCTTGTTAAAAATAATGTGTCAGATCAGACTCTGGTGTAAACTGGCATAGCTCCATTGACTTTGATTTACACCATCTGACAATCTGTCCAAATGTATTGAAAAATTATGAGAGGAGGAGGAGAAGAGGAAGTTACTCACCTTGTGCAGTAATGATGGTTCTTCGAGATGTGTCCCCCTTTGGGTGTTCCACTATAGGTGACGTCACACCAGTATCCACCATGGAGGGCTGGGGCTTTGGAGTGCAGTCAGTTACTGACTATAGCACTGCAAAGCTGAAGACGGCCTCAGAGGCAGAGTCCTGGGTAATCGCGTAGTGATCCATGAAAGTATGGGTAGAGGCCCAGGTCGTCACCTACAGATTTTTGAGACAAGGACACCTTTAACAAATGCAACCAATGTGGAAAAGTATCTTGTGGAGTGTGTGAGGCTCCCTGATTGAGGCAGCAGGTTATGTGCACGGTAACAGTGGTTAATGCAACTGGAGACTGTAGCAAGGCACTAGAGCCTGGGCCCGAGCCGGAGAGGGAGGAGCGCTCCCCGGGGCCCCGGTGGAGAAACCCTGGCCCTGCAAGCCAGGCCACCCGGAAGCAGAAGGGCGGGGCCAGGAGCCTGGGGGGAAGTATAAAAGCTCAGCCAGGCAGCTCAGTGAGGAGGAAGCTGCCGACGGAGTCAGACGTGCCTCGCCGGAGGCAGCAGCCTGGGCCTGACTCCGAGCCAGCGGACAGGCCAGGCCAAACCCCGACCGACGGACCCGGGTGGGAGAGATCCGACCCGCTGGACCTAGATGACTGGGGGGAGCGGACCGAGCCCCAGGACCCACTCGGGTCACCGGGCCGAGGCAGGCCGAGGGGGCCCCCCCGGCCCCTGGAGGGGGGCAGCCCTCCCCGCCCCCGCGGGTGGACACCGGACCCGTGGCCCCGGGAGAGCGAGGGGGCCCCGGAGGCCGGCCCCGACCTTGAGGAACTGCCGGACGCCGACGCCCCCTCTTCAGCGTGGCCAGAACCCGACCATCCCCAGGAGACCCCCGGGCCCTGCGACTTGGAGGAGCTACCCCTGGCCGAGGACCGCGAGGAGTGGCCAGACCTCCCGCCTGCCGACGGGGAAGGCTTGGCCGGACTGCCCCTCACCGCCTCCACCCCGGCCCCAGGGAGTAGGACGTGGGCTCAGGTACTCCAGGGCTGGTGGGGAGGAAGTGGCCCAGGGAGGCCACTGCCTGTGGCGGAGAGAGGGACCCCGCCCATGTCAGCGTGTTGCGGGCGGATCCCCGCTGACCCAGTGGCCCTTGTCTCGGGTCACTGGTAGGGCCCTGGGCTGGGACGCAGTGGAGTCGGGAGGGCCTGCGTCCCCCTCCCCCACCCCCTTTTTTCCGTTCCCAGAAGTGCCCGAGTACCCCGAGACCCTAAAAACTGCTTGCCTGCCCGCCCTGCTAGGGGCCGGGGCAATAGACTGCTGACTCGCCCGTCCTGCCAGGGGCCGGGCGATATAAACTGCTTGCCTGCCCGCCCT
>ML675610.1:73512637-73613020 GCA_007922155.1 Mesoclemmys tuberculata
CCTAACTAACCCGACCTTGGGCACCCGGACAGGTGCCGACGTTTACAGAGACCCATTTGGAGAATTTTTGGAGCTGATATTGTGGCGCCCTTGGATCTTTCCACAAATGAATGGAAGAGTTTTGGAGACTTCCTAAAGGCCATAGTCCTGTCCAAATAAATGTCAGCCCTCTCCTAACATCTAGCATATGTATTGTTGCCTCCCTGTTGTAATGATGTGGTTTTGGAAAAAAATATGATGAGGTGAATTAGTGGGTTCATATGAAAGAAGGAGGCTACCATGGGAAGGAACTTGGGGTATGGCCACAAGGTGACTTTGTCTTTAAAGAAGATAATGAATAACAGGTGCGATATCAATGCCACTATCTTTCACATCCTTCATGCTGAGGTAATGGCCTCTAGAAATGCCTTCTTCATGGATAGGTGTAACAGACAGCAAGTGGCCATAGGCTCAAAGGGTGGTCTAGTCAAGGCTCTCAGAACTAGACCGAGGTCCCAGGCTGGTGTGGGCGGTTTAATGTGCGGGAAGAAGTTTCCCATGCCCTTAAGGAATCTATGTGTCATTGGGTGGGCAAATACTGAGCATCTGTCCATTGGATTGAGGAAGGCTGCTAGATGTACTTTAAGTGAGTTAAGAGAGCGCCCAAATCTTTTGAGGTCTAGAATCAAAGAGAGGTAGAAAGATGTTGGGTCCACTTGTTGGGAATTGCACCAAATTTGGAATTGTTTCCATTTTTATAGGTAAGTATGATGAGTCACCGATTTCCTACTGTGTACTGGCAACTCTTTCACCTCCTCAGAGCATTCAGTCTCTAAGTGTTGGAATCAAGAAGGATCCAAGCTTGGAGCTGGAGGACCCATAAGTTGGGGATAAGGATCCATCCATTTTTTTGGGAGAGCAGGTGAGGAATGGGCCAAAGAGAAATCAGAGGACAAGGTATGGTATCAAACTTGTCTCAGCAGGAGGGGACAATCGGTATAACTTTCTCTTTCTCCTGCCATATCTTTGACAGGACCTGGGATATCGGAGGGAATTGGGGAAAGGTGTACAATAGCTCCCTGCCCAAAGGGAAGATGAGAGCATCCTCCAGGGACCGTTTACCTAGCCCAACCCTGGAAGAGTAGCAGAGACATTTCTTGTTCCAGTAAGTAGCAAATAGGTTTACTGTCAGAATTCCTGACAGGTGAAATATGTTGTGAAGCACTGCTGGGTTCATTTCCCATTTGTGTTCGTGTGAGAAATTCCAACTGAGCCTGTCGACTGTCACATTTTAATATCCCTGGTAGGTAAGCGGCTGAGATGAGCACATTGTGGCGGATACACCAATTCCAATGTTTTAGCTCTTCTGTGCAAGGGAGGGTGTTCTGGCATCCCATTGGTAATTTATGTAAAACATGCAGGTTATATTGTCCATCGTTTTTTTTTTTCATGTTAGTATCCCTGATAAATGGGAAAAAGTGTGCACAGGCATTTCTGATGGCTCTTAATTATAAAAGATCATTGGGAGAACCACTTCCATGAAAGACCACTTGCCCTGGACTTTGTGTCATTTAGGTGGCCTCGCCAGCCTATTACAGATTGTTAGAATCTCATCGGTTGGGGTTGTGAGAATGGAATGCTTGCACAGATGTTGGATAGTTCTTTCCACCAGTTCAGGGCATGTTTCACCCTGGAAGGCATTGACCACTTGTGCAAGGTACTGTTTAGCCAATTCTTGTGCAGTGGGTAGACAGATCTGAGCCATATCTGCAAGCATCTCATTAAAACCAGGAATGTGGAGTCACAAATATGCATGGCGCCATATGCCTGAGAAGCTGAAGGCAATTCCTGGCCAGTGTTTGTGTATTGGCCTGGACTGTCTTTGAGACTCGTCAGGATGTTGAATCTGTGCAGTGGGAAGACTGCTCTCGCTTGCACTGCATTGAGTTTAGCCCAAATTAAATCCAGATGTTTAACTGGGGTTAAGGTTGATTTCTGGGTGTTGAGCTGTGCATAGTATCTGGGTGGCCCACCGGATGTCTTGGAAGGAATGAGCCTTGAGAAGACAGTCGTCCAACTATGGGTAGATGACAATACCTAACGTTCGTAGGAATGCTGCTCAGATGGAGAAGACCTTAAAAAAAATACCCAGGGTGCAGACAAGAGGCCGAATGGGAGCATTCTCTACTGATAATGGTCCTGCCCAAAGATAAATCAGAAGAATCTCCAGGAAAATGGTTGGATTGGAATGTGGAAGTAGGCATCTTGTATCTCAAAGGCCAAAAACCAATATCCTTGCTCCAGAGATGAAATGGCTGCTAGTGTGACCATCTTGAACTTTTGTGCCTTCACATATCTGTTTAGTGCCCTTAGATCTAGTATGTGTCTCCAACCTCCTTTATCTTGGGGTTTAAGACTATCTGGAATAAAAGCCCTTGCCTCTGAGGTGAGTAGGGACTGATTCTGTGGCCTCTAGATAGAGCAGGTGACCTATTTCCTGATGTAATGCACTCTCGTGAGAAGGGTGCCTGGAGATAGACAGTGAGGGATGTGAAGTGGAAGGCGAAACCTTTGAAATAATTTCCAGGACGGACTTGTTGGAGGTGACGTTCTCCCAACTTCAGAGGAAGTGAGTCAGGCAACTTCTGAAGGGATAGGAAAGGTCTGTATCTATCAGCTGATGTTGCAAGGCATGGTGGTTCAGGGCCTCGACCAAGGCATCAAAACCAGTGCTTAGAGGAAAAGGGTTGAAAGCTTGAGGACTGGGAAGCTGATGACTTCTGCTTTTGCATCCTGAGTCTCTTATGCTGTGGCTTGTAATAGCATTGTGACAGGGGGAACTGAAATGGTCAGGATCTATGAGGTGGTTGCAAACTGAATTTCCTATTGTGTCCAGGTGCATAAATTCTCATGGAAAGTGGCATGGCCCTAGAGTGCTTTACAGTGTAGAGTAGCACATCCATCTTGTCAGTGAAGAGTTTGAGCCCTCCAAACAGGAGGGCCTTGATGGTCATCTGTACTTCCTTTGGCAACCAGAGAGGAGCAACAAGGATGCCTGCCTCATTACCACTGCTGCTGAGACAGAGTGGACTGCTGTCTGCAGTGTCCTGTGCGGTCGATAGTGCTGTTCTCACTACTAACTTGTCCTCCTATAAGATGGCCTGAAATTGCTCCTTTTGTGCTTCTGGCAAGTGATCAATAAAGGTGCTGAGTCTTCCATAATTCTTGTAGTCGTATTTAGTCATTATGGCCTGGTAATTGGAGACCCTGAATTTTAAAGTCGCTGACAAGTACACCTTCTGCCCAAACAGGTCTAGCCTCTTCCAGTCCCTATCAGAGGAAATCGATTTGGTATGATGTTGCTTTCCCCATGCATTAACCTCATCCATGACTATAGTTAGGTTGAGGGTGTGCGAAGAGGAAGTCTACCTCTTTGGGGGCATGTAATACTTTTTGTTGTCCCTCTTGCGTGTTGGGGCAACAGAGGCTGGTGTCTGCTAAATTACCTTGCCAGGGTCTAGAAGTGTCTCGTTGATTGGGAGGGTGATTCTCAAAGAGGAGGAAGGGTGCAGTATATCTATCAATTTATGCTGAGAGTCTTTCACTTCCTCAAGGGGAGTTTGTAGTGCATCCGCCACCCTTTTAGTGAGGTCTTGGAAGAGCTTAAAGTCACTGGAGGACGGAGTGTTACAGCCTCAACTTGTGAGGAGAAGGAGATGTTTGCTGGTGGGGTAGTTTCCAACCTCTAGTCTGGCCTTCTGCTCCTTGAAAGTTTCTTCTTGGGTTCTGTAGCTCTGGACACTAAAGCCATTGGGGAACATCTAGTGAACTCTGTATGGGAAACACTTGATGCCCGAGAAACGGGGGGCCTGTAGACTGCCCATGGATCTCAGTACGGCTACTGGGAGGAGGGAAGGAAGAGCATGGGTGATGGTACCCCCAGGTGACTATACCACGAAGATTGAGAATTGGAGTGCAGGTGCAGTTGGGGAGTCCCTGACCTTTTAATGGTGGTTTATGGTATGAGACCAGAGAGACATTGTCATCCTGGTCACTATCAGACGCCCTGCTGGAGAAAGACGGAGTGATTGGTGGGCTGGAGGCAAATGTCTCGGTGCCGCTGGTGATTCTGGGGACTGAGACAGGTTTGGTAGTGGAGCGTCAGTACCGATTAGTGGGGAATCTGGTTTATCTGCAACTGTAAAGTCCCTCGAGAAATGGAATTCCCACTGTATCATTGATGGGATTGGTACCTCAGGGATTGCCGGTGCTGACTTGTCAGTACCAATGGCCTGTTATGGGAGGTGGGCTCTGACAAGAGCTGCTTTGAAGCACTTGGTGTCCAGGGTGCTGATTTTTTAGAGGAGGTACGGTTTCTGTCCTTATCTCTCGTAGGCAGTGCTGTTGCCTTGGTGCCTTTGCCCTTCGGATCTTTAGATGCTATGGCAGAGTTCGTGCTATTGGATCCCTGAGATTTCTGGGCACTGCACTTCAGAGTCATCAATGCCAAGATGACTGAATGTGCCTCTGGCTGGTCAAGAAAGAGGGCTTGCAGTCAGTTTTCTGGAGGCTTTGCGGGGGTAATCAGTCAACTTTCTCTGCAATTCCACCTCTTTGTAGGTTGAAGGCTCTAACGACGATCTTTGTTCTGGAGAAGATTCAGCACTAGGGTCAGATGACAGCCTAAGAGTGCCCTCCTTGAGAAGTTTTAATTTCAGCTCCTGGCTCTTTTGGGATCTAGCCATTAGGGCTGGCAGAAGGTGCGCTCCTGCAGACTACATGACTTTCCAAGGCACTGGATCCAACGAGAATGTCTGTCCGTCACTGGGATTGCCTCCTTGCAGGAGAGGCACCTCTTGAAGCTGAGGTAACCTGGCATGCATCTAGTGGGCGATCCCACAGCAAAAGGCAGGAAAAAACAGGGAAAAAAAAAGAGGGTTTTTTGTTTTAAATCAAAAAACCTGAAGCTCTAAAGATACTACAAAAGAAAAAGGAAACTCTAAGACTCACTATGAACTATATCTACAGACTACTAATAAAAAGAAAGTTAAGTAGGCAACAGGATGGCTACATGTTCTGTTTGAGGCCAAAGGTGGTTGAGAAGAAACTGAGGGCAGTTCACCTGTGCATTGCTAGTTAGCCTTGAGGCAGACACAAGGGAGGGAGGACGTATGTGCAGACTGAATGGACACTGCTACCTAAAACCTCTAATTAGAAGTGCAAGGACGCAGATACACCTACAATGGTGCACCCATAAGGACCCTACTTGAAGAAGAAGGAAGGTATTCCAGTTAAACAGTTCTCTCATGTAATGTCTGCCTATATTCCTGTAACAACCATTAAAACAGTATTAGGCAGGTTTGGGTGAGGTCGGAGTCCATTCCAGAAGAAAATATTTATGAAGACTAAAACTTGTGGATGAGTAAGGTAAGGGTTAAAGACATAATGAAACATACACGTTTTTTAAAAGTATGCATACTCCACTAAAAAGAAATGCTTCATAAAACTAGGCCCTTTAAAATAGCCTGCTTTTATCCTCAAGGTCAAAATCCGATGTCCAACTATCTATCTAAAGGGATAGCTCTACAGTAATTGAGATATTACATAATCAAGTCACATCCAAGCATACGTCACTGATACAGTATTGAGAAATCTCCTGGTGGTTCAAATCTAGAATGAGTCATGTGGGGCATTGATTCACACTGATGAATTGTAACTAAGCAACACTGATATTTTCACTCTAGTCTGTTGTTAATCTGACTTGGAAAGAATAGCCACTCTTGGTCATCAGAAGAATAGCACTGAAAACCCGCCAAACTCCAAGTACCCTAATTAAAGGATTCCATCATTCTAATGCTAGACATGGCAAATCTTTAACCAAAATTTAATAGAAATAGACTGTTGCCTCTCTTTCAATAAAAAGATAATCACATGCTTGATGGCAGCAAATAAATTCCTGTTGGTCCATGAGAGTCTCATAAATAATCTTTATAGCTGGAGTACTTAAAATTTCTTAACACAAGAACCACAGGGTGATAAATTATTCATCTAAGCAGTGGGTTAGGAATACCGTCTTTTTGTTAGCTCAATTATTAAATGTGAGGGGAAAATAAAGATGACTGGAATTTCTCGGTTTGTTGACAACAATAACTAACCAGTAACACAACAGATGTGACTCTGAAATGAACTAGGTACTTGAAAAATACTAAAAGTAAGAGCCTGGTTTTGATTCATTCTAAACTTTGGTATAGTTGTTAATGCGAATGTCTGGAATTAGTTACAGTAATGAAAAATCTATGTTGTTAGCCACCCTATCTATTATGACATGTTTATGAATCTTTCAGGCAATAAAGCAGGAACCAAATGTACATTGTTGCTCCTTTTGGCACTGGATTTTTATAAAAGTCAGAGCTGTTGTCCTTCTGCTTTATAGTGCTTACTGCTACACGTACATATAACAGGAAACAAAGTAAAATGTTCACGGGTTGGCCACTATAGGAATAATTTGTGAAGAAGATATACTCTATCAATAAAACGGTCTATTCAGGTTCTCCAGTACTATTCATGGTATGTCATCTTCATGTGAAAAATATAATGGTCTTTTTCTGATCTACATTCCAGATGATTTAATTTAGCATACATTCCTTAGATTGGTTTCTCACCCTCAGACTGATTCTTTTACCTAACATTTGCCATCTGCTGGGCCAATCACCTAAATTATCCACATACTTTTGAATCTAACTGTATTGATTCATTCTTATTATCGGTTCTGCCTCTGAGGGGTGTGGCAGGCAGACAAGCTTAGCTGATATGTGCAAAGACTATGGTCCACAAATGAGAATCCTCTTCTCTTCACTCCTCTGATAGTGTATTTCCGGGAGATCAAAAGGAAAGTTGTGAGAGGGAATTAAGTGAAGCCAGAGTGAAGGGCAGAAATCTAGATGTTGATAAAAAAAAATCAATATTGTCTCAGTGGCAGTGAAGAGGAAGCACAACCATTAGCAATGTGTTTCCTTTTATAGTGGTGGATGTCACAGCATGTTGCACATCAGAGCCAGGAGAACAGAAATGTACTAGTGGGTCCAAGAGAGGTAAGTGGTCTATTATTGAAAACCCAGAATTGATGCAGCAGACGGCCATTCTTCTGAGTCTAGTGAGACCTCAGTGTTAACTCTTTAAGTGCCTGCCAGCAGAAAGGATTTGAAACTAAGTTTTTACTGAGCTGATGCCATGTGCATGTTGTCTGTTTTATTGATTCAGACTAAACTTTCAGGGCAGGGATTTGTTTCTTATGGTCATATAGTTCCTACATGAGGCCCTTCTCTTGCTTCTTCTAGGGGCTACTGTAATACAAATAAATAATAGTAAAATTGTTGTGATATTCAATTCACTTTCAGATCTTTAAGTGATGTTGTCCCAACTGTGCACACAGAGTTGGGACATAAACCAAAAGGTCCAGCATCACTTTGGAAAAACTGTATCCCCAATAACACTCTTGAAAATTAAACTTCACAATCCTTTCATTATTGGTGTCCCCAAAACAGATATTTTGAAGAGAAACATACTCACTTTCTTTGGTATTTCTATGCAACGAAAGAACTACTGTTTATCTCAAGCAGCAATCTCAAAATGAACTACAGACTAATGCTCCAGATACCCTGGTTTACCTGACTGCTTCTCTATATAGTTCAAGGTATAGATAAAATTGTCTTCTGTATTTTCTGGTGGCTCATAGACATCTGTACAGAGTAACTGTTATAAATTTTATATCCCACATGAAAGTAGGTTAACAACATGGGAAGTCTCCGTAGAATCTGTGAAGATTTCTTAATATTTAGGTGAAAGAATCTTACACAGTTGACTCAAATCTTCCATTGACTTCTGATGTTAGCTAAGTTGTTGTTATTCCTTTTCAACCTAAGCAGCTAGAAAAAGTTTGGGGACCTGCAAATGTTCCAGATGGGAGTAGAAACAGATGATGGAGTCTGATATTTCCTTTGATGCAATCTTGTTTATTTAAAAAGATTGTACAAAGTCCTGCTTCTGTGAATGCAGGAGGAACCAAAAGCAAAAGGAGCTTATAGGCCAAATCTTCTTTCACCCAGCATTCCCGATCCAGAACCTTCCTTTAGGCTTCTCCCAGGGTCACACTGTGCTTACAGGCTGCTATTTCGCTTTCTCTCTCTCTTCTCAGGATATGTCTATACTGCAGCTCAGTAGCGGCACAGCTACAGCACCGCAGCTGTGACACTGTAGCAATGTAGTGTAGACTCTCCTTACGTTGACAGAAGGGATATTTCCATTGATGTAGTTAATCCACCATTCCGAGAGGTGGCAGCTAAGTTGATGGAAGAATTCTTCTGTCAACCTAGCCGTGTCTACACGGGATCAGGTCGACCTAACTATGGCATTCAGAGTGCTAAATTTTTCACAGCCCTGATCAATGTAGCTAGGTCAACCTAACATTTAAGTGTAGACCAGGCCTGAGTCTCTCTATTTCTTGCCTGCCCACCTCTCCCACCCACCCCTGCGCTTCTCTTTTTACAGAAGCGCAGCCATACATGCACACCTGGTCAGGACAATTGTCTGTCAAACCCCCCCCCCAACATGGTGCTTATTTCTGGGCAGACTCTATTAGGCCCTGTTTGGAATGTGCCCCCCCCCAACAATCTCAAGTGAAGGGCACCAGTTTCAATAAGATCATGCATTGGTTTCAATGAGGTTTTTACTGAACCTGTAACAAGGTTCTTGTCCAGCCCTTAACATTTATTAACCAACCTCTCCCAGTTGTCTGATGACCTTGATTACAATGGCCCTGATCCAACGCCCATTGAACTCAATTGCTAGACTCAGAATTACTTCAGTGGATGGTAAATCAGGCCCAAATAGATTCTAGTGCAACCCATGAACAAGATATTTCATTTGTTTTGCAAAACAAATTCCTTCATTACTGAGCTGAACTAGACTCCTGCTCCAATCCTTATTGTAATTGGACGTCTCTGTGATCTAGGGGCCTCATCTGGATTTTCACAGTTAATGAAAGGATGCAAAATTCATGGACAAATTATAAAATGTTACTGCTGATCTGAGAAACTAAAACAAAACAAAAAATGTTTAAAAATATATGTAATGGAGATGTGTAAGATAACACTCGGAATCTTATGCCTGGCCTACACTTCGAAGCTGTAGTGTATAACTATGTTGGTAGTGAAGGGATATTTTTTACCACTCTACCAATACAAGCCGTATTATGGATGCAGTTGTACCAGCACAAATGTGCATTATATCGGGATATCTTATTAGTCTTCACATATGTGAATACGTTATACTCATATGTATACTTTCATACCTGTGTAATTGTGTCCCCATGGGGGAGGAGAGGAATTGTACCACTTTTACCACTTTAACTATATTGGTATCATTAAACTCTTATGTGCAGACAAGCCCTTAGAGGGGGCGTTGTCAACTCAAAAATCACATTTCCATCTGAGGCTGTTATATGCACTGTTGTTGGAAGTAACCCTTATGATCATCATTTTCCATCCTAATAAGAAACCTTGGGGTCTTTTACTCTTTTTCCAGTTTGTTTGCTTTATGCATTTGACAGCACTTTCAGTATAGTAATCTCACTCTTTTGTTGCTGGTGCAGACTTTGCCTCACGCACCAAAAGGTGTTTAACAATAACAGAAACAGAAAAGCTGGGACTGAAGTGGCAGCAGGCAGGTATGGCACAAATCGCATGGGAAAGGAGGGATGATGTTGGTCTCAGGCTTGTCCAATGGAACCTTCTAAATATCAACAGGAGATCAAAAAAACTATTAACCTTTAAAGTTTCTTTTGTTTTTTTAAATACCAGGACATACTATCTACAGGTCACTAAAAACTTTTTTTTTTTAATTAATCAATAGCAAGACATCCAAGTTGACAATGATCCTTTAACAAAGTACTTGTATGATGACTCAATGAAATACTTTGATAGAGTAGTAAATTTCTTGAAGAAGGGAGTGTGATGCTGGCTGGATTAGGGGGACAATTTATTATATTTATTTAACATCAATATGTCAAAATTACAATAATTCATATGAGATAGGCCATGTCAGGTACCGTTACAACGGTTATAACTTGCTAAGCATGATGATATTGTTTATGTGGATGTGTCATATTTGTATTGGAAATTATGGATATGTCGGATGTATCTGTATTTCAACTGGTGCTGTGTTTCTGGGCAACACCCCAGACAGTATGGCAGCAGCAATAAGCTGCTTCATGGCCCATTAAGGAAATGCACAGGTACAATGGGCCTGGGGAGAGAAGCTGGGGCTATACCTGATGTTGAGCCACCAGGACTTACTCATGTACCCCTGGACTTCACCTTATTTCTGTAAATTTCCACAAGCAGCATGGCAAAGGCCAAGGGACCTAAAAGGCAGCTGCACAATCACATCCATTTAGTCTTCAGTCAGTCTTTAGTCTTCAGCCATCTCTGGAACCACTCATCTACAACTAAAGCTGTGAAACAAAGGACTGAAGCCCATCCAGGTACTGGATGTACAGAGGAACTAGACAAGCCTGCAAACTTCACAATTCTAATGAACACCTCATATATATGGACTTCCAAATCGTTAGTATGTATCTGATTGTTTTAATCATTTAATATATCTCTTACGGTTTGATTCTTTCTTTTTATAATAAATCTTTAGTTTTAGTTATTAAAGGATTAGCTGGCAGCATGGTATTTTGGGTAAGATCCAAACTTCTATTAAATTGGTACTGTATCTGACCCTTTAGGGTCAGGAAAACCTTTTTGGTAAAGAGCATAGAGTTTCAAATAACTGATCTCTTTACTGGACCTAGTGGCTGACTGGGAGCCAGAGACTAAAATGCAGTAAAGGGGACTGTGTATATTTTTGTTTTAGCTTCTTGATAACCAGTGTGGGGAATCAGAAGCACGGTTTGTGGCTGGCTGGGAAGTCTGAGTTCAGTGTCACTCACCAGTACCAGGAGAATCTGTTCTCCTTTTGCAGCCTGCCCTGGCCCTGGCATTTTCAAGTGGTCTACCCTAGGCACGGACAGGTCACAGAGGGTATTACAGTGTCTTTTAGAGGCCGGGTTTAAACATCAGATTGCAAAATCACCATCCTTCTGTAAATACTTGAGCACAATATAAGCAAAAGAATAGCCTTTATTGTTAATGATATAAAGTTTCCTTCATACGTACATAATACTTTAAACGTATCATCATAGTGTGTAACTTTATTTTTTATATATAGGTTTTCTAGGTCTTGTCTATTCCCCATGACATTAGATGCCTGACAATTGTACAGTTCCCCATATTTTAGCTGGATTTAAAAGTCTAGCAGTTTGACTGTTCTATGTGACCTATTTAAACATCTGGAGTTTTAAAACTATATAAGAGCAGTGTTGTTGCATATGACGTGGTCCAAAATGTCTTTTAAATTTCCACATTAACTTCCATTCAGGTTTTCATTGTAAAAATCAATGATTTTTTCAATCTGATCCTTAAGCTTATGATTATATTTTATTAAAGGTGGCGTGGTAGTGATTTCTAAATTAAGGTTTCCTAATATTTCCTATCATAACCCTCAGTTTTCAATTGCCTATAACTTTGGCAAACCTTAAGTGTTCGGATCCTGTAAAAATAGTTTGTGATCATGTAATTAAAGACTATCAGAAACACATAAACAAAACAGAGCAGAATTAAGGGAGCGTAACTTATGTTCAACTCTAAAATCTTAACAACATTTCCTTTATTGTAATTGTATAAAGTTGTCAGGGCCTTCCCATTTAATATCACTTGTTCATAAGTTAGCTGAAGTTATGGATCCACTACATTTAAAAACTAACAACTATTAATGATTCACTCAGCAATTAAGAACTGAGCATTCTTAAGAAAGCACGTTAGGGAGAGTGTTTTGACAAGAAAAATCATTTAAGGTTTGAAATTATCGTCAATGAAAAAAAATTACTTTCTTTTGTATTAATGGTTTAACAGCTCTCCCTCTTGGGCTCGTTCTAAGCCTAATGTCTGAGGTAGCCCATCCCGGTGAGGCTTGTTTACTCCTACCCCTTGACTTCCAGCAGAGGAGTCTGCAGGAGTCCCAAGGGGTCTTTGTTCAGGCTGGGGCCTTAGATGCTGGGGTTTTCCAATGGGGGCCAGTCCAGGGCCCTTTGGCCTGTGAGGCCCCTTAGAGGCTGCTGCGTCTGAGACCACACTGTCTGATCGTGATTCCCCTGGTTTGGTCTCTCCTGCAGGCAGTTGCTTGTGTGATGTGGCCAGACCCATGTCACACAGCTAAATACATTTTCCATCAGTCAGACAGCAATGGCCAGGGACTCTGACTGGTGTTTGGGTACTCAGTCCCTACACCCAGCCACGAGGACATGGCCAAACTGCTCCACCACAATGAGCTCACCCACCTGGGCTGTAGTCTGAATTTCCAGCTTTAACCACCTCTAGCATAGGTCTCTTAATTTCTGGGCAGCCAAGCAGGGCTGGGCTTCCTGGGGGTATTTCTCCTGACAGAATTTTGTCAGGTGGTCTCCCCTGTGACGTCAAAGTAGTCAAGCATGGCTGCTTTCACCTGTGCATGATCCTAGGCGGATGCTGTACGCAGCCCCCAATCGGTGGCTTGCGCTGGTCCCGTCAAGTAAGGTGTCAACAGGGTGGCCCATTAGTCAGGTGGCCCCTGGGCTGCCATCGTCTCTTATTCAAGTGTTATCAGGAAAACCTCCAGGTAGCCCTCAGTGCCCACCTTTGAGAGTGTCACTGGCACAGGTGGGGTCACCAGGCCTGGGCCTACAGCCCCTGGAGCAGAAGTCCCAGGTAGACCCTGAGGCTGCATCAAGGTCATGACCTGTTGGGCCAACTTTTGCTGCTGTTGCACTCCGAAGTCCCAGACCAGCTCTTACTGCTGGGCAGCCACTTGCTGCAATAATTGTCGCTGCTTCTGCTGGATTGCCTGTTGCTCCTACTAGTTCTCAGTCATCCGCTGGAGAAGACACTCTAGATCCATGTTCTCTCTCCTTCCAGCTCACCTCTCTCTGTCTATGATGTCTGACCATCTCGGTCAGTAAGCCCTCCTCCTTCTCCACAAGTGGGAAGGATGCCCACACTGCCCACAAGCTCTGAAGGGCTAGACTCGCTGCTGGCACCTCCTTGTGGCCAGACATGACATGGCAGCTCTCCTAGTGGCCAGTTTCTTCCTATGACTTGGCCCTCCGGCCAGGTCACTTCAAAGTCTCTCCCCTTCCAGGGCAGTCCATGAACAAAAAACCAAGGGGAATTAACACAAGCAAATTGAGTCAGTGAGAGAGGGGAATGCCTGCCTCTAAGGGTGTATCAGGATCTGGCCCTCCCTTCTCTCAGGGAGGGGCCTTCAGGCAGTGGCTGTCCTGAAAACTCCTGCCTTCAGTCAACCCTTTCCTCAAGACCAGGGGGTTGAAGGTCTGCTCCCTTTCCCAGTCTGCCCACAGGTGAGTTGATCTGCTCCCCTTTGAAACACCTCCTCCAGTCTGTACAGGACTTGCAGTTGTGGTGAGGTGGAGCTGGCTCAGCCCAGAGCAGTTCCTTAACCCCTTGTTCTCCAGTATGGGGTTTGTATATCCCATCACAGAGCTTCATACATTTTTGCTGATTATATTGAGTTACACAAGAGATGGTAACTGATTGAAAGACTATAATCTTTTCAAAACAATCCATCAATAAGCATTTTCTTTCCATATCCCATCAGCCTAGTACAAATGACAGATAGGAGACATGAAACTCCCATTATTTTTACGTTTGTGAGGGACCCAGCCCTTTAGGCCCATGGAAACGTTGCCAGAGACGGCTGCCTTGGAAGGGCACAATAGACTATAATGGCCCTATAATCTCTGCCTCCTTCTGTGTGGAAGTTTCTTTCATCTCTCTCTCTCAAATTATTATTTAGCTACAATTTCAAATGAAAGGGGAAAGGAACACAAAACATATTAATTATTTTGAGGCTGTGACAATGCAAACAAAAGGAAATTAAAAGTCATAGTCAAGATTCTGGCCTTGTATCAGATCCCTGCCCTCCGTTCCTTAAGAATAGCCTGAGTCCTAGCTCCATGCATGATCACTTACTAACTACAAGTTCTCAAATGCCTCAACACAAGTAAAGGCTGGAGCTGTAGATTCCACTTTGAATGTTCTTGGTTTTGTTGCTTTCTTTTACAACTTTAGCAAAAGTTAAACAAAGGGTGGTGCGTGTTGACATCTGATTTCTCAGACGACTGCAATGCCTGACACATTATGTTTGTCTGATTCATTCAGTGTAATCTGAGAAATATGGATCTTATGAGAAGAAGTTATCAATTCATTCACCAGGAGATACAAATATGTTCCCCCTGGAACATAGGATGCTGCTCAGATCTGGCATTGGAGATGATGACCTATTCCCTGTGCAAGCCTTACTAAAAAATTGCCTGGTTTCATTTTCCAGTTTGGCAATCTAAGCCTCCATGTTCAGCATCTAGCTAAAACATTGCTAAACTAACTCTGGGCTTTCTGCCACTCTAAACAAACTTACAGTGAAGATATTTCAACTCATTTTTTACTCAGGATGGGTCAGAAGGAGGAACTGTTTGAAGTTTTAGAGGTATAAATGCCTTCAACAGGTAGAATATTAATTGTTTGTAAGGCTTGTTCCTCTACATAGGGATAATGGATAGTTGTATCTATTTCTGAGGTCTCTCTGTCTCCAATTAAGGGTAACACATGATCTTTAAACAAATCAGACAAGCGTGGAACAATTTTAATCCCTGAATGAATAAATCCCCTGGGGGACCTGGCTACAGAAAAATCAGTGAGTAATTCTACTAGGTCTAACTCTGAGTAAGGTACCAATCTGGCTTCTATAATGAATCTTAACGCCACAAATCCTGTCATAATAATTTACCAGATTCATATGATCAGTCATCGGTATGGAAAGCCTGATTACACCCAGAATGTCATCAGCTCACAACAGCTGTGGGAACTAAATTTTGCTAGATCATCTTAGAGTTATGGTTCTGATCTAATAGGAAAAAAATAAGATGGTAACAATGTTAATTAAATCTACTCTTTTTTGCATGTGTGTATGTCCCAGGGAACTTTTTATTCCCCACCCTTTAAGACCCCACAGCACAGTGACCTGCCTTCTGCCCAATAAATATTAGCAGGGACTCCCTAAGAAGTCCTTAGGGTTTCTCCCATATCCCTTTGTGGTAACAAGTGGCCTTTCCTGCCCTAATGACTGGAAGCACTCCCCGCTATTGAGTGAGAAAGGGACTGGATGTGGGAATCAAACACAGGTCTCTCATGAGACGTGCAACGCATCAATCCCATTAGTTTCATATAACAGAACTGTGTGTTAAAATACAAATTATCATAAGCAGGAGTTATGGGCGTTCCAGAAAATGAAGAGTATTTCTGACATACTCTTTCCCCACTTTAAAATAATACTCCACCCACTTTGACATCTTTCAATATAATAACAGAATCACATGTGTTGGAAGGCCTCCAATGAGTCACCTATGGCCAGATTTTCAGAGGTATTTAGTTGCCTCCGAGATTTTCAAAAGCACCTACGCAAGAGTTAGGGCTGACCCCACTTAGGCACTTTTGAAAATCCCCTGGGCACCTATCTGCATCTTTAGGTGCCTAAAACACCTTTGAAAATTTGGCCCCTAATCCACCCTGTTACTTTACAGAATAAGAAAATCAAAATGTAATAATTAATAAAAATGTCTTTCTGCTTTGTTTTTTCTACAGTCATAATGTTAATAATGTTCACATATTTCTGCTTGAAGAGCTTTATTCAAATTCAGACTGGATCAAGCAGCTAACAACTCTGAGCCAAATTCAGCAGTGTTTTAAATGACTGGGTGAGTTGGTCAGAAGACAGGTAAAAGTTGCCAAGTACTTTAATGTGTATCAATATGGCATACAGTAGAAGTGCCTTTCAGAAAGTAATTGAAAGACAACCAGTCATAACAGAGAACAGGCTCACTGATCTATGCACTGAGCATTCTATAGTAACTCTTGATATTCAGACACTGCAAAGCATCATGTACCCTGTCTGCCTCACTTATGGACTAGGAAAAAAGCAAACATTTTAAAAAATCATTCTTAGAATATAGCTTAGCATTCAGTGATATTACAGAGTATTGTATAATTAAACAGAACATGCTGTCAATAA
This sequence comes from Mesoclemmys tuberculata, assembly GCA_007922155.1. Taxonomy (NCBI): domain Eukaryota; kingdom Metazoa; phylum Chordata; order Testudines; family Chelidae; genus Mesoclemmys; species Mesoclemmys tuberculata. Next base: position 73,528,838 of record ML675610.1, read on the forward strand.
GATATTTTACATCCAATTTAATCTCATTTGGAGAAATAAGTGGAAAAGGTCTAAGCTATGAGACAAAGGCACATGTTCATGGCCTCATGTGCTACTGATGGCTGAGATTTGTGAAGAATGTGACTGATAAAGGTGCAAGCAAGGGAACACCTGACCTGGGCCAGCAGGTTGATCCTGTTGACATTATTTTTATTTGTCAAGTTATTTTAGAAGGGCTTGGAAATCAGCCTGCAATGAGTCAAGTAGTCTCTAGATAGAGGTTTGTCACATGGATGTTTGAGAACACTAAATTGGATAATATTTTCTTTGAATTACTATTTCACCTTCCTGTAAACCAACTACCTGGAGAGAATGACAACACACAAATACCCCTGCTGACAGACGATTTGTGATCACTGACAGATTGCTCATGATGAGTAGGGAAACAGGCCTTGCACTGAACTAACACTCTTACGTATGTCATGCCTTAAATTTTCAAAAGTGATTTTGGCCCTTGAGTTTTTGGAGGTCCAACCTGGGACAGCTGAAAGGGACCTGATTTTCAGAGTGCTGAGCACCCGCCATCTGAAAATCAAGTCTCTTAAACTCCTGGTGGGGCACCCAAAAAATCACTAAGCCCTTTTGAAAATTACACCACTTATCTTTACTTCTGTGCTTCAAACTCCAGTTTTCTTGACTGTGTTAAAAGTCTGCTTTCAGGGACTTGTAAGAGTAGTTTTACTGATTACATTGTTTACCTTTACCTCTGTGCACTATGCAACGAACTGGCAATAGTTGCCACACCTGGTGTGAATGAACCGGATGGTGGAGGGGAGGCGGGGCCAATTCTAGGGGTGGGTGAGGAGGGTGGGCACCCGTGTTGGGCACCAACTTCCAGGTGGCACCGTACTTGTCTGATTTTTTATCCCTCTGCTGATTGGCTAGCTGTTTATTTTTTGGTTTTGGCTTGGACGCTCAGGAGGAGGGAGGGCACTGAAAACATTTTCCACCCTCACCAGAAAAGTAACTAGAGAGAGAGAATGCAAAGACCAGGATTTATGTGCAAATAACAGAGTTGTCAGGCTGAAATGCCTGAATTGCTTTAAAAGAAGCAAAACAGAATAAGGGCAGAGGCGATATGCCTTTCCTTTCTTTCCCTCTCTGCCATGCCTGTTTGAGATGAAGGTGCACGTTCATCTGTGCTTGGAAAATCAGGACACCTATCTGACCTAGAGACCGACTGATGGATTTCAATAGTTTGCTTCACCTTCCCAATGAAGATGAGTCTTGCAAGTGAATTCCTCCCAACAGCTGAGTTTGCAGTTCAGAGCAGAAGGGGCAAAGGAATAAAAACCCCTAACAAGGACGTTCGCTCATTACTGCTTGCACTCTGTGGACAAGGTTTTTAGGTTTAAGGGATCCCCAGCTGCTTAGCCTGGGTTAGCCATAAAGGACATACAGACCTTGCTTATTATAGAAGCGTCTATTAAATTTTGAAACTTACACTTGTAACTCATTTGTGTATGCATATTTACATGCTCTAACCTTATAAAGAAGCAACCTACTCCCTTTTCCTATTTAATAAAACTTTAGATATTTTATAGGACTGGCTACCAGCATTGTCTTTGGTGTGAGATCTAATGTGCAATTGACCTGGGGTAAGTGACTGGTCCATTGGGACTGGGTATTGCTATTATTAATGGTGTAAAGGACCATCTATCACAAAGCCAGGCTTGCTTGGGTAGCAGGACAGATTGGAGTGCCCCAGAGCACTGTCTGTGACTTCATATTATAGTGCCTGAGCAGTTTACAATTAATAACTGGTGGTGAAATCTAAATATATAATTCACAACCAATTTGGGATTTGAGTCCTGCTTCTTAACAGTGTCCTCTGAGGTAGATACTCATGCTCTTGAGGCAGAGCAGGACAGCCTGACAGAGCCATTATGAGCAAATGAACTTTTTAAACAAATCACTCTCATAACACTGGGATTCTGAGCATTACAAAACCCAAACACAACTACTTTGTGTATTGTACTTCTGCCGGCAGCCTCAGTGACCCTAAATTGGGAACTGGCTGTTGTATAAAGGGAGAGGAACAGCCAGAGAACTTACATAAGTACTGGCATCTTAGTGGTGTATGTTTAGGTCAGTTTAGGCCTGTCTACTCAAAGAATAAAATGCTGCTCAGTGTGAGTGAGGATGGCAGAAATGGCCCCATGGTGTGCAGTATATGCAACATAAGGCTTTAACAGTTATAACTCATAATAACAGTATTTTTATGAGTTGGTTGCCCACATGGATCTAAGCTCATAGCAGAAACGTGAGTGAGCTTGGAAGATTCTAGCAAACAGTATCTTTTCTGGGCATGCATGCTCCCAGCCTACCCTGAGACGCTGAGAGCAGAGAGAATGAGAAGGGACAGGGCATCAACTGCCCTTCAGTTTCTTCCTATAAATGTTGTCTCTGACTAAGCCCTCGGTCTCACACTGCCACTGCTCTCAGTTGGCTGAGAGCAAGTGGGGCCAGAGGCAACCAAGGGAAAGAAATGTGGAGAAAGGGAGTGGCCAAGAAGCAGGTTCATCAGCCCCCCTTCCAGCCTGGGTCCTGAAATCATGCGTCCCTGGATCCTGCCTTAATCTAATTACATGAACTGGGTACATTTCTCCTAAGAGTGTGGGTGCTTGGAGGAGAATTGCTAGGTAAGAAAGGACTTCCATATCATCTTATCTGGAAAGTCTGACAGGACATCAATTCCCAGGCAGACTGTAAAGAACTTTTGTTTATTTCAGTAGCTTTAAAAAAACAAGCATCCAAGGAAAGACAGCATTTTCTATTACAACTGTATTTGTATTTTTGGCTAGTATGTGAAAAGAAGCATTTATAAAAGAAAGGGCACACTGCTGAGAGTACATAAAGTTATCAGGAGTGGTACCAGATGTGCAATGCTAAGCCACAGAAGCTTTCAACCAGTTCCTATGTTCTACAGATAACATTATACAATATCTGCTGTTTTCTAAGTAACAAAAGAATTACTTTTCTTTAAAAATAAACATGTTTTGAACAGCATAGCTTAATATTGTTCCCTTGAAAAATTAATAACTTGCTTTGCTTGTAATCTGCAACTCCAGAAGGCATTGGCTACAGAAAACGTTGCAGGCATCTTCAATACCTAAAAATGCTAGGGTAAAATGGAGGGATTCCTGTGCTCTCACATCACCACCTCATTCCCCACTTATCCCAGCAACCCTAGAGTCTCTTCTTGTGGTTGACAGAAAAAGAGAATGAGGCAAGAACAGCCTCTCTCCTCTTCTAAATCTTTGTTTGATACAATGGTATCAGATATTCATGATTTAGAATAATGTTTATTGTATTTGATTCTAGACTTAATTCTGTGTTTTTAAGAGGACTTATTTAAAAGGACATTGTTTTAAAAATTGGAAGAAGAAACTAAGGAACGACAAATACAATCTAGTAGTTTTTTAGACCCATACAGATGTGCTGATAAAGATTCAGTGTTTATTTTCAAGAATCGCTAGGTTTCTGTGGCATACAGCATTTTTAAGATTTTGGGCTAAATACCCAGATACCTTTGTAGCAAGCTTTCTTTAATGTTAGAATCAATATTGGTAACCACTCTTAACTGCCTTTCCAGATCGTTGAAAGATTTTGTATAGTCTTTTAATTGCCTTCCCTGATTCCACTTTTGCTGTTTTAAGTTGAACTTTGAAAGTTACTTTAGCCGACACCATGTGAGGGGGGTGAAGTAAAGTAACTTGTTATTATCTAAGTAAAACAGTTGATGACTGGAACCCTTGTCCTCACTATGGCCCTTCAAAACCCGAGCTAGGAGGGGAAGATTAGCCAGAAACTCTGTGCAGTGAACCTTAAGAGTTTCCTATTCCCTCTCTTTTCCCAATTTTGTTTTTCTGTGTCTGGATATAAAATAGTCCCTGAAAAGTTTTGCCCAATGCAGAAGAGTAAAGCAGCTCTTTGGTTGGATCTAAGAAATGATTCTCTATTCAGGGTACAAGTAGCCTCTGTGGTCAACTGAGGTACTACAGCACCAGCCAGCCCTTGAATTTTATATGATAAACATACCTACCACAGGAATAAAAAAATACTGCAAATCAGTATTTGATAGACACACTTGTCTTTCCCCTTTAACCACTCCATCCCCTGAAGAGACAATGGTCTGTTAATTCCTGCGGCCATGAAAGTTTTCAACTGGTGTAATGTTTAATGAGGAGTTGAGCCCTAATTAGTAGAATATAACTGCAAATTGTATGTAAAGAATGCAAAGTATTATGTTGCCTAATCTCACTAGTTATAATTTTCCCCATTTAGTATTCCCAATGTGAATCACCTCAAACAATAGTACCTGGTCTACAACAAAGAGATGTGTATTACTCTGACCCCAGACAGGCACAATATAAAGCTGAATGTGCATTGTTAATTTTCCATTTAAATCAAACTATTACAAAAGATGGTGGAATTTAAACCAGCTCAATTACATAAAAAGAAACTTCTCTCTGATTATGTCTTAAATGTGTTCTACAAGATCATGGATACCATTAAAAAATGCCCTACCTGCTGATTAAGAGCTCTAAGGCATCATTGTTTATTTACTCATCCCCACTGTGTGACACCAATGAACCTGCCTGTTAACCTATATTACATAAAAAAATAAAGTAAAAAAAAATGGAAACTGTTTACAATTCAACTGGTTATTAAATATCAGGGTAGAACAACCCTACCTGTCATTCTGTGGATGTTAATATTATGTATCTATTCATTTTTATTTCACCATACCATATTTAAGAACTTTCCTTGGTATAAATCTATGCACATTTTCAGGAACAGGATTGTTACTCACTCTAGAATAAGGGCCTGGTCCTGAAAACACTTACTCCTGGATACTGGGCTTTATTACCAGTTATAGTGGCATTGATTGCAGTGAGACTGCTCACAGCATGAGCACTATGTCTAGAAGCACTTGCAAAAGACATGAACTATCCCAGTCATCACAGCAGATGTTCACTTTGAAACCTAATGATCACTATTTAACGCTCAGCACCATTAACTTTAATTTCTGGTCTCTTTTGTTGAAACATCCAGCTAATGAGTTTACACCACAATCGCAAACTGCCTCCCACAATTCTCCAGGTGCCCAGAGACCCAGCTGGTCTTTACTAAGCTGCCAACAATCCCATCTTTCCACCCTGATCATTTATCCAACAAACATATGCATTCTCCGTTCAATATTCTGCAGTACAAGGGACATTTAAAACTGACGGATAGCAGAAAATAAATTGAATTTAATATCAAATTCAATTACACAGGGATTATTGCAGTGAATTGGATTTATATTTAATTTACACATTTATAGTTAATTCAATGGGAAAAAAACCTCCATTTTAAATTTACCTGAAGCTGTCAGTGGATCTCTAGCCTTCTGCACTGTAGTGTAGTAAAATCCAGAGTACTAATTATAGAGTTAAAATCAAGCTTGCCACTGGATGCACTGGGCCTGGGCTATTAGTTAAACACCCACTATTTAAAGGGTGAAGTGAGGAAAATAAAATCCCCAGAATCCAAGATTGCACAAATGGGAGAAGATTTCAAACGAGTTCCGTTGGCCTGATGGTACACAGAGGTCCGTAGGAAATACATATATCTATTTCTTACTTAAGGGACAGTTAATCCTAAGAAACATATCACAGTGACATGGGTGCCAAAGTACTCTCCATCACTGAACCTTTTGTTTGAGTTTATACTGAGCTCTATCTTCTGTGTAATGGTACATTACCTTAAATCCCTACAGTAGAAGGAGACATATTTAATATTTTGGGCTATTTCACAATGATTTTTGGAAGGGCAGTAAATTAACTTGTGTTTAAGTTTGCATTTAAGAAGGGATTATTCATCATATTTCAGAGTCTGCAAAGTTATAAAAGGAGACTGGTGGTAAATGAACGTCTTAAAATTCTAGCAAGAACTAGCCTTGGTCTGCTGATTTCAGACAATCGTCTTTGTGTTCATATTAGTGTATCTTAAAATAAACATGTTCAGCTCAACAGCACCTAGGGCCCTGGAAAGGCATTTTTAAACAGCTGAATACATAAAGATAAATGATTTTGATGTTGAGAGATACATCTTGAGCCAAATCTGGCTCCCTGCCCCCAAGTGAGTAGACCTCAGAGGGCAGCAAAGCTGATTCATTCCAGGTGTCCAGAGGTTGGATGAGGAATCATCATCCTCTGTATGCTCTGAAGGGTCTCCATCCACAGTAGCCCTGAGCCCTGGATGGGGTGGGGCTCCTGCTGGCACTGCGCAGCCTGACATGGGACAGCATGGGTGGGATTATACAATGCGGTTGTCTGTGATAGTAGGAGACTGGACCTGTTGACCCAGGGGATCCCTTCCAGTCTTATGTTCTTATGATTCTATAGGTAATGGCTTGGAATGTCACAAGTACTCTGATCCTGCAATGAGCAACACCTGTGTGGAACTTGTTCATGGATCACGGGGCATTGATTCTCCTCCCACTCCCACCCTCCTGTATGTGTAAATCAGGAGTAACTCTACTAAAGTTAATGGGGCTACATCATTGTGAAAGAAGTATCAGGCCTCAGAACTTGGAGTGTATAGATATATAGAGAGAGAGATGATATAAAAAATGTTAAAAAAATATTTTAAAAAGGAGAACTTGCAAGATGACAATGACAACAAAGAAATAAATGCAAATTTTCTGTCTGTCTTACTTTAGATATAGAACAGTCAAACAAATTAATTACCTAGCAATACAAACAAGCAGAATGCTTGCTTCATTGCCAGTTCAACATGAATGCACCTGCTCCCTTCCCTATGATAAGGCCACAAAGATATCATGAAATTGCTTTCTTTCAATGATTAAAAAGCTAGAAGGCAAGTGCCTGTAATAATGTCATCCTTTTCCCCACACCCTCCCTGCAATCTAATCTTTGCTCTGTGGAAATGGCTGATGAGACCTTCCTTCTATTTTGAAAATTAAATAAAAACAAACTATGTCTTGTTTTTGGAAACGGACTGATCCCCCAAGATTAATGGCTCAGAGAAACAAGATCTGGAAAATTATTGCAATGGTAGTAATGATAGACAACCTTATATTAGAATCAAACAGAATTTACAATATATGGTTACCATTTTTAGAGTTTAAACAAAATAAATGTACAGACAATAATATGAGGCTGACTAAACATAAATGGGTGTCTTAGGGGTCACAAATACAAGGCATAAACAGAAGTGAAGTGTTCGCATGATTCCCATCTGAAGGGACATATATAGCAGCAGGTTAGGACATGATTTACATAGGCAAAAATATAGCAGAAGGGGAAAATTTCTGAAGACCTCATGCTTTAGAGTAACTAGTTACATTTAGATGAAGTGTGCAACAAACTACAGACTTGACCTTCTAAACTGGTATTCATGTTGTCACTAGCTGGAGACCTGAGTCCATCATTATATTTTGCAGGTTGGAAAATGTGGAATTAGACGGTGAGATATATGAAAATTATTATTAATGTGATTTATAATTCTTGGTGGAAATGTGAATTTATTAGCTTAGTGTTAATAAAGATAACAATTAGTATCTTTAAAATATTTTTTTTCAGTTCATTTGTTAATAATGACAAGATAGGTTTTAAAAGCTCTCTCTCATGCATCTTTTAAAAGTTTGCTAGTAAGCTCTAAGAACAGACTCGTTTATAGATATTTGGCATTTATGATAGCCAATATTTAAGTTTAGCAACTGAATTACACCATACTTCTTTTTATTGCAAAAAAGTGAGTGGTTTTAGCAACTGACATGCCAAAATAATTTAAGAATGTGAATTAGTAATTTGATTAGCAATATTTCACAATGCATGAACGCAGCCATCTCTCTCAGATCTTACAAGACAGTTTCAGGACATATGCAGATTTTTCTTTAAAAATTTCCCACAACTTACTCTTGCTATAAGAAGTTATACAAACCAGAGAGAGAGAGCCATAGTTTTCCAGCACTACAAAATAACTGTACACAGAACTGTACACATCTTGCACAATTTAAAGGAAATGTAGGACATTTGATGAATGTGTAAACTTAGTGGACAAGACATTTACTCATACAAATTCACTTTCAGTGTTTACTATGGATTTTTAACAATGAAATACAAACTGCTCAAAAATCTTCTACATACATGGAAAATTAAATCTGTACATGCCTAGCAAGAGGTGCATCTTCCACACTTGAAGTGTCTGTTGCAACTCAGAATGTTGTAAGTACCCCATTCACTGTATGCTTTGCATAAAAGAAGCTTTTACCATCACCTTGGAGCCTTTTAGCTACATACAGAGAGTAGGAAACATCATCTTTCTGGCCTCCTAGAAACTTTGGAAATGAGCCTAAGTTTCTTGCACTCCCAATCCCCGCACTGAAGTCACTGGAAAGCGCCAGGTTTGTAAGAAACACAGAATCAGTGTCAAACATATATAGCTCCTTTTCATTACCCTTCCAAAATAAATTCACACACTGGACAATTATTGTAAAAGCTATACCTTACATTGGGGGGGGGGACAGAAGAATTTGACCCAAAGGCTTTGTTCTATGTGCTTTAAGAAAGAAAGACCTCATTCTTTGCTGCCTTGCTCTCAATGCACACGTACATAAGTGGGTATAAAATGCTACAAGCTCAGACTGGTACTTTCTTACACCCACTTTCCCCACACACACACGCTTACAAAGGCAACAGGAGAGCAGAGGCTCATTCCCAAAGTGCCTGTTCTGAGTGTTGCCAGCAGGCGCCCTTGAAGGGCACTCCAAAGCCACCTGGCAATGCAGAAAGTCTCTCCAGCTAACTGCAATCCCCACACCACCCCCTTTGCAAACCATTTTACTGCATGGTTTTCCTGCCCCCGTAACCAACTCCAGAGAAAAACGGCAGCGAAAACATCCTGCCGTGGCACTATTTTAAGCCCTTTCTCTTCACTAGGCCATTGGTCTTCGTCTCCCACCCGCGGGCCCTGCAACCACAGTGCTGTCTCTGCCCAGTCCTGCTCGGGCGGCGCAGCAGTGGGAGATTTCAAGACAAGTGCTCGTGTAGAGAAGGCTTCGCCCGCCCCACGTTCCCTGCAAAGCAGCTTTGTCGGGGAGGCAGGCTGCGCTGCAGCCCGCCGGGCGCGGGGCCGCGCAACAGGTGCAGGGGCGCTCGCGCTTCATCCCTCCCGGCCAAGCAGCGTCTCTGCCCGGTGCCGGGGAGCCACGCGGCGGGGAGCGAGGCAGGGGCCGCTCCCGGGGCTCTGACAAACCCCGGCCTCCCGCTCGGCCGGGCCGGTTCACAGCTGGGAGGGGGGAGCCCGCGGGGCCGCGCGGGAGGGGAGGGCTCAGCCCGGCCCCGGCCCCGGCCCCGGCCCCGGCCCGCGGGCGGCCGCACTCACCGCCCGTCAGTCCGCGCCAGGCTGCAGCCGCCCCAGCGTCCGCGGGGCTCGCGCCGCCCGGGCAGGGAGCGAGACTCGAGTGGCTCCGGGAGCGGCCCAGCGCGCGCTAGCCCGAGTGCGAACCCGCCCGGCCCGGCCCGCGGGCCCGCCCCACAGGGGCCCACGAGGAAGCCGCCGGCCGCTTCCCGCCACGGAGCCCCCGGGGCGGCCGCTTCCATCCGCGTGAGCCGGCCCCAGGTGCCTGGCACCGACCCCGCCGCCAGGGCGCTTTGAAAGGCCGCTGATAAGGAGCGTCTGGCGGCCCCGGCCCTCGTCCAGCGCGGGGGCGCTGAGCGTTTGCCCTCCCGCTACTCCCAGCAGCAGGGAGGCCACGCCGGGACTCGGAGCAGCCCAAGGGCTTCACAGGCAGCGCGCGTCTGCCTCTTTGAAGGGCGCTGGTGCTTTTGGGCTCAGATCAATGGCACGCTGGACCTGTCCCGGCTGTGACTACACAGGTGTGGTGTGACCCTGACCTCACAACCGCCCCTGGAAGCCTAGAAAGCGGTTCCTAATCTAAATCTCCCTCGCTGCAGGTTCGGCCCAGAGGCCTGGCCTTGTCTGCAGTGGACAGAGAGGACCGTTGCTCATGTCTGATGCCCCCACCTATTTGATGCGCTCCTTGTAATCTGCTGAGTGAGGGAGTCTTGTACTTGATGCTGCGGGCACATAGCTGCAGTTGGTATCCAACATTACAGACAGATCAGTCCAAAACTAGGTAGAAGCCGACCAGCTGGGGCTGCTACAGCAAGGGTAGAGTGGAAATCTTTACCCACTAAGATATTATTTTAAACAATTATAATTTGGGTTAGGGGAGTGGTAATGGAATCTGCTGAGTCTGGCTGACTCCAATTAATTATTAACTGATGGTTATTTAGTGGCTCAGGGTCTAGAAAATAAATGTCCATTTAAACAAAACACTACTTCTGATACCTATATGTGCCAGTTTAACAAAAAGGTCAAGGAGAGATTGTTCTGGTCCCGTGGAAGTTCCATTCAGCTCGGGGTCATTCTTTGGCTGGAGGACTTTAGCATCACTTTCCCTCAGCTAAGACTCTTTCATCATTTAAAACATGGACGCAATTTGAAAAGTTGCTTAAAAAAGTTCAGTGAGGGATGGTCCCTATTTATCTGTCAATGGCTTCCACATTAAAGTAGCTCTGTTTAAAAGGTAGTAAATGTTGGGTTTATTCTCTTTAACTAAGCAATGCAAACCCAAGCTTGCATATGAAAGTCAAACTACAGTCTCTGGTTTGCACATCACTCTCCTTGTTAAAGAGCTAGTAATTAGAATGTGTTTAACAATTGTATTGACATATGATACCAAAGTACAATTCATTTGAATAGGTATGTTGCTTCTATGGCTTTTGTTGATTAGAAAAGTAATGAGGAGTGTCTGGGTGAAGTTTAGGGTGTTGGCTTTGACCTTATAAAGTCTTAAAAGGACTTGGTCTTGGCTTTCATTTGGTGTGACAGAGCAGCAGTCGTGATCAAAGAAGGCTCTCAAGCTAACAGACCTCAGTTTAAATGGGAGGAGAATGAAGTCAAAACATGCTCAGAGGGAGGTTCTTGACTTTGGAGCTTGTTCAGCCTTGATCGAAAAGAAAAAACAATTTCCCTACCTTTTCATAACTATTATTCTTTGAGATGTTGCATGTGTCCATTCTACTGTGTGTGCATATCAGAGATTTTCCCCTCAACAGTAGGTGTTGAGGCAACACAAGCTCCCTCTGCTGCCTCATGCCACTGCACACAAGTATTAAAGACCATGCTGCCCCACATCCTCTGTTTCTTCCTACCAGAAAGCCTGATAGAGAGGGGAAGGAGGGTGAGTCATGGAATGGACCATCTGCATCACATTTCAAACAGCAGCAGTTACGGAATGGTGTGGAACTGTTTTTTATTCTTTGAGTGATTGCACGTGTCCAATCCACTGTAGGGTAGCTCTTCTAATATCTAAAGTATGGTGCTTTTCTCTTTTACTCAAAAGGGCTTTGGAAAGAAAGTCAGTAAATAAATTAGTTGATTCCTGTGAAATTCAGAAACCACTTTCAATAGGAATTTAGGGTAAAGTCAAAGGAAAATCTTGTCGCTACAGAAAATGGTAGAGGAAGGCTCTGCTGTTAAAGTTCACAGCTCCCCTACTCTGCTGAGGTTCTAGCAACCAGGAAAACCACGTTCATAGACAGGTGTAACAGAGAACAAGTCAATAGGGGCTCAAAGGCGGACCCATCCACTTTGCTAGCACTAAATTTAAGCTCCACTGTGAAACTGGGCTATGAACTTGTGGGTAAAATCTAAGCAACCCCTTTAGAAATCTGATTGACGTAGGATTTGAAAAAATTGATCGGGGAGGGTGGAAAGCTGAGACAACTGCCAAATGGACTCTTATGGAACTAATTCTTGTTTCAGAAACATAAGATAGTCCAAGATATGGCAAATCGTAGCTTGATATGGGAGGGTGCCTCTTTGTATAGACAAGGTAGAAAATCTCTTCCATTTAATAAGGTAAGTCAGTGGTTCTCAACCCAGGGCCCACTGAGCACATAGCTATGGCCCATGTGACATCCTCAGGGCCATACAGGTAGTATATATATTGTGTGATGTGGCCCACATAACACACACAGAACTACATGTGTGGCCCACAATGGTAAATAGGTTGAGAACCACTGAGGTAAGAAGACCTAATTGCAGATATCCTGCTATTTAGTAGCACTTCCTGCATCCCCTTAGAACAAACTCATTTGGAGGTTGTCAGCCATGAAGCATCTGCGCTGCCAGGCAGAAGACCTGAATTGGGATGGAAGAGGCCATGGTCCTGGGAGATCACATCCATCTCTCAAGAGCAACAGCAGAGGTCTGACTGATAGAGCTAATAGAGTCAAAAAACAAAGTTGATGTGGTCACACTGTGACTATTAGAATAAGGTGAATGGAATCTTGCTTGACTTTGGATAAGACTTTAGGCAGCAGCAGAACTGGAGGGAAGGCATACAGCAGGCTTTTTGACCAGGGAAAGAGGAAAGTATCTGTCAGTGAACCCAGGCTATGACTCCCATGGGAGCAAAAAAGATGGTATTTTTGTTTTCTCTTGTTGCAAACAGGTCCATCTAGGGAGTTCCTCTCTGCTGGAAAATTGACCTAGACATATCTGGTCAGAGACACCACTGATGGTAACCTGCAAATGACCTGCTCAAGCGGTTTGTCAGAGAATTTTGAACTCCCAGAAAGTAAGTTGCTTTCAGGTTGATGGAACTGCAGATGCAGAAATTCCAAAGGAGGACTACCTCCTGGCATAACCTTCCTCAATTGTCCCCCTCCTCCTTTCTTGTTTACATAGAACATAGCTGCTGTGTTGTAAGTACCAACAAATTCCACCTCCTGATATGTGAGAGGAATGCCATTCAAGCCAGATGAATGGCCCAGAGCTCCCTGATAGTTATATGGAGACTTAAATCCTGGGGAGACCAGAGGACGTGAATCTAAAGGGGACCCAAGTGAGCTCTTCAACCTAAATCCAATGCATTTGTGACCAGGGTGAGAGCCTGTTGTGAAGAGGCAAAGGGAACTCCCTTAACAATATTCGTAAGTTCTACCCATCAGTACAGGGAGGATAAGACCTGAGCAGGTACTTGAACCACCACGTTCATGTGACACTGGGCCAGTGAGTACACCAAAGCTATCCAATGCTGTAGATCTCAGAGGTGAAGAAAGGATTGCTGCACCACGTAAGTCAGTAGTTCCCAAACTGTGAGTCATGCCCCCCCATGGAGGCGTGGAGGAACATTCAGGGGCCATGTGGCAGGGCCAAGGCCAGGGCCAGCCCCTACAGGGGTTGGGAGGGAGCACCATGCTTCCAGTCCTGATCTGTCCCCAGAGCAGCTCCTCCTCCAGTCTTGCTCCTTCCCCAACGCCATTCAGCCCGCAGCCCTGCTCTGCCTCTAGACCCAACTTGGCCTCTAGACCCAGGTCTGCGCTCACACCCTCTCCAGTCCTAGCTATAGCTCCATCCACCCCATGTTTTCCGTCACCCTGGGCTCTCCTCATTCCCTCCCTGTCCAGCTCAAACCCCAGCTGCAGTTCCACTCTACCCCCAACCCTGGTTCTGCCCTAATTCCTTCTCTGGCCCCAGACCAGCTCTGTCCCTAGTTCAGCTTTCTGGGATATTGTTTTCTTTTTGGGAAAGTCAAGAGTGTTTAAAAATTAGTCATAATGAGAAACTAGCTCCAATCTTTACTAGCTCCATCTATTGCCACATCAAAAGATGAGTCATATTACACAGAAAGCAGTTCTGTTAAGTAGTAGTAGTGTTTTTTACAGTCACTTTTCTGACCATACATTTTAAAAAGAAAAAGTGTTATGGGGCATGGGAAATAGCCACAATTTTGTTGAAGGGTAGGTGTCTATGGAAATTTCCACATTTAATGTTACAGTAGCATAAGTAGAAGATTAATTCATCCATATTCAAACAGTTTTTTGCCCCATAAGACTTCATTAAGTACTAAGCAATGCTAAATTAAGACAGCCTTTTCACTACCACAGAAAAAAAAATAAAAAGGTGGAAGTTTGTTTATTGCTTTGTTCAGCCAAAAACTGGCTTTGCCCATTTAAATCAAGTTTGACAGAGACAACTGCAAAATTACAATAGAATAAAAAAATCAGTGAACAACGACTCCAAAAAACCTTCACTGCTGTTCATTCCCTGTTCTGTTTATTTTGCCTTCTTCTCGGGACTTGATTGTCCTGCACCTGGGCGCAGAAGAGCTGAAAGAAATGTAAATTTGAGAAGCACATTGCTCAGCAGCCAAGTTGCAGGGCAACTCTGACAAAGAAGATTGTTGCTTTCTTTGTGTGCTATATATAATTGCATGGGTGTGTTTCATCTGTTATGGAAACATTTACTTTTCCTCACATCTCAAAAGAAAAAGAAACATTGGGCGTGTCAGTTGCTAACCATTCCTATATGAGAAATCAGAGGTAGGAAACCTCAGACTAATTTCAGGACCAATCCTGATTTTACTGAAATCAGTGGCAAAATTGTCTCCTGGATTTCAGTGGGAGTAAGATCAGGCCTCAAGCCGCAGAAAGCCAAGGCAGTAGTGAATTACAATATGATAGAAAGGAAGATCAGCTAGCAATGGAGGTCTTTAGATGAGAACATTACATACCATAACTTTATTTTCAGTTTCTCTATTTGACTATTTTTATAAATGTTAATTGTATACATTCACAGACTTAATTTTTTACCTTCTGAAAGACACAACTGTATTAAAAAAGCCTTGCTGACATTGACTTAATGTATCATCTGAGGTTACATGTTTTTAAACCCAATCCAACCCAAATTACATGTGCCATGACATAAGAAAACTAGAATATTTTCCTAAACTCACCCAGGTAGTAGTTTTTTTTCTTTTAGAAAATGTCCCAACCTCAAAATCCATCTTGAACTTTTTGGTGCAGAAATCCTTTTCCACACACTCAGACGATCACACTTCTTGCCTCCACCAAAGTTACTAATTCATTCACTTCTCTTTTATACAATGCTTCTGCTGGGGATCAACTAGAAGTTGTAGAGGCTCAGCTAAAAGTGTTTAATATATAAGAATATACTTTCCACAATAGCCCTACTCCTTGTGTTACTAAAGTAGTTGTGAATTACTCCACAGACCCTCCAGTATGGGTCAATGAGAGTCCTTTAAGCTCTTGGGATGCTAGATACCAAGTATATATATTTTATTAAAACATTTTTATTCATATTGAGATAACATGTTATGGAAGGGGAAGCTATTAATTCTAAATGGTTTATTTAAAAGCCTTCCCTATATATTCAAGAATGGTTTTTTTGAAAACATCTCAAGATTAAAAAAAATCTAATTTCGGAATAATTATACTTCTATTTCTGTACGCTTAAGAAGAAGCACCTGGAATGGCCCTGTTTGCTGCTACAGGCCTTGCTGCTATGTAACACTCTACAGCCTTTACTCAGAAGGAAGGGTGCATTAATATTGGGCTGGACTAGTTAGTGAGATGTAGACACCAGAATTCTGTTACCAAAGCAAATCTCCAGAGTGGGGGGATTTTATGAGGTGAAAAGCTGAAGCTGAAAGAAGCTGGCTGAGCCTAGGCAGGAGAATTTGACCTGTCTCTAGAAGCAGCCAGTAGCAGAAGCTTTCAAAGGGGTCAGAAAAAAAATTAATCTGGTAATTCCTCAATTTGCTTTGAAATATCTTAATAAGAGGCTGCTTGCAGGAATTAAGATGTTGAAACCATTTTTGTCTAGCAGGGTGTTATGAATTTCTCGTGCTGAGTTGCTGAAATTATAAAGGTAAGGGCAATAGTGTTTTGTATAAACCACTTCCCTATGAAAAAGGAAATTAGATGAAGCATGGGACATGGACTAAGGCAAGTGGATAACTGATGCATTCTACTGTTAATTGTGGCTCCTATTAATAGTTAGTGATGTTTAAGTAAAATACCTTCTGTTGGTTTACCCTGAAATGATGTCCACTGTCTTGAGTAAGCAGAGCCCACTAAAACACAAATCACTGGATGAATTCATCGCAACCAAGAATGGCTGCTGATCACAAAAAGATTTTTCAGTAATTCCTTTTGAAAATACTTTAGCATTCTTTGTTACACAAACTCAAATAAATGTTATAGCATTGCATAAATAGCTGAGAATAAGTAAAATAAAACTTCAACAGATTTGGTATTTAATTCATTTAAAAAAAACAAACAATTATGATGTCAAATTCAGATACATTAAAAAGTTGCTATTCTTTAGATTGTTTGTAAATAAAAAATGATTAAGTCAAATATGAAAGCATAACAAACATTATAGTAGTTAGTGTGCCTAAATGTCAAATACAATATATCAACAAGAAACAGAAATGATAAATAAATGGATTATTTTCATATATTTCTTTCCAAACAAGAATACTATAATAAAAGGACAAGAAAACCACCAAGGTCCCACAGTATGAGGAAAGATAAACCACTGCAAAATGTTATATCAATATTTCAGTCTGGACACATTCAATATACTTTCCTGTTTTAAGGGAGGGGAAAAATAAGATTTTAAAAAGCTGCTGTCAGATGAGAAGACTATAAATACTGTACTAGTTTAGTTCATTGCTTCAATTCCTAAATGAAAATTGTATAAAGTTTAACATGCTTGAATGAAGTAGCAACAGTCTCAAGACTTTTAATATATGGTTACTTTTAATATATGGTTTAACATACAATGCACACGGAACTAATACTGCCCAAATCCCCCCCATCAGCCTATTCCTGGACAAGAATGTCAGCAAGGTTTTAGTTGGTGATTCACAAACTAAAGCAAATTCAGTTTTTCTCTGACATGCTTTTTCTTTTCCCCTCCCTTTCATTCTTTGATTGTTAAATGCAGTGATGGTATCAGTACCAGTCCACAGAACCTGTCAATGCTCTTGTCTTAATATATACATTCATTTTTAAATGCACAAATATACAGTAAATAAATGCTCCTGGAAACCAGGCTTAAACCTGTCCCAAATCCATGACTAAAGGCAATCTTCTGTTCTGTTCCTCCTGCGCCCCATTCATTTCACCTCAGAAATCTTAATCTATGCACAGTCTATACTGCAGTAAGCGCTCCATGTATAAGGGAGTATCAGATTCTGGTTCTTAGTGTTTTCTAAAAAACAAAGGCCAGCCCTAAACATTATTAAGGAAGTGTCACATCTAATACTGTTATTTCAAAGCAATATTACTTTAAACTGACTTTAAACAGTTCCGATCAAAAAAAGCAATACCAACAAGTTTCTTAAAATAATCTTGAGCTTTTACTTTGTGTTGGATAGTATAACATCATCAATTTACTGATTTTTCTTTTCAGCCACATAACATTGTTTCCATTAACACAGCTACTTGAAAAGTTATGTTTCTTGGAGCAGACCTTTGTATACCAGTCTTGAGGATACCTCATTTTTTCCTTACTTAACCTCTCCCCCTTCATGCCGTAAGTTAAACAGTCTTATAGACAAGGATAATCAAATTCCCTTCAGACCCCATCAACAATGCTTTTTAAATCAGGCAGGAGCCTCATTGCTGAATGGTACAAATTATTTCTTCTTGCTCATATTCTGGAGCTGAGTGCTGAATTCCCAGGCTATCAGCAGCCCAATGAGCAAAAGGATAATATCAAGGTCTGATCCCACAGCCCTTATTCATACAAGTAGTCCCATTAATGTTAGTGGGACTATTCATGTTGCTAAATACTAATCACTTAAATAAAGATGGCAGAATCAGGCCTCAAAAATTAAATGCAGTTCTCCTGATCAGAAGATCAAAGCATTGTAGCTAGACAGAAGGGCTAAACTTAAGCATTTTTGTTATAAAAATATATACAGGTTACAAACAATTGTTTTTGCACATTATTCCTCAAAATATTTAAAAGGTTTTTTAAGAACACTTTCTTTTACTATAAAAAGTTTTGATGTGTGCTATACATATCAGTGGGTTTCAGAGGAAATGAGTGGCATTTGAAAGCTGAATTTGAATTTTTAGTGATCAAACCACCACAAATGATGTCTGTATGTTTATGTATATAGCACATACCAGAGGAAGGAGTAAACCATGAGAATGACCGACCCTCGCTGCCTTCAAAGAAAAAGACAGACTACATAAAACATTTTCAAAAGGTTTTCCTGTGTTACTATGGCCACAATGGTGAAGAAAGCTCCATAAAAATTAAGGGAAAGGGCCCAATGGAAAATTCTTGGAAATAAAATAACAGGCATTATTTTTCACTGTGTCCAGATATAGAAATGGTAATAAAGACAGGTTATAGCACAGAGAATATTTTTACCTAGGCTTTAAAATTCATATTAAATCATATATAGTGATAGGTTTTCGGGTTTATAAAATGACTTGGAAGAGTTTAATAAAACCTGTCAAGCCTGCACCTCATATCTGAAAAGTGCAAGAATCGGATATGGATTAACAAATAATGTCACCTAGCTCCTAAGACTTGTATTAGTTTTCTTGAAATTTTTAAGCAAATTAATTTTAAATACAAATATCTTTACCAATAGCATTTATCTACATTTATAAGCTTTAATAAGAAGTTAGTACAATTGTAATAACATGCTCAATAATTAAGTACTCCTCCCAATCACAGTATGTATATATTTGTAACAGATACTCATGCTTACTGTCATAGATGGATAATAGATTTACTGGCTTTGAAAAAAAAATGAATAAAACCTGATATTAATGCCAAGAGGTATCAAAACGCAAAACTGAAGAATATGCCTCATCTTGAAGAGAAGGCTTGGCACATGCTTTCAAATGTAAACACAACATACCTTGGCAAAAATACAGCCAACTTACAACAGATAGATCTGGAAATAGATGTAGATTTTTAAAAGTTTTGTATTGTTACACACTTTTCGTTTTCCCTATTACAGCACACATTTTTAATAGTGGAACATGGAAACTTTTTCCTTTGCATTTTATCAAAGTACAGATACAGCTGTGTGCATTTCTCCTTATGTTTCCTGAGATGGGTTGTGATATGGCACTAAATAATAAAGGTTAGTTGTATTTAAAAAAAAGACTGATTTCTTTTCATTGACCAAAATAAAAATTTCAGAGTATGTGTTGTTCTCTTACATTCAGTAAGTATATTTAACGTAACTTATCAGTCAGCAGAAGAAAACAGCTATTTTAACAAACCCTGAGTTCTATTTTAAACCTGCAGCTTTCTAGAGGATGTGCTGATTCTTTTCATGTCATCCTGAGTAATGTTAGAAGTCCCTGAATGTAGAATTCCTATAAGAGAAGAAAAAGTGTGAAGTTGAATTTTTCTTATATATTCACTTAATATAGAACTCTTTTCTGCGGTTTATATGTGTAAAATTTAAATGCTTAATCCTGCAAGTCCTCTTTGCATGTAACTCCCATTCACTTCAACAGGGATTCCATGCACAAAAGATTTTCAGGATTAGGCACTAATAGCCCAACTTTCAAAGCAGGAACCCAAAATGTCCACTGAAGTCAAAGGCAACTTTGGGCTCTCCCACCATCTCTGAAAAATCAAGCTAAAAGTGTCTTTCCTACATCCTTAGCAGGACAGTAGGTACACAGCACTCAGGTTGACTTTTCAAAAACAGATGAATCTCAGGTGGTACTATTTTACAGGCAGTGGAAATTTATGATTCAAATGCACTAAATATTATGAAACCAACATAGAAGGAAAGGAGAGAAGATGAAAAAAATAAGAGTGAGAAGCCAATTATTGTCTGACTTACTTCTGATCCCACAATCCCACTAAAACAGAAAGATATTACGGTAATTGGTTGACTTAGTCTCCAACCAAATCACAGTCCAGCCACTCCATACATTTTTATGAGAGGCAGAGGAATGGGAAGGTAGGAAGACTGACGAGCAGTCATGGCGATAGCAGCACATTACTCTGCCTTTGGGGAGACTAAGTGGGGGGTAACAGTGCTCAGACCATGGCCCCCCCACATCATCCCCTCCATGAGACCTCACCCAGGCTCTGCTGCTGCTTGTTCCCCTTTCCCCCGCTCACGCCTCTGCCCCATTGTCTGCTCCCTGAGCCAATGCCTTGTTCCAGCTGAGTCAGGCTCATCCCTTCCTGGCTCCCCTCAGCAGCCCAGCCTGGTGGCTAACGAACGTGTTTTCCATTAGGCTGACTGATTGGCCCAGTGCTTCGGTGCGTCTCTCAGCTGCAGTTCCGATCCCTCCCTAGCAGCAGCTGGGGGCTCACCTGGGCTTAGTCCCCAGGCAGTTGAGGGGGGTCCCAGGAAACTTCTTCCTCTCACCTGGAAAGTTGGAGTAAGGGTGGCTTCTCTGCATGAGGGGGGATGGAGCTATGGGGTGAAGAGCTTTCCACATAGGCACCACAGTCTACCATGCCGAAGAGAAGGGGAAGAGCCACCCTCTCCACATTCCTGGACCTGGGCCCAAGGTAGTGAATCATGGGTGGGTCAGGAAGGACTGTGTGGTGCGGAGTGGGAGGAGCCGAAGCAACCAGCTGATTTACCAGTGGGAGCTGCCAAAGGAGTGGGAGAGGCACCGAGGGAAGCACTCAGTGCCAGTGCCTGTCACCTCTGCCTCCAAGTGACTTGGAGAGCAGGGCTGCACCTACCACTTCCCAGCAGTGGCATTGCCTCCAGATGACTTTGCCCCCTCCCCTGAGGTCCCTACCACCCACTGCTCGCGCCTCTTGGGAGAGAGGGCAAAGGGGGGGTAGAATGGGAGCAGCAGGGCCTGGGAGTGTGGGTGGGATGGAGCAGGAGCTTCTGGTGCCTGTTTGTGGGGCTTAGCCTCCCCAAACCTATTGTACCCACCACCCCTCTGAATGCTGGTAATGTCAGCATAGGTGTGGGCTCCCAATATTTTTTAGCTATCACAGAACCAGATACTAGCTATGACAAAGGCCTCTGCTTACAAAGGAGAACTGTGTCTATATTGTCCAGTGATTTGTCCAGTTATGAATGATTCAAGTGATAAATGAAATTCCATCACTTCTGCTGAAGGACTATTTCATAGTATAATAAGATCTTACAGATAGAAATAGTTTCATTAACTCCTAATGGTACCTGTTTTGAAACACCCAAAGTAAATTTTCTACTTTGCTGGCTTTAACAACCTTAAAATATTTGTGCTTCCATCATATCCCATTATTCATTTGGTCAAGATACATATTTTACATTTTTTCTTCTTTCAATCTAACCTCTTAATTACTGTGGCTGTGTTCCCTCCAGTTTGTCTAAATTGTCAAAGAACTGGGCAAGGAACAATGACTTAAAGGATAATTAACACCTTGAACATTCAAGTCCCAAAAACCAAACAAAAGGAAAGAAGAAAAACCTGAAAAACAACAACCCAGTAAGTATATTTCTTTGGGAACTGAGGGGTTGTATATAAACCCTTTTGTTTAACTAAAATAAAATCTAAAAAAACCCCAAACATTATAATTAAACCAATAGAAACTCTTAAGTGAATGAACTTAAAATGGTTTACCCATGGCTTATATCAATTTAAATTAATCCTGTGACTTAAACAATGCAACTTTTATGTGCAGACAACCCCTAATAAAGAACTGTACCTTCCCCTGGGATGCAATTATTAGTTTGTTTCAATAAAATAAAGGTCATGTGAATTTGATAGGATTGATTGATTGACACTTTACAACAGCAAATTACACTTAGGGCTCAACTTCCTGATTGGGTAGACAGAGGCATCTGAGGCAATTTTGTAGAGTAGTGATCTCAGTTGGTAGCCTCACATTTGAGAACCACTGCCTTAAGTTAACAAAAGCAAGTGGGGAAAAAATGTTCTGGTTTCATATGTCATTAATTGAATGTCAGAATGGAGCATCCAGCAACTGTGTCTTTCTTCATTGCCTGTCTCTGTGCTGAAAATACCTGTCTGTGTTTAGACACCGCTCTCTCTGCATCCACAGACTCGGAATGGTCAGACATCACCAAGCTAGCTTTGCAAGATGTGGGATTCTGCCTTCCACTGAGTCCCAAAACTGTAACACAGGCAAACTACAGTCTGCTTCTTTTGCAATATTTTTGTAAGTGGGAATTTCCAGCCTACAATTCTTGTCAAAGTCAGGAATTGTGCTAAGTGAAGTTAAATCCACTATCGATAGGTGCATTTGTGTAGGGTCAATAATACACACAGCTCTTAGAAACCTTGCTGCAGATTGTTGAAACTTTTGAACCATTTTTGCTATATCACTTGGTTCTTCCCCCTAGCAATAGTATTGTCTGAGTTTCTTTGCCATGCACAAAAACACTTGCTGAGCACTGGCATTTAAGTCAGCACTGTCAGAGTGATTTTCATTTGACTGTGCCTCAGCCCAGAATAGTACATTCATTACCTTCTTGTAAACTTGGAGGATTGTGATATGTTGAGATTTGAACCAAGTGATTAAATCCATTAGTCCTGTGGTTCTTGGCAATGAACTGAACTTCCTCATTCATCTGAGCACTGTTTAGAAGAGGTGAAAGATCTGTTAAAACCTGCGTTTTCAGTGTCAGTGTCAGCTCTTCTGAGATGAATTCAGAGTAATACTTCAGGTGAACTGCATAGTACTGTACAGCCTGAAACCAGGAATTCCGATGAATTACTGGCTCTGCAGGAAGTAAAATTTGTTGTTCCATGATCTGAGTAATTTCAGTCATGTTTACAATGTGCTGTCTGTATCAAAGTTTGTGACTAAGGCATTGTGCAAAAATCTTTTATTGTAGCTGACCAGTTTATCAACTTTACCAAACTAGCATCTCCGCACTTCACTTACAAGAGAAATTATATGTGCATTACATGTAATATGGACAGCATTTGGCATTAGACCTTGGAGAACAGATTTGAAAAATTTATTCAAGTAAGTTGCATTGTTGCTTATGAAAGCAGATACTTTGTCACTGTATTTTGAAATAGCTTTAATTATCCTTAAGAAACTGTAGTGTAGTTAACAGCATCCAAATAAACACGGTCGGTGAGCACTGTTAGCTTTCCTGTCTGTACATCTTCGGCCTTGTCAGAAATAAAATCAAACAGAACATGCAGTACATAGTTGTCTTGCTCATCTGTGGATTATCCAAAATAATTGCAAAAGATTCATGAGTGAATTTGAGACTTCATCTCCTCAAAGCGTGTAGCAGAAACCTGTTGAAGATACGCCTGTCACAGCTTATTGGCACTTGGTAAGCAACTAGCATTTTGTACATTCCATTTAAGAAACTCACGCAGCTTTAGGTGGTCACGTTTTTCCAATGGTATATTAGCGCTTGCAAATGCATCCACAAGTTCCATTACAGCTAAATGATAGGTCTCAAAGATTTCTCATTTTCTTAAAAAGAGTTTAAATTGTTCTGTTTTCTTAACTTTTCGTTTACCAGCAATGCACTGCCCATAGCCCTCTTTCTGCTTCGATGGGTTTCCAAGTCTAAGTGGCGCTGAACTATTGCCGAACATGTGTGAGCCAAAGAAACACTGACGCTTGTACAAAACAGTTTGTTACCACTGGCATGTAGAATTCAGCATCCAAATTCTTTCACACAATCCCTGGCAGTAATGATTTTAGAAGTTTTTGTTTACTCTGGACAATCATTTTACTTGCCAAGTTCACATAACCTTTCTTTTTATTTTTATTGAAACAAGCGAATAATTGCAATTGGAAGGGGGGGCAGCTTCCTGTACAATGACCCCTTCCTCTGTGGCTGCAAAGAGATGGGGACAGGAAGCGAGTTGGGGGGGAAGGGCTGTGGAGCTATCTGCAGCCAGGAGAAATACCCAAAAGCAGCTGTGCAGGGAAAGAGGAAATCCTATCCTTCCCCAGCCTGGCCGGGACTAGCACCTAGGAGACCTCTGCTGGGACACCTCCAGCAGCACAGGGGAGATTGGACTCACCTCCATATCTCCAGATGCAGGAATCTCTGGGTCTGCTGCCCAGCCGCGGAGTTTCCTGTAGCTGGGGAAGGTACTGGAGGTGGGTCTGATCTCCCCTATGCTGCTGGGAGTACCCCAGCCCAACCAGAACTAACAGCTAGGGCCCCAGGATATGATTTCACAGTCTGTGACATGTTTTTCATGGCCATGAAATTGGTAAGGCCCTACCCATGATTCTTCAGAAAAAACCTGTGCTTAAGAAGGAGGATGAGACTCCAATATTGAAATTTTTAATGACATTCATATTGGACAAATACTATCCCTGCCTGTACAATTTTTTTTCAAACTGAGTGTCAGGAAAGAACTGCCATTTAGCATTGCTGCTTGTGATTGGTGATGGAGAGGGAAAAGAAAGTTTGGGGTCAAGAAGACTAAGATATCTACCTTTTGGTAAATGTGAGAATGATAATCAAGGTATAAAACAAAGACTATTTTTGCCCCACGAGGATGGCTTGTCCTTGAAGCACTAAAAAGCACATAAGTATTTTTTTTCCACTAGCCCACTTTATTAGTCAAGACAGGCACGTAGAGGGAGAATAGCAGTGCCAGAAAGTAAGCTGACAGTAAGCTGTCACCTCTTTAGAAGACATGTCTATGGTTGATGCCAGCAGTGTAATGTCTAAGAATAATTAGCAAATCAAAGAAACACGGCACTCAATTCTCTCTATAACCCCCACACTCGGATGAGCAATCCTTCTGCATGCACAAAGCGCCCCCTTCACTGCCAGGGTATCATCCCTCTTCACATACATACACACATGCCCCACACTCCCTAGGTGCCCCATAGCTCTCCACCCCCCAATCCCACTCCAGAAGCTCATGCCTCTGAACATCCCTCCAGGGTTTGTTGGGCTCAGGAGGGCAGCAGTTGCTGCACAACAGACTTCAATATAGCCAATGCACATGCACTGCAGTTCAGTGCTTGTGCATCAGTGCACAGAGTTTGGGAAAGCAGATTGTGCAAAGGTCACAGCACCTGGCTTTGTCCAGTCTGAGGGGCTCCTCTTGGGCTCAGCTCACTCTGCTCTCTTGCCTGGTATGACATACATGGGAGAGAGGAGAAGAAGATGCCCCTGCCCGACCTAAATGCCATTCCTGAAATAAATCCCTTTGGCAGCACAAGAGGAAATATATAGGACCCTAAAAGTTTCCTTGGAAGAGAATGGTAATAATGCTGTCCGGCCTGGAGGCTAAGTAGAATTGATCTCCTCAGTCAAGATGAACAGGACACAATGCAGGAGACTAAATATCCCAAGTCTCCCTGCTACAGTGCTGACCTGCTGCAGGCACTTCCTTTCTCAGTCTCCCTTTTCTCAAGTTCCTTCTAGACCCACAGAGTAATACCACTTTAGGGTCCTTTGGTTAATACCCCTCCTTGGGATTGGTTTATTACCGAAACATACTTCAAATAATCTGCAACAGAAAACCCACTTATAGTCCATTTCCCACATCCAGTGCATAGAGTCCTTAAAATCTTGTTCTTCCCAGTGGGAACCCCCCCAGTCCCTCTGCTCAGAGATCTTCCTTAGTAAGGGTGCAACCCTCAAACCCTGGCTCTCTAGGTCCAGCTCTCCAGCAAGGACATGTCAGCAGATAAGTCCATTTGCTTCTCCTTTGCCTTCAGCTCTCTCCGGCATTCAGCTATGGCTCTCCAGCTTAGAAGTCAGCAGGCACCTCCCTCTGCTGCTCTCTAGCCTTCTGCCCTTTCTAGTCTTCAAGCCCTGTATATGTTTATGGACTACTGCCCTTGCTGCTCTTTTGCCTTTGGCATTCCCCTAGGAGCCACATACAGTCTCCTGGCTCTGGCAGCTCTTGTATGCAAACCTCTCACTCCCAGGCAACTCTCTCCTGCCCTTTTTTTGACTGACCCAGCAGCTGTCCTCTGCCTTTTTCCTGACTGACCCTCAGAGAGCCCCAACTCATTAGTTTCTCCCCTTGTGCACAGCACCTCTTCCTTCAGGCCTGTGGTCTCAGAGCTCCACTCCCTTAGGTAGCCTGGCCTGGATTCCCCTTAAAGGGGCCAGCAACCCCATGACACTCCCTTAGAATTCTTCTGTGGCTGTGCCTAAAACTTTCCAATTTTGCCTTTGATAACTTTACCTCAGTATCTGCAATATTAGTAAGACAAGTAAAGGAACTACAGCAACTAACTAGTATCTTAGTACAAATACTATCCATTCATCAAGAAGTGATCTTCCCTGGCTTCACCTTCCTCAGACTCTATAGCAACCTTAGTAGTGGACTACACTCTTACAGTCCTTTCCAGAGGAGGAAAGTTTTGCTATCCCTTTCTCTTATTCTCCTTCCTGGATTGACTCAGGAGACAGAGAGGTATGCCTAGGAAAAATACATCTGCTGTAAACCAACAAAGAAGAGGTAGACGAATAAGGCTATAAAAATGAGGACCTGAGGAGATACAGACACTATTTGTTTGAGAGACATATACCTGTGCTGAAGAGGATAGATACACAGAGATATTCATTATCAGTGCCCTAGGTTCTGGTACTGGAAGAAACTTGAAAGCCATTGTTAATAGTGAGACATCTAGAAGAGGAGATTCCTGTTCTAACATAATTCTCCTAATGTTGTAAATAGCCAGAGCGGAGATTGGTACTTCCTGCTTCAGTGCAGTCAAAGTAGGCATTACTGAGTAGGTTGGTACTGCAGTGGAGACAGATGCAGATGGATATTTCTCTTCTTCACGTGATACCAAAGCAGAGGAGACGGTGATTGAGGTTGAATGGTATGTTTGCCAGTGACAAAGATCACATCTTAGCAAATACATAGGCACTTCAGGTCACACTTCGGAGAAGGAAGGGAGCTGTGGCTGAGACAGAAGAATGAAGATTCTTTAGCTTCCTTTTAGCCAATTATGGGGATAGTGATTGGCGCCAAGTACTTTTTCTGTCAGGGCAGCTGACTGATCCAAGGAGACCTGGGCCAGGCTCTCAGATGAAGTGTGTGGTTTTTTGGCAACCTATGAGACCCAAGTGCTAGGGGTAACATACTGGGTTACCAGAGCACTAGCCAAATGCTACTTGAGAGCACCAGAGGCAATTTCCATTGAGGCCTCAGAATCAGAAGCACCCTTCATTGACTGCACCAACAAAAATAATTTCAAAGAAGCCTCTTGGGTTCTGTGTGCATGTTTTGAAAAGATCTGCTCATGGAGCATTTGTCTGGAATACAGCCTTCTCCAAGGCAAAGACATTTAAGATGCCTATCATTTAAGTACATAGCTATTTCAGAAGCAGGAAAGGTTTTAAAACCTGAAGTCTTTGCCTCAGCCATGAGACTGATGACTTGGTACAGAAGTATAAATTAACAAAAAAATTGTTTTTTTTAATATATTGTCAATGGGCTAGAAAAAATATGTAACAAAAAACTGCAAGTAAGTGTGATGGATCTTCTAAACAGGGGATTACAACTCCCATCAGCACCCTCTCCACTGCACATCCCCTTTCTCTTGGTCACGTAAGGGGAAAAGTCCTACATGAAGAAGTTGCAGAGCTTTGTCTGGAGACAGCAGCCACCTGGCTAGCCAGGATTTACAGAAATCCTGAAGCAGCAGTTGCACTGCAAGTGGGGAGCTGGAGATAAGCTGAATTCAGAATGGGATCCCCAAAAACCATATGCAGAGTCGCATGTGGAACAATTCAGGTCCGTGTGGAGCTTATGGGGGAGCAACAGCAGCTGGACATGAAGCGAGAGCAGAGGGATCTCAATGAGAGACTAACTGAGCCTTCCCTGGAAATCTGCAAGTGCCCATTGGCATGGAATAGAGACAAGCACTAGGCCTGAAAAGCCTTGACTCTCAAGTGGACTGCCCCAGAGACCCAATCAAGAAATGCTATAGCGTATTTTGAACTGTAACTGTTTAAGCCTCTGTATCTAGGTACCTGCAACCTCTCTCTTCCCTCCCAGCCCTCGCTCTTAGCCATATGTCTGAGTGGTTACTGGGACTCACAGGGCTAGCATGTAGAAGGCCTAGCTGCAGTAGCACCTTCAGTGCTTACCTGCGAGTTGTGGTACACCTGGCATACTAGTGGCACTCGAGGGGTTTGGTGTACTGAGCAGCCCCAGTAATTACAAAACTAACACTATATGAACACTAAACATAACTAAGATGAAGAACTATGGGATAGAAGAAAAACACTGGAGATTTTGACTTGCTGTCACAGGCAGTAAGAAGGAACTGAGAGATGGTTGGGCTTGCTCTGCCATTTATGCCTAAAGATATGTTTGGGAGGGAGAGAGGGGATGCAAAGAACAAACTGCCCCCACCAAACATTGCTGGCCAAAATAATCCAACCCTGCATGCATAAGGTGAAGGTGCAGCTACAGTGGAGTCTACCTACAGTGGGCAAATACTTAAAGAGGTGTTGGACTGACATGAAATACTAACTTTGTTATAGGCAAGGTCAAATATTTGTGCCTAAACTTGGACAGGGGAATGACACAAGATTATTAGTAAAGTTTGTAAAGGTGTGGCCAGTGTTAACTATATCAATTACAGTGCATCTAGATATTATGTACTGTATAACTGATATAGTTGAATAAAAATGTTAATATCATTAGTAGGCACTTTGGGCCTGATTCTCCTTTTGTTTTTACAGTAGTGTAATTCCATTGACTTCAACCATGACCAGAAAGAGGTCCATACTACTTCCTCTATCTCCCCCAAAAATTCAGAGTTTTAAGTTTCTCTACTCTTTTCTCACCATGAGTTGGGATATTCTTGAACAACTTACCCTTCCAGGGATCTGTCCAGAGTCCAATCAGGAGATCGATGGAGGGAACGTTCAGGTGATGATGTCCTTAAAGTAGAGGTTAATTGGTATGAAGTAGTAAGACTCTGGCGACGAAGCTCTTGTACAGCACGTTCCCTAAATCAAAATGATAATTTATTTTAAAAGAGATATTACCAACTAAGTAGTAAAGCCTCTTTCCAAGACACTTCTCTAGACCCATAGAAGTCTTATGTCATAGTATGGTGTGCAATAAAAAGGAGGGTGCATAAATGTTTTGTCAGCATGGCTCAGTGGATAGCACTCAAACCTCTAAACCAGATGGTTGTAGGCAGAAATACAGTAGAACCCCATTTATCTGACTCTCTTTTATTTGGCTCTCCATATTAACCAAATAACCAGTGCACACAGGTCCAGAAGTAGGCAATATCTCTGGTGGCCGCTAGGCAGTGCTGCAGCCTCATTATCCCATTCTCCAAATTATCTGAACTTTTGGTTATCTAATCTGGCACCCGTCCCAATTAGATCGGATAAACAGGAATCTGCTGTATTAGGTTAGTCCTAATACAGGTTAGTCCTGCTTTGAACAGGGGGTTGGACTAGATAACCTCCTGAGGTCCCTTCCAATTCTAATCTTCTATGATTCTATGTATTGCACAAGGCTAGGACACACACCCAAAGTGCTAAAGATAAATTGTTCTGCACTATTGGAAATATCTGATAGAAGAAACACTAAGCTGAAGATTCTTTTGCTCTTATCTACGGGTTGCCCAGACTGCAGCTAAAAATTTCATAATAGCCAGGGTAAACCCACTCTCTCTCTTTTGGCCAACGGTCTCTTTCTTGCACTCCTCAGGGTTCTGCAAGAGGTACTAGAGAGCACATAATGGCTGCTCCAGTTGCCTATAGACAGTGCAATATGTGTTTCTAACACATTACTTTATAAAACTACTTAATTGACTGAATTATGAAAAATACTATAAAGCTCAAATGTTATTCTATTCACACTACTGGTGCCAAAATCAGGATTTCTTGACATAAAATATACTCCTGGCAGTGGTACACAAGGAACAGAACTCACCAGTAGATTAATGCAAAATAAACAGTATTAGACAGATACTGGAGGTACATTGTTTATAAAATGATTTTTAAAACAAAGATTCTGATTCATAGTGCAAAGTTTCAGAATTATGGACTCTAGAAGAGCTCAGTATAACTGTATTAGGACTAGTTTGCCATATTATCCTCATTTTATCAAACCATATCTTCTATAACAACAAAAACTGACTTCAGAAAGTGAAATTATGCAAGAATACCAGTATTTATCAGATAGCTGAGGCACATTATACAACTGCATAACTTGATATGTTGTCACTGTGAACATAAGACACACAGCTTTACTGAAATTATTTATCAGAAGGCTTATATTATCATATTTATCATAACCAGAGACCATGGATTTCTGAGATATTTCTGTTTTTTTTGTGGCAAGCTCATGTCCCCAAACCAAAAGACAACAGGCATTTTAAAGATATGTTTTATTACTGTAGTGTCAGCAAAAGGTTAAATTACTCAATCCCATCCCTTTGTTTTCAATTTAGAAGTGAGGTTAACTGTGTTTTGAAAATGTATAGGTCATGGTCAGTTTTAACTTTAACTTTGTAAATAAAAGAGATTATCAGCTCTACCAATAAAATCAATAGGTTGACAATTGCTATTTGCCACACATTTCTCTGTAGGAGAAGCTAGTGAATCTTCACTGTTTTAGAAGATTTTTTTCAAAATACTTCATAATTTCCTGTATTCTTTCTCCACCCCTTTATATACTCATTGCTTCTAACTCCTTTCCTCCTTCTCTTCACTTTCCTACTCTTCTTTCTCTAGCCCTCTGTAACCCGTCCGTGCCCAGGGTAGCCCACTGATAATGCCAGGGTCAGGGCAGGCTGCAAAAGGAGAGCAAATTCTCCCAGCACTGGAGGGTGACACCACAGTCAGACTTCCCAACCAGCCAAAAAACAGTGCTTCTGATTCCCCCACACTGGTTATCAAGAAGCCACTGTGCAAATACACACAGCCCCCTTTACTGCATTTCAGTCTCTGGCTCCCAAACTGACACTAGGTCTAGTAAAGAGACCAGTTGCTTTAACTCTGTGCTCTTTACTAAAAGATTCCCTCTGATCCCAAAGGATCAGCCACAGTACCAGTTCACTATAAGCTTGGATCTTACCCAAAATACCACGCTGCCAGCCAATCCTTTAGTAACTAAAACTAAAGGTTTATTAGTAAAAGAAAAACAAACAATAAGAGAAGTGTTAAAGGCTTAAAGCAATCAGAGATATACAAATGATTTAAAAGTCCATATACATCAGGTTTCTAGAACAATTGTGGAGTTGCAGGCTTGTATAGTTCCTCTGGTATACATCCAGTACCTGGATGGGTCTAAGTCCTTCAGTTCAGTTGCAAAGTGTGTTAATCCAGAGGTGTGTCCGCAGCTGGACAGGAACAAGGACACAAGGCAAAGACGAAGACAAAGACAAAATGGTTTCTGTGGTTTGATCTTATATACCCTCTGTTTCTGGCCATGTGGCTTGTGGAACTTTACTGGAACCAAAATGAAGTCCATAGTCACATGGGCCAATCCTGGTAACTCTTCAGGTATGCCTTTAGTTTCTTCCTAGGCCTCTGGCTTCTGTAAAGGTCTTGATGGGCCATTAAGCGGGCTATTGTCCTGTGGCCTCTCTGTCTGGGGTGTGTCTTTTACAGCACAGCTTGAAATACAGGATATCAAAGATCTCCATAACTTTCCTCACACATATCACACATGAATACAAATATTATCATCTTATTCAGCATATTATAACCTTTCTAACAGTACCTGACATGGTATGTCTCACATGAATCACTATGTTTTTGACATATTAATGTCTAATTACACAAATGCTCCCCCCTCCTAATGCAGCCCGCGTGACACCCTCCTCTCCTCCAGGGTCCTTTTTCCTCTACTTTCTTTCTTCTCCTCCTTTCAACTATCTGTGTTTAGATTAGCCAGCACTTCCAAAATAAATGCAGGGAGGATGCAGAAAGAAAAGCAACTGAGAACTATCAGAGGTTGCTTTGTCTGAAAAGCACTGGTATTGATTTATTAGGACCCAAGTCTTACAATCTGATCTATTTTACATAACGATAGGCACATTTCTGGTGCCAGTTCTTCACCCAACATGTTCCAGGTTTTAAACTAACCTTTTGCAGATGTTGCTGTGGCTTCAGGCTTGAAGTAAACAAGGACTCTGATTCAACCTCCTTTAAATACTAATGAATTATACTGTGGCATCATAAGGGTATTGAACCCACATCTCCTACATTTCAAGATACCTTAACTACTCAGCCATCATCTCAATTAGCCTAACTATATTGTTATTTCAGATGAAGAACATGGGGAAATAGGAGTAATACAAAAATATACACTTGCCTTTCAAAGCGCTCTGTCCCCAGCTGCCTTTTGGTGATATCTAGCTCAGACTCTAGCTGAGTTGTTGTATTTCTGAGCTGGGCAAAATCTCGACTCTGGATAGCACTGTAAAGTACATAAAATTGTCATCTGATTCTTTTCAAATACATCAGTATACACAACTGATTAGTTAAGTCAACACTGGAGTGCAGTTCAGTTTTTAAAAAGTTAAATAAGAATCTTGTATGGTACAGCTACTGAATCAAAAGCAGGGATCAATTCTTGGACTTCTTCCATTCTTAAAATTATCAAGGTACTCTAACTGCTCAAAAACGCAACACACACACACACACACACACACACACACAAAGAAACAAAAATCACTTCGCTCAGATAATCAAATAGTTTTGTCTCTCTGTCGTTTACTCACAGTTTATTCTCAGCCAGAGAAAGCTGCTCTTTCAGAAGCTGAATTTCAGATTCCTTTTCTTGTTTGGCTATCTGAGACTGAAATTCTTTCTCTCGGTTGGATACCAGCAAAGATTCCAGGTTTTTCATAGAGATTCTTTCATTGGCTAGCTGTTTCCTGAGGAGTTCTACTTCAGAACGAGAAGACTCCCATTCACTTTGCAGCTGAAAGACAAACATTTACAGGTTTTTCATTTAGATCTATTTAGCCTATTGACCATTTGTTAATGTACTGTATTAATTTAAGATTTCAAAATGGCTGCTGAAACCTAAACCATATTCCCATGTTTCAAATGCCCAACTTTCTACGACCCAGCAGTCAAAAACTCCAGCTCCCTCCCCCCTCAACAACTTTCACAATGTAGTTCTATAGTTATTCCTGCTTTGAGCAGGGGGTGGGACTAGATGACCTCCTGAGGTCCCTTCCAACTCTAATATTCTGATTCTATATGTCAATACAAAAATCTGAAGTACACTGAAAACTGAAAGTTTGAAAGCAGCATAAATTACTATAATATGAAGAATATTGTAATAGTATTATTCATGAACACTTTTAATTTGTAAAAATTTCCAAGTTTGAATATATTTCATGCTACCATAGAATTTCCAGTTTGCTGCCAATTTTTGCAATGGAATGCTATAGAAAGTAGGGGTCTGTGTTGGAGAGTACACATGGCTGTGGGTAAAGTGCATGTTAAACAGTGTGCAAAGCTAGAGACAGTTTCCCAACTTCAGTCCTTCCTCTAAAAACTCTTTATCTAATAGACATTCAAGTTGCTTCCTTCTTTTCAGCAGCCTTTCTCCCTTTTCACAATCACTAACAGCCCTCCTACTTGATGAGCTCATGGAAGGGTACAGCAAGTCTGTTAGTCTCACATTGCAGATTCAGTCAGACAGATTCAGTCAGATCTCAAGATAAGGCTTTCCCTATCATAAGGATCTCAGAATGCACTGCACATCAATTATATGAAAAGCCTACAGAAAAATGCAAGATTTTACTGGAACCATTGACCTACAGTCCAGCAAAGGGATTACAAGATCTTCAAAATTCTGGTATGGACAGAAATTAGAGGTAGCATGGAGAAGTGGAAGGATAAAGGGGAATGCTAGAAGGCAGGGAAGGAAAAGAATGATTTAGTTGTGTTGGGAGGAGGGACCAAAAAAAAAGAAAGAAAGAAAGAAAAAGAAAAAAGACAGACAGGGAATGACACAAAGAATTATACTGAAAATATTTGGATAGTATGAATAAGTGTCCATGTTTTTCAGAACTTAGATAAACTTCAAAAGCTTCAATTAGGATATCACCAACGTTAACTTCACATTGCTTGTGAAAATCAGGGTCAACAGAAACATACTGTAATTACTAAGCATACTAAATAACCTTATGGACAAGACAACCTATATACTCTCCATCCTACAAGAGCGAAGTTTGGGCATCTCAACATCCCTTCTGGGAAACTTCTGTGCTAGCAGTCAACTACTCCACAGAAAAATTATATAGATTTAAAATCCAAGGCTCACATTGTCAAAAGTGACTAGTGATTTTAGCTGACTCAATTTCTGAGGTATC
This sequence comes from Mesoclemmys tuberculata, assembly GCA_007922155.1. Lineage (NCBI taxonomy): Eukaryota > Metazoa > Chordata > Testudines > Chelidae > Mesoclemmys > Mesoclemmys tuberculata. The sequence continues at coordinate 73,563,014 of ML675610.1, forward strand.
CAATTTAAGACACCTCAAAGGGGCCTGATTTTCGGAAAGTACTGTGTATCTACCCTCTGAAAACCATGCCCTTTGGACATGTTTCAAGTTGAACACTCAAAATCACCAGTCCTTTGGAAAATTTCCAAGTCACCAAAAAATTGTTATGTATCTTATAAACTGAAATTTTATTTTCACATGTAAACTGTTCCAGTATATATTGTGACATACCCTTTCTATTTCTTGTGTTGTAGAGTTTAGCTGTCGATTTAGTAGCTCTTTGCTAGAGTCTAATTTAATACAAAGTTCTCGTGTAGATGTGAGATCCGCAAGTACAGAGACTTTCTCTAGCTGCACGTTCTGAAGCTCCTCTTCCATTTTCACAAGAGACTTGTTTATGGTAGAAATCTGTGACTTGTAGGCTTTTTCTGTGGTTAAATGCTACCAAAACAAATTGCCTAATTTAAGTAACATTTTGTAATGAAAATTATTTAACAGTGTATCCAAAAACCTAATCTGTTAGAAAACAATCCATATTGTTTCTGAGAAACTTTGCATGGAAACTGAAACCACCCTGAGCAGTCTTTTATAAAAAATTAGAACTCCTGAAATATTCTAGAGTAAGTTTTAAAATAAACTTTTCACATCCTTTATATCAAATAACTAAAAAAAATCTTGCTGCTTTTGAGCATAAAAAGTGTCACTGATACTTTGGAATCCTCGTTTGGGATTTTGCAGTGCTTGTGGAGTGGATAATGATCAAAATTCTGCTTTCAGCCCTACATTCAGTTTCATAACAGAAGCGCTTATCTGAACAATAAAATAAATCCTGTGTTTCTATGTATAGAAAACAGATTGAAAAGGAAAGAAAATAATGAGTAACGCTTACATTGCTGTCACTTGTAAAATGAGGCACTCCTATGGAACTGACCAAATATCACACCAAAGAGGCATTCCCAAGATGACAGCCACAGGTCTTCTCACTAACACCCTTGTTTAGGGCAAGCACATCTGGTTTACCAGGTATATTGCAATCTGAGGAGGCAGTGCCAGTGTCCTGGTCAGCTCAAGTGGAACTGGGATTCTGTCCCAGTTTTACTGGATCCCCAAATCATTTGGTCCCAGATTGTTAAAGGTATTTAGATGTTGCTACTCTCAGCATTGCAATGCCTAAGTGATTCAGAAGCCTAAATCTCATTTTCGAACGGGAATTAGGAGTCTAAATTCCACTGACAGTCTCTTCAACAGTAGCATACCGTTGGTCTTCGGCACCTGGGGGCCAATACTTGCATTTGCACACCCCCTCAGTTAGCAGCAGCAGCAGCAGGTGGGAGAGGGGGCAGAGCCCTGCAGAGGGGGGGCTGCAGGCCTGTTTTGCACTCTCCCCCGTTTCCCACCTTGCTGTGGGGGTGGCGGGGGCAGCTGGGAATGACAGTGATAAGGGTAGATGCCCCAGGGCCGCCTGGCAGCAACGGAAGAAAGCATGATGGGCTCTGGTCCCCACGGCTCCCTTGTTGCACCTAGTGCAGGAATGGAGCAGCTGGGAGAACGTTTTCTGGCCCGCAGAAGGAGTTCTCATCTGCCGGTAGGCCTGAGCTGTGGTTGGCATGCCCCTCGGGCCCTGGCTGCCTACGACGGTAGGGGGTAGCTCCAACGAGGAGGGCCTGGCTGGCCTCCACACATCCTCCAGTATGCCACTGCTCTTCAATCAGTTAAACGTTGCAATACTGAGTGTGGCAACATCTAAATATCTTTTAAAATCTGCACCTTGGTCACCTGTCCCATTTACTGTCTTCCTGTGTTATTCTGCCACTACTATGCTCTTGTGCCCAAATCCCTTTATTGATCCCCAGCAGCAACTCTGCTTCTGTTTCAGAGTGCGCAATGGATGCTTCTCAGTTGTTTATACACCGCATAGGGGGAACAGTTAGGTGTGAAGCAGTATGAAGTGGTTACAATGCATTTTCAGGCCACACTATCCATTCTCCGTTGAATTTCTTTGGGCCACTTCAGGTCTCAACAGGAGGACAGAAAAACTAGAAGCAAAGAGAACTAGGAAAGAAATATAACAGGTGACAAAGTCTCTCTTACATCAGCATGTTGTAGGTATGAGGTACTGCATGAGGTCAATGACCTGCAGCAACTCAAGGCATATAAGTAGCTTTATGGAACTCACCTTGAAGTTAATATAAAGATTTTGGTTTACAAAATTAAGCGTGGCTAACAGAAGTCCAACCAATATTGTTGTAAGATACAACACAGTCTAGGATACCTCATAAAATTTTGTCTTTTATCCCACACCTTCACAGTATGCAGCAGAAATAGGTATTACATCAAATCTTTAAAAGTTGCAGAGTTAAGATATTATCAAGCATTGTTTAGGGTGATCTATGAAGATACTATGCCAACTTACTTGCTCAATCTCTATTTCAAGGGACTCCATTCTTTCTTTCAGCCTGCGGCCTTCAGACTCTGTATTGAGGAGCACCAGTCTGACAGAGCTGCAATCTCCCTCTGCTTGGTGGAATTTTGTTTCCCAGCTTTCTGCATGTTCACTGGCTTTGTGATAGCTCTCCAAAAGTTCACGGTTCTCTCTCTCCTAAAATACAGGATCTGATTTTAAAAAAAAAACTGATGTTCTGTATTAAGGAGAACAAAATAAATATAGGAAGCATAGTATCTACAGGGATGACACAAAGTCTGCCCTTTCAGCCAAGACATCAAATAAAGGATTTTGCATCTGCTCACACAGGCTTAACTATTAGCCATATTATTAAGTTAAATGATAAAAACATGGTTACTTACCAGTAACTGTTGTTCTTTGAGATGTGTTGCTCACATCCATTCCAGTATAGGTGAGTGCACGCCACCGTGCATGGGTTCCCAGAACTTTTTTCCCCTTAGCAGACCCCGTAGGGTCAGCTCAGGCGCCCCCTGAAGTACCACGCTCATGCCATGGTACATAAGGCACCACCGACCCTACAACCCCTCAGTCCCTTCTTTCTGCCAACTCCAACAGCGGGGACGGAGGGTGGGTGTGGAATGGATATGAGCAACACATCTTGAAGAACAACAGTTACTGGTAAGTAACTGTGTTTTCTCCTTCGAGTGATTGCTCATATCCATTCCAGTATAAGTGATTACAAAGCAATACTTTGGAGGTGGGTAGGAGTTACTGGTGAGCTGCCCTCAGCACAGCTCTGTCAAATCCTGCAACCTCTCTCACCTGCTGAACGATGGCGTAGTGGGACGTAAAGGTGTACACCGAAGACCAGGGGGCAGCTTTATAGATGTCCTTTAGGGGCACTTTTTCCAGGAAGACCGTCGCCGAGGTCAGGGCTCTGGTCAAGTGCACTGTGACGAATCCAGGGAGTGGTACGCCCGCCAGCTCATAGCAGCACTTGATGCAGGAGGTGATCCACTTGGAAATGCACTGGGTGGAGATGGGGGATCCTTTCATCTGGTCTGCCACAGCGACGAAGAGCTGGAAGGGTCTTGTCCTCTCGATGTAGTAGGCCAGGGCTCGCTTTACATCCAGGGAATGCCACCTCCGCTACTCCTCCGAACCATGTGGTTTTGGAAAAAACATGGGGAGGAAGACATCTTGATTATAATGGAACTGGGAGATCACCTTGGGCAGGAAAGCTGGGTGGGGTCTCAGCACCTTATTCCTAAAGAATAATGTATAGGGGGGCTCCGCGGTCAGCACCCTAATCTTGGAGACTCTCCTAGCCAATGTAATGGCCACCAGGAAGGCTACCTTCCATGAAAGGACAAGCAGTGGGCATGAAGTCATAGGTTCAAAGGGGGACCCCATTAGTCTGAAGAGAACCAGGTTCAGATCCCAGGGAGTCACCAGGTCACGGACCTGCGGGTATAACCTCTCCACTCCCTTGAGGAACCTGACAGACATAGGGTCAGAGAACAGGGATCTCCCCTCTACTGGCTGATGGAAGGCTGAGATGGCTGCCAGGTGGACCTTCAGGGAGGTTAGGGCCAAGCTTTGGAGTTTCAGCTGTAGCAGGTACTCCAGGATGGCCTCAATAGGGGTGAGGCTCAGAAGCAACCCCCGAGACTCTGCCCAGCAGTAAATCTTCTCCACTTGGCCCGGTACTTGACCTGTGTTGAAGATTTTCTGCTGCCCAGCAAAATTTATTGGACCTGCTCCGAGCAGGCTCTCTCTCCCTCCGTCAGCCACAAAGTCACCAGGCCATCAGGTGCACAGAGTCCAGGTCCAGGTCCAGCAGTCAACTGTAGTCCTGGGAAAGCAGATTGTGCCATCTCAGAATCTTCACTGGGTCGGCAATCGAGAGGTCCAGGAGCATACTATACCAGTGTTGCCTCGGCCAGGCTGGAGAAATCAGTATCACATCCGCTTTTTGGGCAAGAGTGGAATGGGGGGAAAGACATACATGAGGGTCCCCGTCCATTTGATGAGGAATGCGTCAGAAATGGAGCCCGGCTCGTGACCCTGGAGCGAGCAAAACCTTGGGCATTTCTTGTTCCAGGACGACATGAACAGGTCCAGTTGGGGAACACCCCATTTGTGGAAGATGAAAGTCGCTACCGCCGGATGCAGTGACCACTCATGGCAGGGTAGGAATGACCTGCTGAGGCGGTCCGCCTCGTCATTCCTGCCCCCCAGGAGGTGAGATGTAAATAAATGGAAGTTGTGCCTCACTGCAAAATCCCCAAAATCGAACTGCCTCCCGGCACAGGCCCAAAGACCATGCCCCCCCGTCCCCCCTGCCCGTCTGTTGACATGGCTGCAGTATTATCCGTCAGCACCTGTACCACTTTGCCCATTAGGAACACTCTGCAAGCCAATCTGATGGCCCTGAGTTTCCTCACATTGATATGGAGGATCTTCTCCTCCTCCAACCAGAGACCTTGAGTATTCAGGTTGACGCTGATGTGGGTTCTCCACCCCACATCTGAGGCGTCAGTGATCAGGGTGACCGATGGGACCAGATCCCTGAAGGGGACTCTCTTCTACATCGTCCTAGGGTTCCGCCACATATTCAGGGAACCCAACACCACAGGGGGAACTGTGACCACCCTGTGCAGGGAGTGCCTGCTGTGCCCATACACTGAGGCCAGCCATGCCTGAAGCGGCCTGAGTTTGAGGCGCGCTAGCCTCACCACATATGTGCAGGCTGCCATGTGACCGAACAGCTGGAGGCAATGTCTGGCTGTTGTGGTGGAGCACCTGTGCAGTTGGGCGATAATTACAGTCATAGCCTCAAACTGAGCTTGCAGGAGGAAGGACCTGGCCCTTACAGCATCCCGGGAGGCCCCTATGAATTCTGTTAGTTGTACCAGGGACAGCATGGACTTTTGCTCATTTATGAGCAGCCGCAGCCTGTTGCATGTGGCACAGGTAAGAGACATGCTGTCCTGCACATGGGCCCATCAAAAGGGAGGTCCTGGATAGATTGCCGCACTGCCTGGGAAAGCCCCGAGGACTGCAGCCACGAGCACTGCCTCATAGCCACCACGGATGCCATAGCCCTGCTGGCTGTGTCTGCTGCATCGCTCGCTGACGAAAGGGCTGCACCTGCCATGATGCTTCTCTCATCTAGCACCATGGCAAAATCAGCTGTCTGGTCCTGGGGCAAGGCCTCTGCAAACCTCCGGAGTGAGTTCCAAAGGTTCAAGTTGTATGTCCCCAGCAGAGCCTGGTGGTTTGCTATATGCAGCTGAAGGGCCCCAGTGGAACAGACCTTCCACCTGAACAAGTCAAGCTTTTTATTGTCCTTGTTCTTGGGTATGCTGCTCTGGAACCTTTGTCTGTCCTGCTGGTTGGCAGCTTCTACAACCAGAGTACCTGGGGCCAGGTGCGTAAACAAACTCAAACCCTTCCCACAGGCACATAGTACTTTTTCTCGCCGCCCTTAGAAGTTGGGGCTACCAAGGCGGGGTTTTGCCATAAGGTCATGACAGGGTGTTAAAACTGGCAAAGAACTGACAGAGGCACTCTAGAGGGACGTCGCACCCCATAGTCTTCAAACAAGGGGTCCTTCTCCTCCTCAGACATCTCTTTAACCTCCATGTTGAGGTCAGAGGCCACCCTTTTCAGTAGTTCAGTAGTTCTTAAAATCTTTTAAGGGCGCCCTTGGGTCCCGGAAGACTGCCTCATCTTGGGAAGAGGACGACGACTGTGGGTGCCTGTCCCTTTTGCCAGGCCCTGTGGAGGGTCCCTCTCCAGGGTCCAATTCCTCATCCAAGAAAGGGCCCTCATGCCCCTTTTCAGTTACAGGGGGCACCGAGTGGGCACCGGACAATGGGACGACACCATGGCCGGACCCATGTGAGCTCCCCATGGTCCCCAATAAGGCCACTGCCATGGTCTTTGGGGCAACCCCAGGGCCGGCATCAGTATCGGCTGCTGGGCATCCTGTGGGGGCTTTTGGGACTCTTGAGTACCCTTAGCTTTCTGGGGACTCAGGTCCTTGGAGAAGCAATCTCTGCTCCGCCTCCGCCTGCTGCTCCACACCGGGGAGCGGCCCCTCGATGACTCCAAGGATGATCTGGAGTGCCGGTGCTGACAGGAATGGTGCCGCGATGAGGTGTGCTCCGACAACAAAGACGATGACTTTCGGTGCCGCTTGCCTTTCGGCGAACATGATCGGTGCTGACGGGACTCATGTGGTGCTGAGCTTGACTCCAGCGACTGAGATCTGCGGTGCGGTGCCAGAGAGCGCACCGGTGCTTGGCTTCTCGTCGGGGATGTGGATCAGTGCCGCGACGAATGGCTCGGTACCGGGGACCTCGAGCCCAAGGTGGATGAGTGGTGCGGAGCGACTTTCAAACAGTGTCTTCTGGCACCGGAGGACTCCAGTGCCGGGGACTATCCCCGCGGTGGAGAGGATGATCTCAACGAGGTGGACTCAGGGCTAGACGGGGAGCTTCCGCGCTTTACCCGAAGTGGCCATCTGGCGGGAGACTCTTCCCTGAACGGGTGTCTTGACCAGCCTCCTAAGCCACCCAGCGCGAGTTTACCCTTAGACACTGGCCCCTTATCCCTCGGTCCAGGGGGGGCGGAGGTGTGGGCAGGGCCATCAGGTCTCTCACTACCTGGGAAGCCTCTGGTGTCAACAGCACCTGCGGAGGTGCTCCCCCACTCCCAGGAGTCGGGAGAGGCTCTCTGCATGGAGATGCAGGCACTGGAGCAATCTCAATGGGCCTTGGCTGCATCTCTACACTAAACCCCGCCGGCATCAACAGTACAGGGGAGTGGGCGTGCACCGGGTTCTGTCGTCTTCTTTGGTACCGGTGACTTGCGTTGCAATGGCTCCAGTGCCGATGGTGCGCTCCGCACCGAGGAAATGCTTAGTGCTGATGTGGAGCGTGGAGGCTCAGAAGCTGGATGGAGCGCTTCCTCCATAAGAATGGCCTTCAGCCCCACTCTTTTTGAGTCCGTGGCTTAAAAGCCTGACAGATTTTGCTCTTCTCTTTGCGGTGCTGTTCCTCCAGACACTTAAGGCATCAGTCGTGGGGGTCACTCATGGGAAAAGCCTTGCCACAGCCGGTGCAAGGCTTGAAGCCAGGGGACCCGGGCATTGTCGGGTCCCTGTTGAGCCCTAAAGGGCTCCTATCTAATCAACTAACTAACTATTTAACACTTAATCACTAACTACGAAACTGTTATGAATAATGAAGAGGAGGATACTTGCTTTAGCAAGGTCGTTCCAGTAACCGTCATGGGTGGAAAGAAGGAACTGAGGGGCTGTAGGATCAGCGGTGTGTTATGTACCATGGCATGAGCGTGGTACTACAGGGGGCACCTGAGCTGACCCTACAGGATCTGCTAAGGGGAAAAAAGTTCCAGGAACCCGTGCACAGTGGTGTGCACTCACCTATACTGAAATGGATATGAACAATCACTCAAAGGAGAAAATGTATTTCTTCAATACAGTGATGTGCCTCATTCATGTTTTAAATTAAAAATTCCTGAACAGTCACAAATGATTGGAGTAATTCCCTATTCCTGCAGATAAGTGATTTTCAACTCTGTACACTAAGTCCTAAAAATACCATTAAGTTACAAGTTCTAACGTTTATAGATATTATTGAAATATACTTAATATAGTTTATATTGAGAAAAAATCTGATAATTATTACCACTTCATGGAATAGCGTCAGCACTGTTACTAATGGGAATTGTGTGCTCATTCTATTCTGCACAGCAGTCCCCAAAATAGTGGAGGCAAAGAATAACATGGGAGCAAATGACTGATTAAGTACAAGCATTCACAAAAGCCCCCAGACATTCACCAAATGCTTCATTTCAGTCACTATTGATCCAATCTGGTATTAAATCAATGACTTGGAGATGCAAGGCACCCAGTCCCTGCACTATCTAGTACCACATCTTATGAACAACCGGATGACTTCCTCCATCTTGTTCAGTGGCTCTACTTGTGAGCCTTTTGGTTTAAAGCAAGGTTGTGTACTGGCACCCTCTCTCTTCTACATTTTCCTAGCAGCAACGAAAACACTAATCCAAGACTGATAGTCACAGAGCATCAGCATCGAATATTGGATTGACAGCAACCTCTTCAACCTCTCTTGCCTCCACGCTAGAACTAAACTAACATAGGCAACAATAACTGAACTCCAGTACACAGATGATTGTGCTGTAGTTGCACATTCAAAAGAGGATCTACAAACTGCCCTCAATTGCTTCTCTGAAGCTTACAGAAGCCTAGGGCTAACCCTGAACATCAGCAAAACAAATGTTCTCCATCAGCTTGCTCCCAGTCAATCATCAGACACAGCAAAGAAGATCTACATTGACAGAGAGGAACTGGAAAATGTAGAACACTGCCTACCTTGGAAGCCATCTCTCACAGAGGGAAAACATAGATGTTGAGATTCAGCACAAAATCCGCTGTGCCAGCCTTGCTTTTGGCAGGCTGTCTTGCCGATCATGACATCAGAACACACGCTACACTTTTAGTTTACAAAGTGGTAGTAATTCCAACTCTCCTCTAGGGCTGCGAGACTTGGGTGACCTACAGAAAACACCTAAAAAACTTAGTGCACCAGCACTTTCTCTGGAAGACTGTCAACATAAAGTGTGAGGACAGGTGCATTAACGTTAGTGTCCTCATGGAGGCCAACATCGTCTGTGTTGAGGCCCTGATTGTCTAGCATCAGCTGAGGTGGTCGGGAACTGTGTGATGCATGCTTATCAAAATAATTGCTGTACACCCAACTCATCAAAGGAGAAAGGAAACAAGGAGGCCAAAAGAAATGCTTCGAAGACACCTTCAAGACAAACATCAAGAGATGCAGCATCAACATCACACACTGGAAGACAACAGCCCAAGACAGGGCTAACTGGTGAAGACTTGTCAGAGAAGGAATGACCACTTTGAGGAAAATCGTCTCAGCCTAGTTGCAGAAAAGCTCCAGAAAAGAAAGGTCAAACAACTGTCAATGCAGCAATTGTGGCCCAACCCTGCCTTCCAACACCACCTACAACATCTGCCAACGAGTCTGTGGCTGAAGGATTGGATTCCTTAATCACCAAAGAACCCATATAAAAGAAACACCTGTGAAAGAGATCATCCTCATCCAACAAGGGATCACCAACGAAACAATTTACCTGGAGAAGAAAGGCACCCAGTCCCTGCATCATTTAGTACCCCATCTTATAAACTTAAAAAAAACCTAAACAAACCACAAAAATCAGTAAATTACACTTCTTCCCTGCTTGCCTAATGAGAATGCTGCTAAAAATAATATGATTCTTCAACCATCCAAAAAAATCAATTTTATATATACATAATTTGTCTTCAGATTACAACCTGAAAGACAAAATTTTGAAAAAAATTACAAGTGGAAATAGAGTTAAAACTGCAACTCAACTTCTGTGTAGCTTTTTCTATCTGTCTCATCTACACACAAACACTTACCATAGAATGAAATGTGCTCTTCAATCTGGTAATATCTGTGTTTGATTCCTGTGCTTTCAACTTCATATCATCAAGCTCATTCTGACACTTTGCAAGTTTTTGGTGTAAGATCTGTGAAGAAAGATATAGATTTTCCACAAAGTTAACATACTGCTTATGCCTTTAGTTTCTTATTCCATTTTACTAGCACTTTTACTTCTAGTTTTTTATGATAAAACAATGCAAAAAAACAAAAAAAACCCTCAAAACCTTTCAGCTGTGCAGACACATATCAGAAAATATTAACATGATGATTAACACTTCTAGTTAATCTTCAGAAAACATCTTTTATACAAAGTCATAAGAAGACACTTGAATCTGTTACAAAACATATTTTATAAAAAACAAAGTTGACTAATATAAGACAAGAACAATGATCTATAAAAAGGTGCAGAGATAGTTGGTACTAAAACTGTTCAGCAAAAAGGCAGGGAAGAAGAGCTAAGCTCTTAGAATTTTAAAAGGTTCTGATTTATTTGTGACACACACAGTCCATGATAAAACTGTTCCATAAGGCAGGAGCAAAATGATAAAAGCCACAAAGCAATGGTCCAATGAATGTTGGATGATTACAAGATGCTGGCTTACTTCCTTACTTCCAACTGCTTCCACAGGCATCCAGACTCATCACTGCAAAGAAAAACCTGGCGCCCTGTAAAAGTAACTAGAAACAAGAAGCAGCAGCAGGCTTTGCTGTCTCTGTCAGCTGGTCTACACGCAGAAACTGCACCAATTAACTACATCAGTAATACAACCATTTAAGAATGTCCACACAAGGAGGGATTGCACTAATTTAACAAAATCATTTCAGAAATATATTTAATCAATGCAACTTCTATAGGCAGAAGAGGCCTACCTAAAGCCTCTGCTACTTAGGAAGAGAAGAAGAGGAAACAGGAGCCTCCTTCAGCTTCTAGTTATCAAAGCTACCTAGCTCAAGTAAGAAAGAAATGTTGACAGGAGAAAAGAATAAAACATTCAAGATACCAGAGGGAGAAGACCACCAAGTGACTGGGCAACATGTCCACAAGAACACTGAACCAAGTTGCAGGAAAGCATCTGCAGGGCAAAGAGGACAACCAGGCACCAGGAAATCATACACACAGGGGAGAACAGCACTGTGCATGAGATAAGCATGTGCAAGGGAGAAGAGGAGAGAAAGGAACAAAACACATGGAAGGGAGAGATGAAAGGAGGAAGAGAAGATTACTCACCCTGTGCAGTAATTGAGGTTCTTCAAGAACGTGTCCCCGTGTCGGTGCTCCACTGTCCGTGAGGCACACTTCCTGTGCCTGGAATCAGAGATCTTCTGTAGCAGTGCCTGTTGGGCCACACATGTGCTCCTCCCCGACTCGTGCTGTGAGCAGCATCTATATATAACTTGTGTGGTCCAACCACCCTCAGTCCCTTCTCTACTGCAGAGCCTATGTTGGAGCTCTGAAGCAGAGAAGAGGAGGGCAAGTAGTGGAGTACACATAGGGGGACACGTCTCAAAGAATCTCAGTTATCGTACAGGGTGAGTAACTACTTCTTCTTTGAGTAGAGGCCTTATGGGTGCTCTACTCTAGGAGACTGTAGAGCACTGCCCCTGGGTGGAAGGCTGGGGCTTCAGAGTGGTGTTCAATAAGTAAGAGAGGATGATGTGTCCTAGTAGGGAATCAGATGCTGCATCATGCATAATGTTGGCTAAAAGTGTCCACAAAGTGGCTACTTTGCAAATATCAGCGATCGGTACATTGTTGAGAAAGGCAATCGAAGTGGATAGAGAGTGAGTGGAACACGCTTGAGTTCCAGTTGTAGGTAACTGATTGTGCAGTTGATAGCAAAGATGTATGCATTGTGAGATCCAACTGAAAAGCCATTGTTTGGAAATTGCTGTTCCCTTCAAGCATTCAGCAGTTGATAGGAATAAACATGGCAATTGTCTGAAAGTTTTGGTTCTATCCAAGTAAACAATGCTTGCCTAACACCCATTGTGTGTAGCATAGCTTCCTGCTGGTTGCTGTGTGGCTTTGGGAAGAATGAGAAAAGTGGATAGGTGGGTTCAAATGAAAGGAGGGTGGTACCTTAGGTGGGAATTTTGGGTGTGTGTGTAATGTGACCTTGTCCTTATGAAAGACCTGTGTACAGAGGGTATGCCATTAAGGCTCCTGTTTCTCCTACTTGTCAGGCAGACATGATGGTGATGAGAAATGCCTCTGTGTTGACATAGTTCTATGCTCCCAGTCACAGAAGATGGTTTATTTCTTCCCATAGAAGGTGCTCATGAGACGGGTCCCTGAAGAGGGATGGTGAGGGGGGGTAAGTGAGCGGGAAGGACAGGAAAGGAAGGTGTACCTACCCTTTGTTGATTATTTCCAGGAACCACTTGTCTGAAGTGATTTGTCACCATGATGGATAGAATTCCTGCATTTTGGAACAATTTATATAATGGTATTTGGCCATAAAAGCCTCATAATTAGCAATACCGAACTGAAGTGTTACAGAAGAATATGCTTTGAGACCAAACAGGTCTAGTCACTTCCAATCCCTATCATCGGGGGTCATTCAGGAATGGTCTGGGCAATCTCTCTCATGTACTGAGTTGATGACCAATGAGTTTAGAGTAAAGTGAGAAAAGAGAAATTCTAAGTCCTTTGCAGGTATATAATATTTCTTATCTGCACACTTGCATGTTGGCAGGATGGATGCCAGAGTCTGCCAGAATACTTTGGCAGGGTCCAACAGGGCCTCGTTTATAGGGAAGACTATTTTGCTGATGTGGGAGCTGTGACAGGGTCAGGCCGGACGGCTATGAGAAAGTATTAGAAGGCATGTATATTAGCCCCAGGCTCAACAAAGCCCTGTTCCCTGGGTAATTCAGCTGGGGCTGATTAGGCAATTAGGCCACCTGGGGCTGTTTAACTAATCAGACCACCTGGGGCAGTTTAGGCAATTAGGACACTGGGGCCAATTAAGGAGCCCCGCCCCAAACACTTAAAAGCCTGCAGGGGCAGGCAGGCAGTGTGGGTTGTGGAGTTTGGAGAGAGGAGGTGGGGAGGACGGAGGTTGGAGTTATAGTTTGGAGTCACAGTTACAGTTTACAGCTTTGGAGGTTTGCAGCTCGAAAGCCTGCAGTTGGAGTTGGCGGCTTGGAGCTGGCAGGCTGCAGCCTGCAGAGGCTTGCAGCTTCCACGGTTGCTACCGCAGCCCCGGAGGGCAGAGCACCTGGCTGGGGAAGCAGGGAGTGGACCACGGACTACCCCGAAGGGAAGGTAGCAGTACACAGGGGCAGAGTGGGCCCCAGCCCCTCCCTTGACCCTTCCCCAGCTGCACCACCGGCCAGGCCAGGAGAGCGCGAGACCCACGAGGGCGGAATATCTCTCCCCCCCGCCCCACCTTGTCACACAGCATATATACATAGGATCTTTGTGGCTCTTTGACTTCCTTCAGAAAGAACTGGAGAGCCTCCACAATCCTGTGGAACAGTTCTTGGAAGAGTTTGAAGTAATCTGCCAATGTAGGAGATGGTTGCATGATGGCCTCATCAGGGAACAAGGGGGAGAAGAAATGGAGAAGTAGTGTCATCTCCTCCTCTGTTTCTTCCCATTGTTCCTTCATCATCACTGGATCAGTCTCAAGTGATCAAGAGAAGCATGAGGATTGTGAGTGACAGTGTGTCAGCTGCTGTTCTATGTGTGATTTTGGAAACTGTGTCCTGTACATAGCCCAAGGATCTGAATAGGTCCAATGTAGAAGAATTGGTACATGAGGTTGCATCCAAGGGGGTCCGTCCGTACCAGGGTCCTGATTCGGTTTCAGGTTGAGTTCCAGGGATGCGTCGTGGGTTGTCTTTGTGCGTGTTCTGAATATGCAGATGGTACAGAATATATCTCCTCCTCTTCATCATCTTAATCACTGGGGAAGGTTGTGCAGTCTCTGGTGGTGAAGGGGAGTAATGTGACTCTGGGGAAGAAGCATGAATTATATGGAGCTCGCTATAAAGAAGTGGGGACTCGAGCATATCAGAGATGACCAGGTCCCTTGGATACCTGAACTCCTGTGGAACTGGCAGGAGCATCATTGGCACTAGTGGTTGTTTGGCAAGCAAAGAAACTGTCGGTCACAGAGGTGGAGGTATTCCTCAAGTGGCCAGTAGACGGTGTAGAAGGTTTACTTTGTGCCGAGAGCATCATCAGTGCTGGGGTACCTGGTGTTGTTTAGATGAGGTACAGTGCCGGTTTAGTAGGGTTTGCACTGTACTTCTAGATCCCAAGAGACAGAGTGCCCGCCAGTAGTCCTGCCTCTTTATGGTCCTAGGATCTCATTTTAGCTCCAGAACCGGAGATGCCTGGACAGTCATTGGAGCTAAGTCATTGAAGATGATAAGGCTACTGACCTCAGAGGGGAGGGCTTCTTCTGAGGTGGTTCCATGGAAGGTGATGTAGCAGCCCATTTCTTCCGAGCTGAGTGAGCTGGTCGCAGTGAGCGGGGGTCGGCTGATGATCAAGCTGAGGATGAAAGTTATGCAGGAGAGGTATCTCGTCTGGGATCTGAAGCAGGTCACAGGAGTTCTCCATGAGAAGTTTTAATTTAACGATCACAATCTTTTCAGGTCCAGGCACTCAAGTTGATGCAGTGGGAGCACTTCTGTGGGAAATGATCCTCATCAAGGTAGCAAATGCACCTTAAGTGACTGTCACTCACTGGAAAGGCTTTCAGAAAAGAGGCACCTCTTGAATCTGGGGGATCATGGCATATTCCCAAAACGAAGAGGTCCCAGTCAGGGAGGGTGGGAAAATGGGAAGCGTCAGGTAATGGGGAGGAAAGGGAACTAAAAGATTTTTTGTTTTAAGGGAGAAAAAACAAAACACTTGGAAACAACTAGATACTAAGGCAAACAAGAGAGGAGTATGGCTAAAGGCTAAGTAAGAAGGGCGCTGCTCATGCATTCTGTCCCAGACCAAAGGCAGTTCAGAAGGAACTGAGGGTGGTTGGACTGCACAGCACTATATACAGATGCCACTCAGGGTGAGACAGTGAGGAGTGTGTGTGCAGCTCAACAGGCACTGCTACTGAAGATCTCCGAAGGTGCAAGAGGTGTTGCCACACATTCTGTGGAGCACCCAAAGGGACACTGGTCAAAGAAGAAAAGATGACAGTGTAATATACTTATTTTTAAAAGGACAAAACGTTTGTCACATTAAAGACAACTAAAATACTAAATACTTTCTTAATATTATTTTCCATGTAAGCAATTGATGAAGTTGCCACATGGATGTTATGTGAATGTAAATGAAAAGGGAGCTAACTAGTCCTTCAAGATACCTTACTGTGATCCCCCCTATAAAAAACTTGAGAATCCCTGGGCTAGAAGCTTATTTCATACCACATGCAGAGGGTGGATGAAGCGTAGGAGAAAACAGAGCATGATAATATCAGAGCTGAGGTTAGAAACCAATCAACAGATCTGCATTTAGTTATTTTATATATAATAGCATACAAATTACATGCAACACTTCAGGAAATATGTAAGTTTACCTTTCAGCCTAGGTTTTTGTACATAGATATACCTGATTTTCCTTCTTAACTCTTTGAAGTTGCTCCTGTAATCTGTCATTCTCCTGAGCTAATGATTCTCTGTCCCTGCCAGTCTGAGCAAGTTCATCATTGGTTTCATCCAGTTGACGACGCAATCTGGTGATATCCTCCTCACAGATGGAGAGAGCTTCAGTAGACTGCCTATGCAACAAATAAGACAGGATGTAACAAGCACTTGTAACTATAATCATCAACCCAACATGAGTGATATATTTCCAGGGAATTAAGAGTTTGCAAATAAACACTAAACAAAAAAGTTATAAAACAGAAAGTGACATATTTAATAAGGTAATAAGCTACACATAATTTATGTTAAAATATGTAGATTTCGGTGTCTAGACTAACAATGCAATATTTTCACAGATTTAATAGTTGTCAAATTAAAACCTCTATGATGCTGTACTTGGAATCTGAGACTTACTTTGATGATTCCTCCATCTCAGAAATGAGATTCTTCAAACCTGAAATGGTCTCTTCCTTGAAAAGAGATAAAAAGTTAAATAAAACTTGTTTCTCCTCAGTTAGTAAATGAAAAGGATTGAGCAGAATTAGGAATACTACTTTTCTTTTTGCTCATTTATCTCTCCAGTATTTCAGTGCTTGATCTAATTGTCTACATTGAAACTTAAAAGCTCATTTTGGTTTTACAAAACTTCACCATATAATTTACAGAGAATCACTCTGCCGATATTACACAGTACTTTGACTCAAAGGCAATAAATCACTATGGCCAGGACTTGAAGAAGTCTAATCACCTTCTTGCCACTGGGAAGTGGAGGAACCAATAATATTAACTTTTGTAGAATCTAAATTTTCCTTTGTTTTAGAATTTACATTACTTCATCTTCTGGTTACAAAGAAAATCTCCTTAATGTGGATCAAATGCTAACAGATGCAGTGCTGTCTTGCTAAGACTTCTGACAGTTAGCTCTATCTTCTTATAGCTTTCCTAGGCCCGGTCTACACTTACTTTGGCGATTCGGTGGCAGTCAACAGGAGATACACAAGTGACATAAATCACTTGCGTATCTCCCGTCGACTTTGCAGCGTCTCCTCCGCGCCGTGTCCATACTGTGCTGCATCGAAGGGAACAGCGCTCCCTTTGATGCAGCGCTACTCCACTTACGGGGGTGGTTTTTCTGCGTCGCTTCCTGGATCGACTGAGCGCGCCTATACAGACCGCTCAGTCGATCCAGAGCAATCGAAGTGACGGCGGCAAATTTGCCGCCATCATTGTAGACCCAGCCCTAGAGTGCAGATGAATGAAAACTAACCAGAGTGTCAGCTTTTACTGCTGCCATTTAATTCTGTTGAAGGAAGAGAGAGCAGGAACAGTAA
Organism: Mesoclemmys tuberculata; assembly: GCA_007922155.1. Classification (NCBI taxonomy): domain Eukaryota; kingdom Metazoa; phylum Chordata; order Testudines; family Chelidae; genus Mesoclemmys; species Mesoclemmys tuberculata. Next base: position 73,579,873 of record ML675610.1, read on the forward strand.
CAAGAATCAAATCAATTTAATTCTACTGCAATTTGGAAAAACTATTAAAACCAGCAGAGGCAGGCTGGGGAAGAGGAACCAAAATTGAATGGAGACAGTTTCCCATATCAAAGCAAAACAACATGATGATCTTGCATGCTGATTCACTGACATAAATTCATTCATGATTCAGCAGCCCCATTCCCTTCAAAGAGAAACAATTCTTGAAAGAACAATTATTTTTTCCTAGTTTTAAAATCAGGAAATTTGTTGCCTATGGTGGCTTTGCTGCTAGTTTATGAAACATTCTTGAAGGTACTAAGCATCTTTAAAATGATTTAGTTATAATTGGTTCAAATCCCTGTGTAGACAACTTTATTTCAGTTGATTTATTTCAGTTTAGGTTAAACTAATATCCAATCAACTTAAACTAAATTGAATACTTTTAAACTGAAATGAAAATGTCCACTCAGAGGTCTGCACCAGTTTAATTAAATCAGTTTAAATTCATACCTTAATTAAACCAATGCAACTTTCTCATGCAGACAAGCCCTTAGGGTGCAAAGGATGTTGTTATTCAGACCACCTACAATAAAAAAGTGCAATGCAATTTTGGGCTGAATAAACAAAGCCACAATTCATGGGAGAGCGAGGAAGTAGTCTCTCCATATGGCTCTGGTAAGAACAAAGCAGGAATAAAGTGTTCAGCTCGTCAATCATTTGGTAATGAGGTATCAAGAACTGGAGGGAGTTTAGAAGAGAGTGATAAAATGATCAGGGTGCTGGAAAGACTTAGGACTGGTCTACACTAGAGAGTTTTGTTGACAAAAGTCAGCTTTTGTTGACAAAACATGGAGGTGTAAATACTGAAATGCTCTTCCCACTGATGTAACTCCCCTGCTATGCTGACATAATAAAACCACCTCAACGAAAGATGAAGGGCTTTATGTCAGTGTAGTTAGGGTGATGCCAGTCAGTGTACACACTGCATTCCTGACATCTGCTGGAGACGTGAAATTGACAAGAAAGTCAGGCAGCTAGAGCCCAGCCGCCCCCTGCTCCTCTGGGGAATGGAGAGGGAAGAAGCCCGGGGTGGCTTCCCCTGGCGCCTAGCAGGGAATGGGGAGTGTGGAAGGGGGGCATCCCAGGAGCCTGTGAGGCAACTGGTCTCCTGGCAGGGAGCTGCCAGCAGAGCTGAGAAACCAAGCTCTCAGCTTCCCACACTGCCCCTATTAGGTTGGTGAAAATGCTCCTGGTGAGGATGTGCACCACCAACCCAACGAATGTAGTATGGACATCGGTCACTACTGTAATTAATGACTGGCATTACTGTCCCTCAACATAGATGGACTTATCTTTGTAGTATAGATGAGGCCTTAGAAGGAAAGCTTAAAAGAGTTAAATATGTAATGTTTGGTTACATAAAGCTGAGGGTATGTGACTGCAGCTCAGGCAGACTTACACATTCTGTATGCTTGCTTTAGCCATGATAGCATTGATAAAACTAACAGTGTAGAGGGGTTGGTATGGGTTTTATTGCAGGCTGTACAAACCCCACCTGGAATTCTGGGTACCTACTCGCACTGCTGCCACAACTACACTGCTACTTTTAGCAATGCTAATATGGGTATTTCAGCCTGAGTTGCAATCACACCTTGGATTGCAGTAAAGAGACATCCTAAGGGAAGATGCTAAATACTTTAGCCCTGTAAAGGTCTCACATGCACTACAAACTGGAAATATACTGTAACCATTTCAAGAGATAATGCATTTGTAACTATATCAACAATTTGGCTGTATTTTATTATATAAATGAGCCCTGGAAAAGAAAATTAAATCTGAATTTCAAGAAAAAGTTTCTAAATGTGAAACTTATTAGCCTGTTAGTTTAGTCTGCCTCACCCATGGAAAGTGGTAAAAATCCCATCTCCTGGCATATTTAAAATTAGACTGTACAAAACTCTGAGAATGGGTAGCTCTACATTGGCCTAATTTGGCAGCTATTGAAGTCCAGGGGAGTTTTTTATGGACTTTAATGGGAGAAGAGTTTGGCTAACGCTGAGCATTTTTGAGGATCCCAACAATGAGCTGACCTAATAGGTCCTTTGCATATATAACTATTATAAAAAATGTTTAACACTAATGAATTAATAATAAATTATATAGAAATTTACATGCTAGAACATACTTTATTTGCCAGAGTTTCTTGAAAGGAAGTAATTTTCTCAGTTTTTTCATCCATACATTCTTGTAAGGAGTCCTTTTCTGTATCCAGCTCAGCAATAGTTTCTTTGAGAATATGGATTTCTTCTTGTTGTGCAAGATTTTGTTTTGAAAAGTTATCTGCACATATAATCATAAAGGCCTTATTTTTATTAGCGCAATTGAAAATGATTATTTTCCATTTCACATAGCTTGATACTCTTCTGAACCACAAGAAAACACAACAAAGGCACAGAACCAGCAAAACATTTAAGCACCATAGTAGCCATAGAAATAGTCCAACTGATGTCAGTGGGACAATGCACATTCCAAAGCATATGCTTAAATGCTTTGCTAGATCAAGGCCTAAATTACTGAAGACTTAATGCAAATTTACCCATTTCTAAGGCTTTAGGGTTGTTTTAATTGCAAATATTAAGACCATTAAGACAATAACTAAGGTTAAGATTCTTATTATCTAACTAGTAGTATGAATAGTTACAGCAGTTTATCAGGAACAACTTTATTGATAATCATCTTAATTATGCTGTCTGAGGTAGGGAGAAAACTCCTTCTAAAAACTGAAAATAAGTTGTTTGCTTTTTTGTCAATGAACGTGAGAAAAAAAATTAGTGTTTTCGGTAACCATTTGCTTTCATCTAACCATAAAATAAGACTATTTTAATTTTGAATTTCTGGTGACAAATTAATTGTTTTATACTACTGGAACACTTAAAATAGCATACAGTTGAGTAAACTTTTCATACAGTGGAGAAGAAGTGAGAGAGAGAAAGCAATACTACCATTAATTTTAATAAAAGTTTTTATTTAAAAACTTTTATATTTAACTCACCAATTTTTTCATCCAAAAACATAATTTTCTCCTGGGTAAGTTGTAATTCGTATTTTTTTTTAGCAAGATGTCGCTGCGTCTCTGAAAGACTCTGTTCTGTCTTTTCATTCAATAAGCTGTAAAAGTATAGGAGCGACAGCATTAATACAAACATTGTATATTAATATGGCTTTTCTCACATTTTGTAATGTCACTATAACTACCACAGTTAAGTAAATCAGCATTTCTTGAGATATTTTAAGTGATCTCGGCTATTGCACCAACATTTATCTTAGTCTACCTTTAATTATTAAGGCCGGTCCATTCCTATGAAGAATCCCTATGAAGAATAGAATTAGAGGGATTTGGAGAGAATAGACAGCTCAAGGGATTAGAGGAATATTAACAAGCTTTTAATCAACTACAAATTCTGATTAGAAAATACCTAAGAATGGAATGGGCAAACGGCTATAAGTCATGACTGAGGTGTACTGATATAGCTAATAGTGAAGCTTATACCTGCTCAAACTGTGCTTTGCAACTGGAAAGAGCTATTAGTGCTTCTTTGGGGTATAACAACAACAATCTTAAAAATAATTGAAATTAAGATAAAGAACACAGATTTCTGATGGTGCTCATGAAGCTGAGAAACTAATGGAAAGTAGCAGTAACTTTAGAGCAGGTTTCTCAAATATTTTCATAATGCGGGCCACATCTTAAAAGAGAGCAAGTATATTGTGGGCCAGCCCCACTTGCATTCACAATTCTGTGGAGCAGCTCCCCTTTTGTCCATCACAGACCTATTTATAATAGTGCAACATTCACATGGCAACTACAGCAATTGCTTGTAAGGAAAAGTAGTTTTAGGCATCTATTTATGTATCTGAACTATGTGTCAGGGCATAAGAATTTTTACCCTTTTGTAAAAGAATCACAGTATCTTTCCTTCCAGTTTGGTCTCCTCTCTCCGGTAAAAGCTTCTGTGCCACCTTGTCCTCTTCTTCTCCACTTCTCTGTACACGCTTTCTTTTTGTTTGATCTTTGTCCCCTGCCACCTGGTTCTGTTCCCTTCAGCACATGCTGCCCAACTTGTCTTCTTCCCTATAGTCCTCTCCTGAGGATGGCTCATAGCTCGTCCCACTAGTGGCTCTTAGTAACAGCTAGAAGCTCCAGTCCCACTGGTAGCTCCAGTCCTTGAAAGAAGCTCCAATTTCATTTCCTCCTCTTAGAGCCTTTCTCAAGGACAGAGAGAGGGCAGCTTGAGGAAGCTGAAATACATTTCATGTAATGCCAGGTTGTGTTTGTTTATTTACTTCAATTTATAGAAGTAAAAAAAAAAATCTTTAAAAAGGAGTTTCAAAACTTAAATAAAAATTAGCTGCTGACCCAACAATATCCAACAAAACATAACCCTTATAAACTCCTAGAAAAATCCCTAACCCAACATAAACCTCAATCCCCATCAAATTTCACCTTTCGCAAAAAGCAGAGAAAATAGATATGCCTTGCAGCATCCTCTGAAGGTGAACAAACCTACGCTATATAAGACCAAGGTGAAGGCTGGGGAAGCTGAGGGCGCCTCATTAGAACAATGTCATAAACTACTTCTTTAAATTAACAGAATATTTTTGAAAAACAGTAGTTTTAATGTATATACTTTTATTTACCTGAGTGAAGCACATTCTGCTTTTTGCCTGCTGAGCTCACTTTCTGAATCCAGTGTCCTTCTCGCCAATATTTTCATCTCCATTTCCACAGAATCTATGGTCTCTTTCATCAGTGCCATCTCTGATATTTGTTCCAAACGTTCACTGTCAAGCTATAGGAGTAACACGACTAGACATTAAGAACTGCAGAAATCTGCCTTGTATAGAGCATTACTTCTGCTAGTTCAAATTCTACTCTGATTTGTACTGTAAATCTTTTATTTCAAAGGTAGATATCCACAGCATTATCTGTGCTCAGGGCCTAATTCAAAGCCCACTGATCAATGGAAAAAAATTGGAGTGTGCTTCTCATCTTTCTTGTATTATATCTATGTACTTGACACAGAGCAGCACTGGCAAAACTATACTATTTGCCTGGGACAGATCATAGAAAAAAGTGAGAGTTATTGGTTCATATCTTTCAGCTCTAGGGTAGGTTGTCCCGTTAGTGAAAGTCTTGATTTGGTGATTATGCCCAACCATAAAAGTCATATGGTGCCTAAAAAGAATTTTTTTAAAAAAAATCACAAAAATATTGTAACATGATGATAATAGATGAAAGAATCACAGTAGAGTAAAATCACTGCATCATCTAGAGAGGTTACGGTAGAGTATAAGGCACCAATATAAATCTTTTTAAGCTACACCTGTAGTTTCCTCAGTTCTGTAGTCCAGAAACAAAGAATAATTCCAGAATCTCAATTTGCATTCCCTGTGGACCAACATTAAAATAAGATCATTTAAAAAAATGACATTTTGATTAGTAAAAGGCTTCAGCTTAATATTCAAAGAAATCACTTGCTCTAGTTTATTTAAAGATTTAACAGTCTAAGAAAAACACAACCTATATATTCTCCACCTTCTTCTCTCTCCTAGGATACTGAGTCACTAAATTACTCTGATCAATGGTCAAACTATCTGAGAGCAAATCAATAAGACTCCTGCACATTCAGCAACTTTCTCAACATTAAAATTACAAGACCTGAATATCAAAGTACCAACTTCATGTTTATCAAGTAAGTTGCAGAAAGGAAAGGCTGTCTCTTAGCCCATGGGATTCTCAAGAGAATGCAGAGTATAAAACACTTAATTTAAACTTATAAGTTCTATTATTGGTATACTAGAATCACAGCACTTTGGGAGCAATACAAGCTTCAATTACATTCCAGCTTTTTACTTCAAACACTAATCTTTGAAACTATACTTAAGATGTACATTTCCTTCATTAATGATTTTCTTTTCACTGAGCACTCAATCCTGCAAACTCTCTTCTCACCTGAATAATCAAATTAATTTAAATGGGCACAGTTACTCATCTATGCCCTTAGAAGAGCTGGCCCTAAAACTATACCTGCAGACCTTTAACCACAAATGTCACCTTTATGATGTTAACAACAATTCTGTTTGTAATCAAGAGATATTTTCCTTACATTATGAACTGTTGATTCCAGCTCTTCAATTCTCTGTTCCAGGTGAGCCTTCTCATTAAATGCAGTCTCCTGCGCAATCTGTTTCAAGCAACAACAACAAAATACATACAAAACGTTACTTTTAAAGTTCACTGCATACATTTAATATAACCACTTGTTTTAATTTATATTTTAATAAATATCGCAGATTTATCTATACTACTACACTATAACAAGCCTGGATAAAAATCAAACCTTTAACCTCTCCCTGAGGCTATCTCGTTCTGTGGTCATCCTTCGGAAGTCAGAAAGAGCAGTATCCCTTTCTGTCTCTACACGCCTTAAGATAGCCTGGGCTGTCACAGTAGTTTTGGGAGTCTTGGGGGACTTGATAACATCTCTGCGAAGTCGGGATATTTCTTCCTGTGCCTATTATTTTTAAACACATTATATTGGAAATATGCAACACATAAAGTAATGTATTATGAACTACATATTTTACAAGTAGGGTGGGTCAAAAGTTTTCTATCAAAACTATTTTTTAACAGAAAATTGGATTTTTCACTCAATATTTTTGCAAAACATGTCTGCTTTCTGCAGAAAATTTTGATTTTTCATTGAAAAACTAAGTACCTGAACATTCCAATGATGCACCACCTGCTCTCATCAAAAAAACATGGTGCACGATGGGAAATATAGCCTGAACAAGAAGTGTGGCCTATAGAAGAGAACAGAAGCATAAGGCACCCAAACTACAACTCCCATAAAATGCTGCAGTGGCATGTCCAAATCAAACTATTTATATTTTTGGCAGAAATATTTCAGGTTTTGATTTTTCAAAAAGTCAAAATTTTCAAAAAAATCTAGACGTGGCTAGTGATGCAAGTGCACTTCAGCAATGTTGTGGGTAATGCATCTGAATGCAATGACTCATGTATGCATTCTTCAAGTCAGGAAAGCATCCCTATTCAGGATCGCACTTATGAATGAGCTTAAATTGAGTCAAGGGGACTTAAACACCTGCTAAGTGCCATCCCAAAAAGGAATAAACTTCAACCATAGAATCTTCCAGAGTAGATGAAACCTGAATTTCTAAAGTAAGAACAAGACTAAAATATTTTTTTCTTTAAAGTAAAGTTGCAAATATTATTTTTCCAATGTCCTTCAAGCTCCTGTGAATATGATTACCCGATCATAAAGAATGATGATTTTGTCTCTCTCAGCTGTTAGAACCTTGATGTTACCCTGAATTTCTGCCATGTGGCGCTCATATTTTTCCAGCATTGACTTAAATTCTTCACGTTCTCTGAATATTTTCATAACTTCTGGATCTGAACTCATTCCCTTTAAGAATGTCAAAAAAGTTGAATGATGAGAAACAAATTTGCACATTTCCTAATACTTTAAGGTTTTGAAACTATTACACACACATATGAAGTAAAAAGCCCAACACTGAACAGATTCAACACAATCAAAACTACATGTATGCATGTCTATCAATATTATTTATTAAATAAAAACATTAAATGGAGATTGAAAATATCTTTCATATGTAAAAACTCAGTCTCCTATCCATCTGACTCAATAGTTTCTACTCATTTTATATCATGGAACTAAAGAGTTTGATTCACATTGTTCTGAGCAAGTAATTACCTAACTATCACAAAACTATTTTTATTAAACAACTTAGGAAGTATTTAAATTTAAACACAGTAAGACTTAAGAAGTGTTTAAAGAGGTGTAAATCCAGAACAAGGCAGTGCTTAGCCACATGTGAATTGCCTCAGGTTGCTATCCATATTCATAACTAATAGACTATCTTCTCATTGAATGTGGATTTGGAGCCAAGTTCAATGTTAGGGATTTCAGTACAAAATAAATCCATGACTGTTATACTATAATATACTCCAAGCTTACCTGGATAGGTGAAGAATGTTTTGAAATGCCGCTACGAGTAGGACTGTGCTTAGGACTTGAAGATGTGTTTCGAAACATCTTCCTCAAATTCTCAGCTTCACTTTTATAATAATCTCTGTCCTCCTCCAATGTCTTGATAAAGGTATCAAGTCTTGAAGGAGACTTCCCTAGTGTTTTTTCGGTTTCTGTTTCTAAAATAACCTTTTAAGTGCCAAAATGAAAAAATGTGTTCATTGAAATATAATATTTAAAAATGTAATGCACTTATATTTCAACACAAAATGGATAAACATACTCTTCAAAAACATTAAAGTGAAGTAACTGCTTGTTTTAAAATAAAAGTGGATTTATTATTTTGAAATCCTGAATATCTGCACTTTCACATTTTGAAACATTTTCCCCAATTACGAGTATGTCATTCTACAGTTGATCTAATAGGATGTTCAGTTATTTAGTTTCCTCCATCTTTTCTCTTCACTTCTTTTTCTTTTACAAGAGTTCTCCTTGAAACTTTCAGCACCCTAAACATAGCAAAGATTGTGTACTTAGATGGTAACTTGAGAATGCTTCCTGCTTAAAAAGAGCTAAATAAACTCCAAGACACAATAGGGAAGTAATGATTACTTCTTGAGACATTACAACCAAGTTAACATGAAGCAGCATTAAACTACTGCCTTATTATTGACTAATTAGACAGAAGTGTCTAATTATTATATGATTATTACTACTCTTACCACCTCTAGTAAAAACATGAGGCTATCATGTCTGGTATGAGTAATGGATGGTGAATGTTGAAGGTGGTAGTAAACTGGAATGTAGATAACTATGTTCATTAAAGACCATCTGCAAAGAAAAAACTGGCTTTGGGGTTTTGGGTATTTTTGGTTGCTTTTTTATGATGTGTAAAGAAGATCTACACATATTTTTCTGCTCGTTTTTTACTTTAGAAATAGTAGGAAAGTCAAATAACATCTTCCCTACTATTGAATGGGAACTTTTTGGAGGTCTCGGATGTGAACTGTGGGTTTTTTAAAGCCTTTATTTGAGCAGGCAGAGGTGCTGATCTTTTACAATGATATATTTTCTCCCAAGTGTTTCTAATGAATTTAATGTTAATACTCATTAAACTGAATAAGAATCACTTTCTCTTTCACTCATGTTTGACCTGATTAAAGTCCCTGATGTTATACATTTATTAATTCTCCAGCCATCCACAGAACCTTTCAGGAAAAACAGGGTAGACAAAACTTGAATTTCTAAAGGAAAAGAAACAAAGCAGGGAAGGAGGACTGAAAGGGCTTTTTAAATACCATCCAACAGCAATAAGTGCATAAACCAAATGTTTAGTTTTTCAAGTCACCTTTAAAAATTGTTGAACACTCATGAAGTAAAACCTGTACACCATTCCTGTGTTTTGGCTGACTAAGACAATCTTATTTCAATATGAGTTAATTTTATCACACAAGTAGATAGATACACATGCGATAAATATGTCTCAATTTAGCACAATTGTAACAACACAAAAAGTTTATTTTGCTTGGCAACGTTCAATGACAAAAATCACAGGAAAATATTTCACTGGCCCCAATTCTCAAGGGGTGTTAATGCGCACAATTCCTACTCACAGGATCAAAGCCACTAAAACCCTAATCCTGCTGTGGGTCCCCCGACAGGGAGCTCATTGAAGGATTGGGGTCTAAGAAACAAGTGTAATTACTAAAAGCCTTATACTGTAAACATGGAAATTTGTGAAAAAGCTTAATGCTGTAGTATGGCAAGAAGTCTATGTGATCTTGACAACTTCAAAAAATTACTTCCCAGTTAAATGAAGTTATGCCAATTTAATCTGGAAGCTAGTTATATAACCCATTTTGTAACCCAGAAGCTTTTCTTGCTGACAAATTGCTTATCAGACTTTTATACAAATTACTATATATTTCCAAATATCATTCTTCAGTGTTAGGGTTATTAACATTTGGGGAAGATAGAATATTAAAATAAATATTTAAAGGACAAAATATTGGCTGCGTGTATTTCACTTATATGCAGAATTCTGTTTTAAGAGTATTCAGACAGTGAAACAATTTGGATTTTGTAGGAAAGTTAATGAGACTCTCAAAAACAAAAAGACATTCCAAGTGAGTTGAAAGATAAGGGATATATTCTAGTCTATCTAAAGAATGAGACTTACAAATGTGCACTGAAATGAAAATATTCTCCATAATCTTTCTATTTTATTGAACCAGGAAAAAAAAAGACAATTAAGTGTACTTGTACTGCTATTAATTGCTCTTTGAAAGTAATAACCTACATAACTGCATAGCTGCAAAAATACTAAAAATACATATTTAACTTACAGATCTAAGTATTTTGATTGTGTGCTCCAACTTTGTAATATTGTTTTGCTGGCATCTAATCTGAGTCTAGAATAAAAAGTAATAAAGATTACATTTATTTATTTACAGGTAGTAAACCGAAAATACAGAATGTGTTTTGCCCAATTTTCTTATTCTTTTGAAGCATCTGCTTAGAACTTTCTTCCAGGTTGCCTGAACTGGAGACATTCTATTTAATGACAGGAACCTTTAAAGAATTCACTAGGACACAAGGGTGTAGTCAATCAAAATTTTACATGCATAAAATGTACAGGATCAAGACAAAAAGAGCAGTGTTTGTCTGGGGAAGCAGGTCTGGTCACATGGATACGATGCATGACTGGGCCTTCATGGATTTTCTGGTTCTAAAGTAAATTACAAAATCGGAGGCTCTGGATGTCTTCTCTTATGTCAGATATTCTTCTCCCATTTTATTTAGATAGTCCCAAAATTTAGTTCAATATCTGGGACTAGTTCATCTAATTTATTACAAACTCATTCTCTAAATATTCACTTTAGGACAGACCCTCAGCTTGTGTAAGTTGTCATAACTCCACTTATTTCAGTTGAGCTATGACAATTTACATCAGCTGAAGATCTGGCCCTCTTTTTAATAAATTCAACAAGCTATAGAACACTGGTGCCCAATCTCTCACTTCCATATATAGAGTTGACTGAAATTATATTCTTTCCTCATTTACTGAATAAATTCAAGATGTAAGATCTCAAAAGGTTCAGTCCTATATTTGAACAATGTATTTAGGGTAAGGGAAGGGTTCTTGTATTTCTCTGGAATTAATTAAGTTTTTTATTTTGAGCTCAGAGAAGCTAATTTTTGATATTTCAGGCTCCACAGCAGCACTGCCCAAATGGGTCATATTGGCTATATCAGTGATCTTCACTATTTTTCAAGCAGGGACCACTTTGGCAAAAAACCTTCAATGTGAGAGCCACATCAACTATGAAATTAAAACGTTGGTTGCTATGGTAATATTATGGTTATTATACAACGGATATACTTAGATGTACTTATTGGTGCACATCGTACCATGTGGTCAATGTGACGTGTAAAGAAGGTGGACTTTGATAGGCTTGGTTCATATCTTAATGTTAAAATTAAAATAAATTGGAATATAAGCAAGTAGTCAGGGAGCTGCACTTAGGGTCAATGGGAGCTGCCACTGGCTCCAGGGACTTTCAATGAAGAACACTGGGCTATATAGTCTTAACAGATATATCTGTACTTCTGTAGGGCATGAGATGAGTGGTAGCCTCCTCTGAACCTCTCTCTTTTCCCAATTTAAACATAACTCCTTGTCCTCGGCTATTCAGTTTAACCCACTACTGAGAGTCCTTTTAAAGACTCATCAGGCTGGAGTATTCTAGTCTTCGTTACCCATTATTCCTTCTTTCCTTTACTCATTTTTTTAAGTTAAGTTTTTAAATTTAAAAAACCACCACAAAATCATTTACCTTCAGGCAAGAGACCATGGATATTAAGTTTCAACTCTAAAGAGTAAATTTTGTAAATTTACTGGCCCCCCCGTTACATACATATTCTGTTTAGCATACAATATTAATTCTGATAATTAAATACCTTTGCTTCCTCAAGTTCCTGATCAGCAGTATCCAACACTAATTCTTTTTCTTTTTCCAGCTGTTCAGCTAGTTTGTCAACTACAGCAAGCTCTTTACACAGATACTCATTCTTATTGGTCAAACTGTCCAGCTGACTCTCCACCACCTGCTTACTATCAAGCAGTTGCATAACATGTTGCTCTAAGTCATGGTTTTTCTTCTTCAAATCATCAATCTACTAGGACCAGGAAGAACAAAGATATTTTACTTTTCTTAATCTTAGATTTAAACTGGAGATATTTCACAGCAGAAATATTTATTTACACAAAAGTGAGTGCATAGTGAAACACTGACAAGCCCAAAATGTTCATTAATTTACATTAGTAGTAGCATTTTGTACAGATGTAAATCATCATCTAAGGTGAAAGGCAGTGGAGCATCAGGCTTCTAATTTCCACCCTAAAATTAAGCAATCTGCTTTTGTTTACATCTCTTATCCATCCTAGATTTTTTCCTTTGATCAGCAGCTTCACAGCTTCCTTCGTTGTCCTCTCCATGTAAAGTGTACATCATTTGTTGGTCTCCCAGTATGGTATGTAATCCCCAGTATCAGGGACCCTTTGCCATCCCACAAACTGAACTGCTACAGTAGTATTCCTCTGATAGTGCTGGGAGAGGAAATGGCTCTCAAGCTCTGTCTGAATTTCAATTAGTCTTGCTCGTTGAGGCTTTGCATGTGTCTTTTCCACTACCTGCAAGTTGGGTCCATGTCCTTTATATGTGCTAAAAGCCAGTAGGGATGTAGTAGGTCCATTATTGGTGAATATTGTTAACCTCCTAAAGGGAGGGGAGGGCAAGGTGCCTGACATCCTTAAGGAAACTGCTTAAGAAACAAGCATGTCAATGATCTTGCCAGTTGTCAACTTGCTCTGACACTCTCACTTTTGGGAAAGGTCACTGAGAAAGTTGTGGCAGACACCCAGCCAGTCTCTTTAGTCCTTCGATTTCAGAGATCTCAGTCAGTTAGGTTTTAGATCTGTATGGTATAATAACGACATTGGTTGCACTGGTGAATGATTTCATAGTAATTGATAGAGATTAAGTATCAGTGCTGATATTATTGGATCTGTCAGCTGCAATTAACAGCAATGACCATGACATTTTATTGGGATGCAGGCATGAATAGCAGTTGACAGAACTGCCCTTGAATCATTCTTATCTGAGAGGTTCCAAAGAGTGGTTTGGGATGAGTTCTGTTCCTTCTGGAGGGTTGTGTCACTTGGGATTCTGCAGGAGCTAATTTTATCATTCCTGTTGTTCAACTCATATACAGTGTTAACAGAGTTAACATGGAAATATGAATTGCGACAACGGATGAGAATCAGTTTCATGATCCTCCACAAGTGATCCAGCTGATGCAATTGAATGAATAATCCAATGCAGTTATGAACTTGGAGAATGGATAAAGGTAAAGTGGTTGAGTCTTAAACCAGACTAAACCAAAGTAAAATCAGCAAGGGCATTATCTGCACACTTGGTTGAGGGAATACATTCATTTTTAAAAATATCTTTCAAGTTATATCTATATAACATGACCAACATTTAAAATTACAAAAACTAAGGTGAAGTCAGCAACTGTTTGACACCTTCAAACCTGAAATAACTAACCACAGTAAAAAATTTCCATTACCACACACAAAAAGCCTGTATCATTCCCCACAGTTGCCAAAACCCCGGCTAAAGAGGCAGGCCTTGATGCATGTTCCAAAGGTCACCACATTCAGGCAATTTTGGGCCAAGAAGGAAAAAGTGTTCTCAAAAGTTGAGGGTCCTAATAAGAATGAGACCGGCCATACTGGGTCAGACTAATGGTCCATTTAGCTCAGTATCCTGTCTTCCAACAGTGGCCAATGCCAGGTGCTTCAGAGGAAAGGAACAGAACAGGTAATCATCAAGTGATTCATCCCACCGGCCACTGGCCATTCCCACCCTCTGGCAAACAGCAATCCCTGACTTTCCTGGCTAACAGTCATTGATGGACCTCACCTCATGAACATATCTAGTTCTTTTTTGAACCACATTATAGTCTTGGCCTTCACAACATCCTCTGATAAGGAGTTCCACACGTTGACTGTGCACTGTGTGAAAAAATATTTCCTTTTGTTTGTTTTAAACCTGCTGCCTATTAATTTCATTTGGTGACCCCCTAGTTTTTGTAAGAAGGAGTAAATTACACTTCCTTATTTACTTTCTCCACACCAGTCATGGTATTATAGACCTCTATCATATCCCCCTTAGTTGTCTCTTTTCCAAGCTGAACAGTCCCAATCTTATTAACCTCTCCTCGTATGGAAGCTTTTCCATAACCCTTAATCATTTTCGCGTCCCTTTTGTATAACTTTTCCAATTCCAATATATCTTTTTTAAGATGGGGCAACCAGATCTGCACACAGTATTCAAGATGTAGGCGTACCATAGATTTATAAAGAGGTAATACGATATTTTCTGTCTTATCTGTTCCTTTCCTAATGATTTCCAACATTCTGTTAGCTTTTTTGACTGCCTCTGTACAATGAGTGGGTGTTTTCAGAGAACTATCCACAATTACACCAAGATCTCTTTCTTGAGTGGTAACAGCTAATTTAGATTCCATCATTTCATATGTATAGTTGGGATTATGTTTTCCAATGTGTATTACTTTGCACTTATCAACATGGAATATCATCTGCCATTTTGTTGCCCAGTCACCCAGTTTTCTGACATCCCTTTGCAACTCTTCGCAGTCTGCTTTGGGTAACTATTTTGAGTAGTTTTGTATCATTTGCAAATTTTGCCACCTCACTATTTACCCCTTTTTCCAGTTCATTTATGAATATGAACAGTACTGGTCCCAGTACAGACCCTTGGTGGACACCACTATTAACCTCTCTCCATTCTGAAAACTGACAATTTATTCCTATTTGTTTCCTATCTTTAACCAGTTCCTGATCCTGTAGAGGACCTTCCTTCTTATCCCATGACCACTTACTTTGCTTAGGAGCCATTGGTGAGGGACCTTGTCAAAGGCTTTCTGAAAATCTAAGTACACTATATTTACTAGATCACCCTTGTCCACATGCTTGTTGACCATCTCAAAGAATGCTAGTAGATTAGTGAGGCATGATTTTCCTTTACAAAAACTATATTGACTCTTTCCCAACAAATCATATTCATCTATGTGTCTAATAATTCTATTCTTTACTATAGTTTCAACCAATCTGCCTGGTATTGAAGTTAGGCTTACTGACCTGTAATTGCCGGGATCACCCCAGGGCCCTTTTAAAAAACTTGGCGTCACATTAGCTATCCTCCAGTCATCTGGTAGAGAAGCTTATTTAAATGATAGGCTGCATACACAGTAGTTCTGCAACTTCACATTTGAGTTCCTTCAGAACTCTTGGGTGGATACCATCTGCTCCTGGTGAATTATTACTGTTTAATTTATCAATTTGTTTAAAACCTCCTCTAATGACACCTCAATCTGGGACAGTTCCTCAGATTTGTCACCCAAAAAGAACTGCTCTGGTTTGGGAATCTCCCTCACATTCTCAGCTGTGAAGACCAATGCAAAGAATTCATTTAGTTTCTCCACATTAGCTTTATATTTGAGTGCTGCTTTAGCATCTCGACTGTCCAATGGCCCCACTGGTTGTTTAGCAGGCTTCCTGCTTCTGATGGCCCTGATGTACTTAAAATGTGTTTTGCTGTTACTTTTTGAGTCTTTGGCTAGCTGTTCTTCAAATTCTTTTTTGGCCTTCTTAATTATATTTTTACACTTCACTTGCCAGAGTTAATGCTCCTTTCTGATTTTCCTCAATAGGATTTAATGTCCGCTTTTAAAGGATGCTTTTTTGCCTCTAACTGCTTCTTTTACTTTGCTGTTTAGCCACAGTGACACTTTTTAGGTCTTTTTACTATGACTTTTAATGTGAAGTATACATTTAAATTTAGCCTGTATTATAGTGTCTTTAAAAAGTTTCCATGCAGCTTGCAGGGATTTCACTTTTGGCACTGTACCTTTTAATTTCTGTTTAACCCTAACTTCCTCATTTTTGTGTAGTTCCCTTTTCTGAAATTAAATGGTACCCTGATGGGCTGCTTTGTTGGCCCCCCTGCAGGGATGTTACATTTAATTATGTTATGGTCACTATTACCAAGCAGTTCTGCTAAATTCACCTCTTGTACCAGATCCTGTGCTCCACTTAGGACTAAATCAAGAATTGCCTCTCCTCTTGTGGGTTCCAAGACTAGCTGCTCCAAGAAGCAGTCGTTTAAGGTGTCAAGAAACTATCTCTGCATCCCATTCTGAAGTGACATGTACTCAGTCAATATGGAGATATATGAAATCCCCAATTATTATTATTATTATTGATTTTTTTATGTTAATAGCCTCTCTAATCTCCCTGATCATTTCACAGTGGAATGTGGGAGTTGTGTTGCAAGAGAAGGGAGGAGGCAAGCCCCTGGTCCTTAGGGACAGTGACTGAGTTTTGTGGAGTAGTGTGTTTCAAAGTTTGTGGGTTTTTTTTCAGTTTGCAGAGATTGGTACTGGGTGGTGTACTGATGTAAGGGGTCTATTACCCTGTTACTGAAACTTAGTGGGCATTTTTGGTTAGCCACATCTGGAGGAAGCAGGACCCTGAAACAGACACAGCTCCCAAGGCCAGTGGAGAGAGGCTAACTCAGGCCAGCCTAATTGACAGGGCGGGCAGGCCAATGAGGGAGCCACGAGGGCAGGGGAGTCCCATCCTTCGTGTGGGGTGAAGCTGCCTGCCTGGGCAGGGTGGGGCTGAGCTAAGGACAAAGCAGCCAGCAGCTACGAAGCTAGAAGAGGAGCACAGAAAGCTGAGCTGAGCTGACCCACAGCAGTAGAGCCAGAGGGGCATCCGAGAGAGACGAGAAGAGCAGAGGTTAGCCACACAGAGCAGAGTGAAGCAGGAGATGGAGTTGGAGCCGTCTGGAGCTGGGTGTGGAGACCAGAGAAGGAGCCCAGGGACCTGAGCTGACGCACAGCAACAGAGCCAGAGTGGCACCCCAGAGAGCCGAGCTAAGCAGAGCTGAGCACAGCTGCACTGAGCAGAGCAGAGCAGGAGCTGGGGCTGGAGCCCTCTGGAGCTGGGTGCGGTGAGCAGTTGGGAGAGTGAAGGGGACCCTGGGAGTGTGTGGCTACTGCCAGAGCAAGTGTCTAACTCCCTGCATCCCTGCAGCGTAGCAGGGCCTGGACAGTGGGCCTGCGACGTGTGACACAGACTATGAACCTCCCTTACACCCCAGAGATGCTGTCTGTGGTGCCCCATGCCAGGGGGCAGTATTGGGTGTTTCCCTTTAACCTGCCTCCTCTTCTTATTTTTTATTTGATTTTTGATTGCTGTTTGTTTAATAAATTTATTGTTTTGCATTGTATGCAAGGATTAGTGGGTCAGGGAAGCACACAGTGCAGTTAGTACCCCAGAGTGGGGACACCCTAGCCCCTGTCCTAAAGGACCATGGCAAGATTGGGTGTTGAGCCCCAGGAATCCTGGACCCAGTGGGAAGAGAGCCCTCAAGGTCAAGTGGGCCTCTGAGTAATGAGAGTGGGAACAGAGACCCAGATCCTTTTGCTAGCCAACTCTACCGGGGTAGTACATAAGGGAAGTTCCCCACAATAGCAGGCCAATTTCTCCCCCCTCCACCCCCCTTACACTGAAAACAGCTGAGCCTGATTAGGGAGCCTATAAAGGCAGTGGCACAGGAGCCAGCAAACAGAGCTGTAAACAGGAGAGTCTGAGAGGGAGTTTGAGGAGGAAGGGTGTGGTGTTCTGGTATTGTGGTACTTATTGGGGGTTTGTTTTGGTGGGGGGGGGATTGGTTTTTTTCTCTCTCACTGACAGGAAGTAGGTGGGAAGGCTATGATAGATACAGAGGCAGCAGTGGTAATGGCCCAAGCTGTGGAAGAGACAATGAAGGTGACTGGATGTGGAAGCTGCTGCATGTACATGATCCTGGTGGGGGTACCTCAAAAGAGATTTGTTTGTACAAAGTGGCACCTGATAGAGCTGATGGAAGAGAAGATCCAAAGATTGGAGATACAGTTGGAAACTCTGGTTGAGTTCAGAAGGGGGTTCGAGCAGATGATGGAGCAAAAGTATGAGAATGCTGAAGGGAAAAGCCCAGACTTGCAGATGGAAGTAGGACCAAAGAACTCTGAGGGGAGACTGCTGGGTGAGGAAAGGGGCCAGTGGAACCATGTGACTATGATAACTGGGCAAAGGAAAAGATGGGCTAGTGAGAAATAGAACTCAGGAACAGGTTTGCAGAGTTGGAAAATGAAGAAGGGGCACAGCAGCAGCAATTGAAGGTGGGAGGGCAAGGAAGAGCAGCTAGTCCGATACAGAGTGGACGAGCCAATGGAGATACCACCAAATAAGAGCCCCAGGAGGATACCGGATGGGTTGCAGAAGACTGCAAGGGAGAATGGAAGAGGACTTGCAGCCAGAGAATTGCACCGTCACCAAGAAAAAGCAGGTCTATGTGACTGAGGACTCTCTACTGAGAGGAACAGATGGGCCTGTAACCGGAGCTGATCCGGAGAAAAGGATGTGCTGTCTGCCGGGTGCTAAGACAGAGGATGTGGACCTGAGGCTGAAGAGGATCCTGATAGGCATGGGAAAGAATCCATTGATTGTCCTTCATGTGGGAACAAATGATACAGCTAGAGTCTTGCTGGAATGTATCAAGTGAGACTATACAAGGCTGGAGAAGACTTAAGGAAATTGAGGCAAAGGTGATCTTCTGTGGGATTCTGTCTGTCCCAAGAGGAGAAAAAGGGCATGACAAGATTCTGATGATCAACAGATGGCTCAGGCAGTGGTGCTATAAGGAGGGCTTTGGGATGTATGGCCACTGGGAGGCATTCATGGACAAAGCACTGTTTTCCTGGGATGAACTTGAAAGTTGGCACAATTGATTAAGAGAGCTTTGAACTAGGACTTTGGGGGAGATGGCTGGAAGATGTTCAGATAATCTTCATGCCTGATTAACACCAAGAGGGAGGAAAATGAAGAAAAAAAGAATACAGTAGAGGGTGGGAGAATGGACATTAAGAGGAAGAGTAGTGTAGACATGAGTCTAATAGGTGATACTGGCAGTAGATTGGCTGCCAAATTGGGTAAGGAATATGAATGAAGCCAAAACAGCAAAAATTAAGATGTTTGTATACCAATGTGAGGAGCCCGGATAACAAAATGGAGGAATTAGAGCTACTAGTGCAGGAAGTGAAACTAGATTTTATAGAGATAACAGAAAGAAGGTGGAATACTAATAATGACTGGAGTACAACAGGTATTGAAGGGTATGTGCTGTTTAGGAAAGACAGAAATAAAGGCAAAGGTGGTGGAATAGCATTGTATATCAATGATGAGGTACACTGTGAAGAAATTAGAAGTGATGGAATGGATAACACAGAGTCTGGGTGAAAATCTCTTTGGGGAAAAAAGCTGCTAGAGCTTCTCCTGGGATAGTGCTTGGGGTGTGCAACAGACCACTGGGATCTGATTTGGATATGGATAGAGACCTCCTTTAATGTTTTTAATGAAGTAAATACTATTGGGAATTATGTAATTATGGGAGACTAACTTCCCTGATATAGACTGGAGGACAAGTGTTAGTAATAATTATAAGGCTCAGATTTTCCTGGATGTGATAGCTGACAGGTTCCTTCACCAAATCATTGCTGAACCAACAAGAGAGGATGCCATTTTAGTTTTGGTGTTGGTGAGTAGTGAGGACCTCTTAAAATAACTGGTTATAAGGGACAACCTTGGTTCAAGTGACCATGAGCTAATTCTGTTCAAACTAAATGGAAGGATAAACAAAAATAGATCTGTGACTAGGGTTTTTTGATTTCAAAAGGGCTAACTTAAAAAAATTAAGGGAATTAGTTAGGGAAGTGAACTGGACTGAAGAACTATGGATCTAAAGCTGGGGGAGGCTTGGAATTACTTCAAGTCAAAGTTGCAGAAACTATCTGAAGCCTGCATCCCAAAGAAAGAGAAAAAATTCATAGGCAAGGGTTGTAGACCAAGTTGGATGAGCAAACATCTCAGCCAGTTTAATAAGAGAAAGCAGAAAGCCTACAAGGAGTGGAAGATGGGAGGGATCAGCAAGGAAAGCTACCTCTTGGTGGTCAGAACATTTAGGGATAAAGTGAGAAATGCCAAAAGCCATGTGGAATTGGACCTTGCTAAGGGAATTAAAGCCAATAGTAAAAGGTTCTATGGCCATATAAATAGGAAGAAAACAAAAAAAAGAAGTGGGACTGCTAAGCACTGAGGATGGGGTAGAGGTTAAGGATAATATAGGCATGGCCCAGTATCTAAACAAATACTTTGCCTCGGTTTTTAATGAGGCTAATGAAGAGTTTATGGATAGTGACAGGGTGGCTAATGGGAATCAGGATATGGAGGTACAATTTACCACATCCAAGGTAGAAGCCAAATTGGTGTTGGAAAAAATTTTGAAAGAGAAAGTAGTTAACGACATCGAGGTTAACCAAAATTGGGACAAAATGCAACATGGTTTTACAAAAGGTAGATCGTGCCAGATCAATCTGATCTCCTTTTTTGAGAAGATAACAGATTTCTTAGGCAAAGGGAATGCAGTGGATCTAATTTACCTAGATTTCAGTGAGGCACATAGGCATGTGTACAGGGTGTGCCCAGGCACACCCTAAAGCAGAGGTGTCAAACATGTGGCCCATGGGCCTTTTTGTTCCAGCTTGTGGCCAGAGAGTAGGACTTGTGGCGGAGAGTAAAATTCTGTGAGATCTCGCATCAGCATGCAGGAATGTGAGATCTCACGGCGTAGAGTAAAAGGCCTGTTATTCTCTGCTGCAAGTCCCACTCTCCTACTCTGCCTCTGAATTTCACTTTGCTGGGAGATTTCACAGAAGAGAGTAAAAGGCCCAAATTTGTAATTTTTAAGTAAAGTTTAGTTTTTAATTTAAAAAAATTAAGTTTAGTTAAGTTCAATAAATGTTCACCTTTAAAAATAAATAAATAAAAAATAAAATTCCCTGGGTGTACACCCTAATGAAATGTGCTGCGCATGCCTATGGTAAGGTATTTGATATGGTTCTACATGGGGAATTATTAGTGAAATTGGAAAAGATGGGGATTAATATGAAAATTGAAAGGTGGATAAGGAATTGGTTAAAGGGGAGACTACAACAGGTCATACTGAAAGGTGAACTGTCAAGCTGGAGGGAGGTTACTAGTGGAGTTCCTCAGGGATCCATCTTGAGACCAATCTTAATTAACCTTTTTATTACTGACCTTGGCAGTAAATAATAAACTTGTGTCATCCACAAACTTTATTAGCAACGTTGGGAGGTATTACTAATACAGGGAAGGACCGGGATATCATACAGGAAGATCTGGATGACCTTGTAAACTGGAGTATTAGAAACAGGATGAAATTTAATAGTGGAAAGTACAAGGTTATGCGTTTTGGATCTAATAACAAAAAATGTTGCTATAAACTGGGGACACATCAGTTGGAAGTGACAGAAGAGGAGAAGGACCGTGGCGCATTGGTTGATCACAGAGATGACTATGAGCCGCCAATGTGATGTGGCCGTGAAAAAAGCTAACGCGGTCCTATGATGCATCAGTCAAGGTATTTCCAGTAGAGAAAGGGAGGTGTTAGTACCATTATACAAGGTGCTGGTGAGACCTCATCTGGAATATTGTGTGCAGTTCTAATCTCCCATGATTAAGAAAGATGAATTCAAACTGGAACAAGTGCAGAGAAGGGCTACTAGGATTATCTGCAGAATGGAAAACTCATTTTACGAGAGGAGACTCAAAAAGCTTGGCTTGTTTAGCCTAACCAAAAGAAGGCAGAGAGGAGGTACGATTGCTGTCTATAAATACAAGAGAGGGATAAATACCAGGAGGGAGAGAAGTTATTTAAGTTCAGCATCAATGTGGACACAAGAACAAATGGATATAAACTGGCCATGAGGAAGTTTAGACTTGAAATTAAACAAAGGTTTCCAACCATCAGAGGAGTGAAGTTCTGCAACAGCCTTCCTAGGGGAGCAGTGGGGCAAAAAACTTAGCTGGCTTCAAGACTGGTAAGTTTATGGAGGGGATGATATGATGGGACAGCCTAATTTGGCAATTAACTGATATTTGACTACTAGTGGTAAATATGCCCAATGGACTGTGATGAAATGTTAGATGGGTTGGGTTCTCAGTTACTACAGAGAATTCTTTCCAGGTGTCTGGCTGCTGAGTCTTGCCCACATGCTCAGGGTTAGTTGATCACCATATTTGGAGTTGGGAAGCAATTTTCCTCCAGGGCAGATTGGCATAGGCTCTGGGGTTTGTTTTGTTTTTTTTGTCTTCCTCTGCAGCATAGGGCCTGGGTCACTTGCTGGTAGATTCTCTGTACCTTGAAGTCTTAAACAATGATTTGAGGACTTCAGTAACTCAGTCAAAGGTAAGGGATCTATTATAGGATTAGGAGGGTGGGTGAGGTTCTGTGGCCTGCATTGTGAAGGAGGTTAGACTAGATGATCATAATGGTCCCTTCTGACCTTAGTCTGTGAGTCTATGAGATTCTATGGCACAGTTTGGTTCATTTAAGAATTTTATTTCATTTTACTCTATGCTTTCTTTCACATATAGCTCCACTCTGCCACCAATATGATCTATTTTGTCCTTCTAATATATTTTGTACCTTGGTATTACTGTGTCCTATTGATTATCCTCATGCCACCAAATTTCTGTGATGCCTATTGTATCAATATCCTCATTTAATATGAGGCATTCAGGTTCATCCATCTTAGTATTTAGATTTCTGGGATTTGTGTATCACTTTTTAGCTGTCTGCCATTATATGATGTAAATTAACAGGACTCTCTTTCATTTGACTGTTTCTCATCAAATCCTACCCATATTTTATCCTCTCCTTCTTAGTAGGTTATACAGAATCTGCATTAAGAGATTAAGGAATGTTTCTTTCCGAACCTGGTGCTCCTCCACACTGGTTGGCTTTCCCCCAGCCCTTAGTTTAAAAACTGCTCTACAACCTTTTTAATTTTACATGCCAGCAATCTGGTTCCATTTTAGTTTAGGAGGAGCCCATCCTTCCTATATAGGCTCTTCCTTTCCCACAAGGTTCCCCAGGTCCTAATATATCTAAGCCCCTTCTCCCTACATCATCATCTCATACACACATTGAGATCCTACAGTTCTGCCTGTCTAATTGGCTCTGCATGTGGAACTGGAAGCATTTCAGAGAATACTATCATAGAGGTCCTGGACTTCAATCTCTTTCCTAGAAGCCTAAATTTGGCCTCCAGGACCTCTCTCTTATCCTTTCCTATGTCATTGTGTACCGACATATTCCACAACCACCAGCTCTTCTGCAGCAATACACATAAGTCTGTCTAGATGTCTCGAGAAATCTGCAACTTCCACATCCAGCAGGCAAGTCACCATGCAGTTCTCCCGATCATCACAAACCCAGCTATCTATGTTTCTAATGATCAAGTCCCTCATTACTATTAACTTTCTTTTATTAATAACTGGAGATTCCTCCCCTGAGAGGTATCCTCAGTGCAGGAGGATACCATGACATCATCTGGAAGGAGGAGACCAACTATGGGATCGTTTCCCTTCACTCCAGTTTGATGTTCTCGTTCCTTGAGACTTTCATCCTCCTCAACAGTACAAAGGCTGCCATACTGGAGCATACTGGATACAGTTCTACTGTATCCTGGAAAGTCTCATCTATGTACCTGTCTGTCTCCCTTAGCTCCTCCAGATCAGCTACCCCGATCTCCAAAGCCTGTATGAGGTGTCTGAGGGCCAGGAGCTCTTTGCACCACATGTATACATATGCCAGCCATTCATAGGGCAGGTAATCATACATGTTGCATTCAGTGCAGTAAACTGGATAGTCCCCACTCTGTTGCTGGACTTCTGCCTGCATTCTCTTTTTACTCCTGCAGCTTTTTTTTTTTAATTGTTATTTTTTATGGGGGAGGTGGGGTTTATTGTCTTTAGTTTACAAAATGATAATGAAGTGTATTGACCCCTGCAACTCTCCCACTCCTCCTCTAGCCTCCCTTGCATAACTCCCCTATTTGCTAGCTCCTCTGGTCACTTAGGTATAGGCTTTTTAAACTCTGGTTCTCCCTGAGTAGTCCCGTCCCTTGATTAAGGGATGATGGGTGCTAAAGGCTTTGGGAATTCAAGCCTTGTTAAGAAGCTCTCAACCTTGCCGAGCAGGCCACTAGGATCAGCACACGGTCCCCCAAATAAGCAGACCATACAATATACTTCAGTCAAGCAGCAAACACACCACACAGACACCCACACTACTGGTGACAAACTCACCCCTAGGGTCACGTAGTCACTCCTCCTTCACTGGAGACCTCCCTTGAAAAACTCCTGTTAGCTGCCTGTTCACTAGCTCAATGGAGAACACCCTTCTGGCATCCCCCTCTTCTTTATACCATCAGGATTCTAATTTGTGCAACTGTGAGAAGGTGAGAGAGGCTGTTTTTCAAGTTCCACGCCATTTATGGTTTTTAAGATAAAAAGTAACACCTTAAATTCTACCCACAAACCAGACAGACATACAGCACAGATCATGAAGCACAAAATCCTGCATTCTGCACCAGCTTCATTTTCCAGGTTGACTAAAGAAATAGCCTCATGTAGAGCATGTTGCTATAACAATCTTGAGATGACAAAGACATTGAAATGGTAGTAATCTCCTAGTCACAAAAGGATGGAAAAAAACATTCCTGGACAAAATACTACTATAGGATCATTGAGCAGCACTCAAGAGTCCAAAAGTACCTGTAGATTATGAACTCTGGAAACAAATTGCAGGCACACATGGTAAATATGAGGGACAGATAGAATATACACAACATCTTCTGATTTCTTCTCCCAACCTACCAGCATCACTTCCTGCTTGTCCAATTTCAACTTCAGCTAGCGAACTTTTCTCCATGCTTCAATTCAACCCAAACAGTGGGCCAGGAATTCAGCAGCACTGGTTGTTGGATGAAGTGAAATAAGAATATGATGCTGGGTATTATCATATTTGCAGACCATGCCTTCTCCTCCCAGTTTCAATATACATTGAACAAAAAGGAACACAAGATGGAACCCAGCATGAAAGTCCAAATGACATCACCCTAAGGGATGAACAGCAATTGCCCTTCACAACCATCAGAGAACACTCAATAAAGGAAAAATAGTATCATCTGAGGAACAGCTTGTCCATTTCTGTTAGTGTGGAGACAAGTTACTACCACCCGGTGATCAACAGTATAGAAAACAGCCAACAGACCTAACAACATCAGTATGGATATCTGAGATTATCCATCAGTAGGAAATCTTCTACTACTACCACAGCAGCTTCTGTCTTGCACCAAAGTCCATATCTAGATTGATAAGGCTCAAGAAGACCTGAGAAGGTTGTCTCATCATAACATTCTATCTAATTTTAACCAAAAGCAGAAGATTAGATACTAAACAGGAGCCAAGACTGTCAATCAAGGGCTGGCTTCTTGTGCAAAAGCCATGCAACAGCTTTCTTAAGAGACACTGGCATTCTACTGTCTCTGAAGGAGGTATTGGCAACATCCACCAGCAATCGATCAAGTTTTCTCTCTTGACTTTCCCCAGCCAGGGAGGACACAGGTCCCAAAGACAGGTTGTAGGTTCCCAACTCTTCTATTACCTCAGTGATTTTACTGACCTATACTCAGTAAGAGAAGGCTTAGCCTTTGAGCTCTCAAAATACCCCATATGACTCAAATTACTTGTGATTCAAGTTAGGAGTCTTGGAGTCTTATTAGAACCTGGGCTGTTTCTGGAAGATAGAACAGCAGCTATAATTTAAAAAAATGTTCTTTCACCTGTGCCTACTAGAAGAGAGTAACCTTTCCAGTGTTGACCATGCTACCATCAGCCACTAGACAGCTATAATGCACTGTACAGAGGCATATTGGGACCAGTTGGAAACTCAAGCTAGAGCTAAATGCCATCACATACATATTTAGAAGTGTGTCACGTACAGCATATATAACAATATTCATAGTTGGTGGCTTCCAGTAACTTTCTGCATAGAGTACAAGGGGCTGCTTTTAACCTGTAAAGCCCTAAATGTTTCAGGGTTTAGTTAACTGAGGGACCATCTCCCTTCCTATTTCACAACTGAGATCTGCGGTGGCACCTGAGCTGGAGCTTTCGCAACATAAATAAGGAATTCCTGTAAGCATATCCTCATCTCTGGAATTAGTTTTCCTCCTTGCTAGCCAGAGCATGGATTTGTTAACATCCAGGCATGCTATAAACCCCCTCTTCTCATAGGCACTTAAGTAGAGAGGGCTGGCGATTGAGGATGATTTAGGATGTCTTTAGTTTTTGTGGCAGAGCATATTAACTGGAAAATGCATAATGAGAAAGACTAATTGTGTGCATTAATTTGCGAGAAGTGCCTGCATCTTTACAGACCAAAAAATAAAAAGAAATGTATGAACTCTAAAGTCCAATTAGGGCAATCTAAATGTAACATTGGTAACTACTTCACTGCTAATGATTTCAGCTGAAACATTTAGATATTTGGGACTGCGAACAAGCCTTGGATGAATACCACCATATCCTCCTAATCTGGCCACTAATCCTGGGAAGACTCCATTCTCTCCCAATAATCGAGAGATGGAAGGAAGTAGAATAGTTGACCTCAAATAAGCATACACAAAGTCACTAACTGAACTATGACGTTCTTTTGTTTTGTGACATTCCATCAATATTTAAGGATGTTAAGTCATGCTGACACAATGTCATCACATACTGACAAAACATGATGTAAATGATGCAACATAGTCAGGATATCATGCCATGATGGATTTGCTGCTGCAACTCTATTCAGTGAGAAAAGGCTTGCCAGCTCCACAGACTGAGACACTGATTTAAATAAATGATGTTATTGCTGAGTTATCATTTCATTATATAAAATTATCAGAATTCTTCCACCAAAGTAAAAGACAAAAAGTAGAAAAATAAAACAACCTTTAAATTCAGTTTATGGATGACATTTTCTTTGTTCTTAGCCTTTCCTTCCAATTTAAAAGGTTTTTCACTGTCAGACTCTGGATCCCTTAAATTAAAATGGTCTTCTCTTGTTGTTACCTTTTGGGGGAATGGAAAACAGTATAAGAAGTACTTTTGTGGAATGGCATTTCTGCATGCAGCAACAAACTGTGTACTTTGAAAATGGAAGAAGATATACTAGTGAAGATATTTCAAAACAATCATTCCCCTTAAGGTACTTAACACTATACGCTATGAGAACATCCTAAACAAACAATGTTCATTATCTAAGAGGATGCACCAGAGAAGATAAAGATACATTTTGTCAATTTCATTTTAAAAAACAAACAAAAGGTTTTAGGCTAGTCTGGTGATTTAGTGGAATTGTTCTAGGCCTCCTGCATTGGATTGTAGATTTCATTACTGGTCTCTTGCTCTAATGGTAGGTGAACAGAACAGGGGAGGAATTAGCAGCAAAGCATATAGATTCCATTCCTTTGGCAAGTTTAAAAAGGAAGAATAAGGAGGATTTTGTTTCAGCTGAGTCTGACATTGACATCAATTTCATTATTAATAGAGTTATCTACCACCTTTACAAGTATAACAAAATATGTAACAACAAAGCAAATAAAAAAATTTAAACAGGAAAAACCCCAAAGTACATTCAACACAGTGGAAAATAACTTAGAGAGGAAAAAATGTATACCATCAAGGTCCCACACTATAAAAGCCTGATATTTTGATGTGGAAAATTAGCATAGAAGAAATAAGACTCAAATCTGAAGCTCTGAGTAAACTGCAATAAGAAGAATAAACAAAATCCCACAAACGAGTCAGCGTAAACGTACAAAAAGCCTTACATTTATCCTAATTCTACTGGTTAGGTTTAGGCAGTGTAATGGCCTAAATAAAGCAGTAATAAAAGAATAATGAAAACAAGCTTCTTACTTCTAACAGACTGTACACCAAAAAGAAAAAGTAGGAAATCTGGCAAGAAAGCCATTACAACAATCAAGCCAAAAAAATAACTGAATCATACATCAATGAGTTAGAAACAAAGGATGATGTAGTTGGCATTGGTCCTGCTTTGAGCGGGGTTGGACTAGATGACCTCCTGAGGACCCTTCCAACCCTGATCTTCTATGATTCTATGACAAAGAATTTAAAAAAATTAAAC
Organism: Mesoclemmys tuberculata; assembly: GCA_007922155.1. Lineage (NCBI taxonomy): Eukaryota > Metazoa > Chordata > Testudines > Chelidae > Mesoclemmys > Mesoclemmys tuberculata. The sequence continues at coordinate 73,608,188 of ML675610.1, forward strand.
ATCTACAAATGTTAATTATTGACTTAATATGTAAAACAAAAGAGTCAGAATTAAACCCTAAAATTGTAGAAATGGGAGTTAGGGCTGGATCCAACACCCAATGAAGTCAACTGGAGTCTTTCCACTGACTTCAGTAGGCACTGTATCAGGCCCTCAATGTAGAAAATGAAAGAACTCAAAGGATGGAAGCAAAAAAGTCTTGTTAGCACTTTTATTTTGTCCATATTAAGCAATAGAAGCAGCCAGTTGCTGTTTTTAGAAAATATAGTTTGCATATAAATGACACTTAAAAGCATCAGATTAAAAGGACAAAAAAACCAGCGGACCCAAAATAGAACCTTGTGGAATACCCACTGATCATTCACTGGAGTGAAACAAATTCCTGCTGTAAAACCTGGCCTAACACTCCAATTACATGCATAAGGGACGCTGCATATCAAATATATACCCTGATCCTGCAAACACTTCCACAAATGTGTAACTTTACAGGTGAGTAGTCACATTGACTTCAATGTGCTTAAGTGTTTGCAGAACTGGATCCTCCTACATACTTTAAGTTCAATGCTCCTATGAATGGTTTTGTCAAATATTATAGCTAAAAAGTAAAGAGAAGCTAGCTGGAGACACCAGATTGGGGAAAGGGTAACACAAGCAAAGTGAACAATGTGATGGCAGAAAACATCATATTAGTTCCACAATTGTTTTTAAGGGGGTTTCCTTTGGAGGGAATATAAACTAAAAGGAAAGAAAAGAAAAGAGAATGGAGGTGAGGGGGATGGGGCAGGTTAATAGGAGTAGGGCCGAAGAGACTGTGAGAAAGAGGTTTGGAGCAAACAGCCATTTAGAGGGCAGGTAAGGTCCAGTCAAAACAGTAGAAACTTCTCTGAAAGTCCAAAGGTCCCTGCTTCTGCAGCTGGTCCTACCAGATTTGATAGAATAATCATCTCTACAGAGTCACATTGAAAATGATCAGCTAAGTTATTGCCACAAAGAAATGGCAAAAACTGACCAAACATGTTCAAACAGGTTTTAGACAAAATGAAAGAAAAAATCAGGACCAATGCTAGTAACTAAGGGTCTGATCCTGCTCTCATTAAATCTAATGTGAGTTTTCCCAGGGATTTCAAAGAAACAGGATGGGGCCACAAATATGGATGGACTAATTGGTTCAGTTATAAAAGGAAGTGGTCATGCTGTGGAAGGAAACCTTAAGGATATACTGTAGATCCCAAATACCATGCACCTTGATGTCCTAGCAATGGGCACATAAAAAAAATCAGTTAACCAAACGTGAAATAATATTTTATCACAGATTACAATGAAAGATGTTAGATGCAAAATACTGCATAAGGGTTAGAGTCTGTTGCTATTAAAATCAATGAAAAATTCACTGGATCCAGCCCTGAAAAAGCAAAACTAGCCTTGCTAATTATTTTTTAACTTAAAGGTATCTTTGAAAACGAACAGATGTATGATACAGCAGAGCCTGACTATAGACATCCTTCACCTATTTCATTCTAAGTCTGCTATATCAGATCTTCCGGATCTTAACAAAAACGAAGTGGAGCTTTCGCAGCCCCTTACTGAAACTCACTAAGTTATTCCTTGTGGGAAAGATACCAGTCTTTAGAAAATAAACGTATCAGAAAACGTATGCAATAACCCCCCCGAACTCTTTGCCTGGGCAGTGGTGGGTGCTCCTAGGGGACTGTGAACCAGTAAACGAAATATCGTGTTCCCACCCTGCTCACTCTGACGGTGGGCTCGCAGGTGTCGTGCCTGGACTAGTCGATTCGGATACTCTGCAAAGCCGGGGCACACGCGATGTCTTTTTTTTTTAAAGCAAACTCGGCTGCCTGCAGGGACGCAGACGCCGCACGGCTGTATCCAGTACGGTTACTGAAGATGTCCCTGCAAATAAGGGCGGCTGCACACACGCTAAGGGCGCCGACCCCCGAACAGCCCAACGCCGCTCCGTGCGGCCCCGCCGCAGCCACGCCGTCACCATGGTGATGAGGGCTCGGCCGCTCGCGGCTCGTCTGACTCCACGGCGCCGGGAGGCCTCCGACGGCTCGGCGGCAAACGCTCGTCACCCGCCCGCAGCGGGGACCCGCGCCTCGCGCCGGGTCCTTACAGAGGAGGGCACGTGGGGCCGGGCCGGGGGTTCCCGGCGGCGCAAGCGCCCCCCCCCCGGGCAGGAGGGTCCCCGGCTCCCAGCAGACGGCGCGGCCGCAGCGCCCCGGGGATGGAGGGGCGGGTCTGTACCTGCGAAGGGGGACACGCCGCTCTCCTCCTCCTGCGCCCCGGAGACTTTCTGGCGCTCATGGCGGCGGCTCCCCTGGCTCTGGCCGGGCTCCGCCGCCGCCCCCTCGCACTTACCCGCCGCGCCGCCCGCCTCTCCCGCTCCAGCCCCGCGTCCCAATCACAGCCCCGGGGCTGGCTCCCCCTGCCGGGCGGGGCGACCTCACCCCCCGGCCACGGCGGTTCGCTAAGGGGGGAGGGGCAATTCCCCCTCCTGGTCACCCACCCGCGGAGCTGCTCTCGTTACCTGCTGCATTAACCCCCTCGCTCCCCTGCGCTTCTCTCCCGGCCCCTCCCCCGCCCCGTTCTGAGCCGCGCGCCACGCCCCCCGCTCCCCAACCGCCGCTCGCGCCCACAGCGGGCGGTAAGAAGCGCGCGCTCGCCTAGTGCCCTTCTGCCCCCCTCCCCCCCTCATCTGCCCCCCTCGCGCGCACGGCGGCTCGTGCGGGAGGCAGCGAGCGGGGTAGAGCTGCCTAGGAGCCGCGCTGCCGGGCGTCAGTGATTCCCCCCGCCCCTTTCAGAGCGAGGCAGCTCGCTGCAGCCCCTCAGTGCCGGGGCGGAGAGGTTTAGAGACCCCCCGGCTCAGGCTCGGAGCCAGCGCAGCCAGCGGCAGCGTTAAGCCACGTGCCAAGCTCACCCTGGGTGTCACATACAATTGCACCTGCCCTGGCTCGGGGCATCGGGGACTCGCCAAGGGCAGGTGCCGCAGCATTAATCCCCGTCTCACCGCGCTCAGCCCGGATCCCGCGCCGCTGTACTTCAGGTTGAGACCCGCTATCTGTCGCATTCAGTGTCACCTGAAACGTGCTGCCCTGGGGAGGGAGGATAGATAGTGTAAGTGGGCCAGATGCGGGGTTATCTGAGCCAGGGGCTCCTGAAATTCAGTTCAGCCCCACCCCGAATAATCGCCAGCATTTTACAAAGCCAACAGACCCTTACGGCGTTTTTTATGCACACCTGGGGCTCAGGCTGTGGCTCTGGTTGTCCCCCCAGCTGGTCTCAGTTTCCTGACATTTACCTCAGCTAGTGCCTGGTACCCCACTGCCCCTTTGGTGGAGCAATCTTGAAAAAGTTATCAAAGCAAGAGTTGGCTCCCCGGCAGGAACAGTATGTGCCAAACACAGTCCAAAGGGACAGGAATGTGCATGTGGAGCAAGACTGGGTAAGAACGTCAGTGGTAAGAGGGACAATGGCCAATGCATCTGGCACCGGTCACTATCAGAAGGACACTACTGGGTTAGACGGACCATTGGTCTGACCCAATATGGCCATTCCTCTGTTCTTGTATCTTCAGGCAGCCTATTGTGTTAGTAATTTGATGGCTCAAGGGGACATCCTGTGGCCTTGAAACTGACCTTTCCCCAAGGCAGAAATCTGTCTTTGATGAAGTGTTTGTTTGGTTTTTCTTTTTTACTTTTAGAAAATGGGGTCTGCTGTTTGTACAACTCATTTAGAAGGGGCTGTATCTATTTTCTGAAAAATAGTAAAATTACATATCCTCTATCGCAGACTTACAACTTTTTTAGTGCAGAGCCAGGGACTGGGGGAGGGAAATCAGAGCAGTGGGGGGATGTGTGTGTGTGTGGTGTGACAATGAATGGGAGCGTGGGCATTGGGAGAGTAAAGAGAAGGGGGCATAGAGGGAAGAGGACATGGGAGAATAGGAAAAGGTGTTGGGGCTGCAGTGTGGAGGGGATAATGAGGGTGGGTGGTAGGGGAAGCCAGGGGCTTAAGAGTGGGGGACCTGTCAACCCCATATTTTCACCTCCTATATATATACACCAGGGTCGGGGGGACTACAGTGCTTTTTCAAGATGTCAGGACTGTGAGTCACCTTGTTCCCCCCCCCTCAGCCTCTAGCAAGAGGGAGTCTTTCTTATGACAGCTGGGTGTCAGCTCCCTAACATTGTCAGCCCTTCAAGCACTCTCCTTTGGGCTCTGCCAGACCTTCCTTCACCTTGGATAACTATAGGTATAACCCAGCCTCCAGATCTCCCTAAAATAATCTCCTGCTCTCTCCAGCTCCTATCACTGGACACACACAGAAATTACCAGGTTTGCTGTCCCCAAAAGGAAAAGTGTGCACATCAGCTTGTTTGATTCAACTGAGAAGTCTCACAATGCTTACTAAAACAGAACTCAGATGTATTTATAATAAAACCTGAATAAGTTTATTAACAGAGATTCAAAGGTTCAAATGAGTAGTAGGAATACAGGAAGCTGAATGTGTCATATAAAACAAAAGTATAATATACATTCTAGAGACTAAAACTTAACTTTAATGGATTACACTCCTTGCCTAAAGTAATTTATTCCCTGAACCTTTTCTTCCAGCATCATCAACCTACATGACTTGGATCCATCATTCACAGCGCAAAAAGCCTCTGTCCATTTTGCTCCCTCACTGATGGATAACCAGGGTGCTGTCCTTGTCTGCGCAGATATAGTCCTAAACTTTTGAAGTGTATCCCTTGGAAATGTGCCCAGATAAAACTCTTCTCCCCTGTTACTTGTTTTCCTATGTGGTCCTTT
>ML675610.1:73613030-73757022 GCA_007922155.1 Mesoclemmys tuberculata
AGATAAAACTCTTCTCCCCTGTTACTTGTTTTCCTATGTGGTCCTTTCCTGTTGACTTCACGGGTCTTGACTTGGAATGCAAATGTAGCTCCCATTGGTTTGGCTTACAATGCTTAATTTACATCAGAGACAGGGATAGTACGCTTTGTCTGGCAGAAAACATGTTTGTCCACTCTGCCTTGTTAAAGACTTTAAAATATATTTTCAGTATGCATATATAATTCCTTATACGGTGTCCATACATACGAGTGTAACAATGGTATTTATGGCCAGTGTGCAACTGGCTTTTATTTGATACCTTACAAAATACTATTATGGATAAATACTATGAAAGTAGTGTTAGGTGCAGTGAGTTTGTCACACCTGATAGGACCGACCTTATTTAACCTTTTTATAACTGATCTTGACACAAAGAGCGAGAATGTGTTAATAAAATTTGCGGATGATACGAAGCTGGGGGGTATTGCTAACACGGAGAAGGACCGGGATGCTATTCAGGAAGATCTGGACTACCTTGTACACTGGAGCAATAGTAATCGGATGAAATATAATAGTGAAAAGTGCAAGGTCATGCACTTAGGGATTAATAATAAGAATTTTACATATACGTTGGGGATGCATCAGTTGGAAACGACGGAGGAGGAGAAGGACCTTGGGGTATTGGTTGATAACAGGATGACTATGAGCCGCCAATGTGATATGGCTGTTAAAAAAGCAAATGCGGTTTTAGGATGCATCAGGCGAGGTATTTCCAGCAAGGAGAAGGAGGTGTTAGTGCCGTTATATACGGCGCTGGTGAGACCCCACCTGGAATATTGTGTGCAGTTCTGGTGTCCCATGTTTAAGAAGGATGAATTCAAACTGGAACAGGTTCAGAGACGGGCTACTAGGATGATCCGAGGAATGGAAAATCTGCCTTATGAAAGGAGACTCAAAGAGCTTGGCTTGTTTAGCCTGGCCAAAAGAAGGCTCCGGGGGGATATGCTTGCTCTATATAAATATATCAGGGGGATTAACGTTAGGGAGGGAGAGGAATTATTTAAGTTTAGTACTATTATAGGCACGAGGACGAATGGGTACAAATTGGATATTAGGAAATTTAGACTAGAAATTAGACGAAGGTTTCTAACCATTAGGGGAGTGAAGTTCTGGAATAGCCTTCCGAGGGAAGTAGTGGGGGCAAATGACTTATCTGGCTTTAAGACTAAGCTTGATAAGTATATGGAGGGGATGTTATGATGGGATAGTTTAATTTGAGAAATTGATTTTGGATTATCGGCAGATAAGTCTGCTCAATGGTCTGTGAGAATGCTGGATGGGATGGGAACTGAGTTACTGCAGAGAAATCTTTTTTGGGTGCTGGCTGGTGAGTCTTGCCCACATGCTCAGGGTTTAGCTGATCGCCATATTTGGGGTCGGGAAGGAATTTTCCTCCGGGGCGGATTGGCAGGGGCCACGGAGGTTTTTCGCCTTCCTCTGCAGCATGGGGCATGAGTCGCTTGCTGGTGGATTCCCTGCAGCTTGAGGTCTTCAAATCTCACTTTTGAGGATTTCAATAACTCAGTCATGGGTTCGGGGTTGTTATAAATGTGTGTGGGTAGGGTTTTGTGGCCTGCCTTGTGTGGGAGGTCAGACTAGATGATCATATTGGTCCCTTCTGACCTATGAGTCTATGAGACTTGCTGTTACAGAACAGTGAACCCTTTGCCATTTGGCACTGAAGTGTTCTTAGGGTCACAGAAGTCTTGCCCCTCTGTGGGAGATTTGAGCCCCTTTCCCTGCCCTCTGGGGGAGTCTGAGCCCTATCCCTATCCCCCCATATGAGTCAGGATCTGGAGGAGTCCTGCCCAACTGGTCTGTGTCCATCTCCTTGTGCCCTCTGAGTATGCCAGTAGTGGGGGGCCCTGCCTCTCTGCAGTGGATGCAAGTCCCTATCCTTACTCCCCATGTGAACCAAGATCTGGAATGAGATTTTCCCCTTATTAAATTTCCCCTAATTTGTACACAGTCATAGGGTATGTCAAGACAGCAACTAACACCCATGGTTCTCCCATGCCAGCCAGCTCGGGCTGTGGGGCTGTTTCATTGCTGTGTAGACTTCTGGGCCCAGGCTGGAGCCCAGACTCTGGGACTCTAGCCCTAAAGTCTACACAGCAATAAAACAGCCCCACAGCCTAAGCCCCACAAGCCAGAGTCAGCTGGCACGGGAACAACCATGGATGTCTAGTTGCTAGTCTAGTTCCCTTAGAGTGCTTGTGGGTGGGGAAATTCTGCCTGGTAAGGACACTCAGGGAGGATGTATTTAGTTTTCTTAGGTTTCTGGGAGGGGGCTTACGCTCACTTAGTTATTTGTCAAAATAACTGGATATATTGAACTCAGCTCTTTTTGCCTGTCATAAATCAATTGGAAGAAAGGTGATATACAAACCCTTGAAATTCTCATGAAGTTGCAGTTACCAGTCATGCAGTTTAAATGAGTTTCCCTGTGCTGCATTTCCTACAATAGATACAATAGATATTTAACTTTCTGCCACAGTAAATGCAACACAACTCATTTAAGCAGCCTTAAATATCGAATATGTGGTAACCCTAAACTTTGCACTCCTCCTCTATTCTCTTGAGTGTCACTTTCAAAGCTGTCATCTATGGTTGCAAGTACTATTAGTAAGTACTATGGTTGTAAGTACCTATAGTACTTACAGCTGACAAAAATGAAAGATCTGGGTCTGAGTCCAAATACCTATAATTCAGTAAGTATGAAATTTTACAGTGCACCCTAAACTATCAAGTTGAAATCTGGCTCAACTGAAGCGTGAGAGAACTAGTTCATATTGGAATACAGATCTTATATAAACTTTAATTATTTTATTTCCTTATATGGCTTTCATCTTGAAGTTTTAAAATAATTTTTCCTCTCTCAAGATAAGAACATAAGAATGGCATACTGGGTCAGACCAATGGTCCATTTAGCCCAGTATCCTGTTTTCTGACAGGGACCAGTGCCAGGTGCTTTAGAGGGAAGGAACAGAACAGGTAATCATCAAGTGAGCCATACCCTGTCACCCATTCCCAGCTTCTGGCACACAGAGGCTAGGGACACTAGAGCATGGTTTTGCAACCCTGCCCATCCTGGCTAATAGCCATTGATGGACCTATCTTCCATGAACTTATCTAGTTCTTTTTTTAACCCTGTTATAGTCTTGGCCTTTACAACATCCTCTGGTAAAAAGTTCCACAGCTTGACTGCATTTTTGTGAAAAAATACTTCCTTTTGTTTGTTTGAACCTGCTGCCTATTAATTTCATTTGGTGACCCCTAGTTCTTGTGTTAGGAGAAGGAGTAAATAACACTTTCTCATTTATTTTCTCCATACTAGTCATGATTTTATAGACCTCTGTCATATCCCCCTTTAGTCATCTCTTTTTCAACCTGAAAAGTCCCAGTTTTATTAATATCTCCTCATATGGAAGCTATTTCATACCCCTAATCATTTTTGTTGCCCTTTCCTGTACCTCTTCCAATTCCTATATATCTTTCTTGAGATGAGGTGACCAGATCTGTATGAAGTATTCAAAATGTGGGCGTACCATGGATTTATATAGAGACAATATGATATTTTTTGTCTTATTATCTATCACTTTCCTAATGATTCTCAACATTCTTTTAGCTTTTTTGGCTGTCACTGTACATTGATTGGATGTTTTCAGAGAACTAACCACAATGACTTCAAGATCTCTTCAAGACCCCATCATTGTATATGTATGGTTGGGATTATGTTTTCCAATGTACATTACTTTGCATTTATCAATATGAAACTTTAAAAGATATACTGTTTTATTTATTGCCTAGTTTTTAAGTATAAAGGTTACTAAATTATCTTGTTTGCAAGTAAAATGACATCTAGTCATAAGATGTTCACATTCATTTTTTTTAGTTTTTTTATGGTTGCTAGGTCTTTTCAATCAATTATTTTATAGGATTTTGGGTTGAACTTTCCATAAATTGGCCACATAATGTTATAGTAAGACTATTTCACTTGGAAAAGACCATGTCAGTGTCCTCAAAAAGTGGTCTGGTTTTCTGTATTTTTGATATTTTTGGTGAGGTCATGTACTAACAGTCTCAGTGGTATGCAAAAAGAATATTTTTAAATCAACTTTTGGAAGTTGATTCCAGCTCAGGAAGCCCAATTGGACCAAGCTGCATGACTCCAATGCAGGCCTCACACCTGGTCTGTCCAAAGTCCTTAGAGTGAGGTGCTGCAAGGCAGAGAAGGACAATGCCAACAACTGTATCGTCTGGCTCCTTGACTGCAGTTCCATCTGCTATTCTTTGAGAGTCCAAAAGACTCTGAGAGCTGAAGAGTTCACAAACTCAGTTATCTTAAGAATCTTACTTTTCATTTTTCTGTTTGTATTGTTTGTTGTTACTAGCTGGGAGACATCTCAGTCTTTTTATTCTCTAATTTTAGAGTGGCTGTGTGAATGTATGTATGAATGAGCACCCATAAAGTCCATGCAGAGAAGGCTCCAGAAAGTACATTCCCCATGTTTAAACAGCCCTAAACACAGTCTCATACAGATACTCAATAAAGTATGTTTTGTATTCTGTATTAAAAACTCAAAAGAAATATTGTCATATGCCAATTTTGGTACCTATGAGTTGTCAAACTTCTGCTTATCAAAGTTCTTTATATATTATAATATCTTTGTTAGGGGTGGGGAGCAGGAAAGGGTTAGCCATCACACAAGAAGTGAAATCTAAGGAGGAAGCTTTATCATTGGCTCGGAGGTGTGATTCAGACATTAGATAATAATTTGGCTTCAGTCTCAAAATACTTAACCAGCTCTAAATTATAGATGCAATTGACTTGGATTAAACTCTTTAGTTGCAGTTTATAGTAAAAGGGCCAGCAACTTCCTTAGAGACCATCTTAGAATCTACAAAGATTGATTATTTGTTCTATTAATTTCAGGATTTAATTAATTTGTTTATTTGATTCCAATCCAATATTGAGACTAATTTGTTCATTTGACTTTGATTTGATAGTTGTAGTGTTTTAGTCTTAGTTTAGTAGTAGTAATAATAGTAGCTTAGCTTTAGTGATACATTTTCTAGATTTTACTTTTGTTTGTTTGATAGTTTTAATAACACTTGTAGAACTGACACTGAATCACACTTCTTCAATAAGCAATTTGGGTCCCGAACCTTTGATGGATGGATGGATGGATGGATGGATATCAGCCTTTGATAGATGGATGGATATCAACTAAAAGCCTGATCAGCTCCCGTTAATAAGCCTTTGGTTCTCACAGAAGTCAATGGCAAAATCCCATTGACTTCAATGGGGCCAGGATTTCACCCCCAAAGTCCTGCTTTGCACTGGTTTCTGAGCCTGATCAAAGCATTCCTGTGCCATGACATAGGCCCCCCTTTGTGGCTCCACCCAACTCTATCCCTCTATATGTAGTGGCAGTGGCAAAGAAGGGATGGCTCTGGAAACTTTAAAAGAGATTAAATATGATAGAATGTAAGGCCAGAAAGGACTACTGAGTCATTTAGTGACCTTGTGTATATCACAGGCCACCAACACCACCAAGCACCAGCCCACTACATAGTACCACTGAAATTAGACAAAAGAGAACAGGAGGGACTGAGGTGCACCAGTTTCCAAGGTCCCTGCAATGGCAGGGAAATGATTAAGTGGTATATAGCAAGATAATCTCAGTAAGTGACCTGCACCCACATGCTGAAGAGGAAGATGAACAAACCCCAGGGTCACTGCCAGTCTGACCTGGGAGAAAATTTCTTCTCAATCCCACATATGATGAACAGTTGGACCTTGGGCATGTCAGCAAGAACCAGCCAGACAAGCAACTGAGAGAGCGAATGCTCAGTGCCACCTCAGGGCCCTGGCCCTCCCCACCAATGTTCCATTTCTAGCCATGGCCAACTCTGATGTTTCAGAGGAAGGAGATTAAAAGAACCTGCCCCAAATACATTGGGGGGAAAATTCCTTTCAGACCGCTGAAGTCCTGAAGCATCAGCTTTTAGGGGCATAAACTGGAAGTGAGACCCAGGCCCCCCAGGCTGTTGAGCCCTGCCCCCTACCTTCACAAGTGTTAAGGGACAAGAAACTATGTCATTCCCGTGGGACCGCTTGCCCCATTAATGCCTCCCATTGTCCAGAAAAGGTCTGAAGGCTGAGTTCTTGACAGAGACTTCTCTGGAGATTCCAAGAGCAGGACAGATGGAGAATGAGAAAGACATATCTCCTCCATCTCCTCCTCCAGTAGGTTTTAGCAGAGGGAGTTTGTATCCAGGAAACTCTGCTTGGCAAACTGTCTGCCACCAGCCACCACAGAGCATCTGTACAAACACATACCTATATTTACACAGATCACTCCCTCGTGGGGATTAGGAGCTAACATCATCTTCGAAAAACTACTCCATCCACAGAGCATGGAGGAAGCTGGAGCAACTAAACCTCAGGAATCCTCCAGGCAGCACCAGAAAGGGTCTTCTCTCCCTGTTTTTGTCTCTGACAGGTCAGCCATCATTACTGATTTTCATCTCTGTCAACTGTAGCAGAAATTATCAGATAAGAAAATGTGTATTATCTAAGACATTATCTGGTCTCTCAAATATAGATGAAATTACAGGACAGGATTTCATATCCTTCCCCAAATTCTTCACTATGAAAAATTCATTTGTAGAGAAAAAACATATATCTCTAGTTGAGGCTTTCTTCTTTTTTTTTCTTTAAGTGAAATCCATTTAAATTAATATCTCTTAAAGGAATAATGCTGTTTAAAAAAGGCATTTTCTGTGCACCAACCAAACAGGAAATGGAGACTGGAGACAATACACAAGAGTGTTTTCAAAGGGGGAAGAGGTGACAGCAGCACTTTTGAAAGAGAAATTAGTAGAGTAGTAGTGATCTGTGAGGGGTATAGGTGAGAAGCAGGAAATTAAAACTGAGTTTAGATAGATCATCAGTTAGGGGAGATGCTTTTGTTTACAGAGGAGATGGAATTTAGTGATGCCTTTGACCCAGCCTTCCCATATGAAGATTGCATTTAAAAAAAAAGAGAGAGAGAGTTTCATACAAAGCCCAGCCCCTACTGACTGGAGAGAAGAGAGAGAGAAATACCTCTTTATGTGTGCGCTTTATAATTTTGGAAGGCCCTCTTAGATACCATTTGGCGGGAGCTTGCTCCTCACATTAGTCCAAAATAGCCCCAATTTGGCAACTTTTCTAGATACTCTGCAAAAGACATCTGTTGGGGAGACTGTTTGAAAAGGGCTGGGGGTATGCTGAAGGGATGATGAAGAGGTGGAAAAGAAGGGGTTTATTTGTAGGCGAATGATTATTTTAGTTTTGCTGCGGTTTTGTTGTTGTATTAGTTTTGTTAGGGTACCTACAGCCTTATACAGGCATATTTAATGTTATATTATTAATATTATTTAAACATAAATGAATAAAAACCCACACAGATAAAATAGTTGTAGAAGAGATTGAAAGGGTGCCAGCTTATATATGGGGTCAAAGGAGAAAGAGGCCCTTGGATTCAAAACAGCACTAGAATAATATATATTACTGATTTTCCAAATTAAGAAGGTAGTAAACCCTCAGAGCAATCAGCGAAGAAAGGAATATTATTATTTTTAATAGCTCTATTGGCATCCAGGTATGTTCTTGGCCTCTCCCAAAGCAGAAAGAAGACATGACCCTGCTCTGCAAGTTTATAAACCAAAACCCAATCCTTAAATTGATCCCTTACTGATGTAAGCTAAATCAATATAAAACAGGTTTAAATCAATTTAAGAGTGTACACACAGGCTTTTCCCCCAGTTTAACTAAATCAATTAAAATATACACTATTAGTTAAAATTATGCAATTTTTTATATAGATAAGATATAAGGTGGGTATTCCACATATCCCAGTTGTGAGTTCAAACTTACTGTACATCAGAACCCCTGTGTTTGCAAGAAAATAAGTGAATCCATATTTCCAACATCATAACATTAATATCAGTTGAGAAACAGGTTTCTTTTCTAGGTTTTAATTTGTGTTAACTGAGTCACTTCACTTATTCTATTTTTTCCTAATATTTTATCTTTTTCTAATATGTTACATAGGATTTTTACAACAATCAAGTTGAAGAAAAGCATCCTAATAGACCCAATTCTTTGACCTTCAAGATACCTTCTTTTGTGTTCCTACCTACGATTTGCATTGTAATTGCACTATGGGCCTCTGCTTCAGTAAATCCAATACACCAGTATTAGTTTTACAGAATGATCCAAAAGTGGGGAATCTTGAAGAGGATTATTTACCACAAAGCACTGAGGAAATCCAATTAGGAACCAGGACTCACTTATTCCAAAATACAGAAAAAATTAAATTTGAAGAGACAGAAAACAGCATTAGAAGTAATGCAGAAACTCACAGAGATTCTTATTCTGATAAAGCACTCCACTCTGTTACTTATGTTAAAGAAAATGATGGTTTAGAAATGACAGATGTGGAATGAGGTTTGATGACATAATTCAGGACTTGATCCAGCCTGAACAATGGATATGGCATAAAATATTCTATTTAATGTACAAAATAACAAATAACAACAAAATAATGTTTAATAGTTGAGTCAAATAACCATAATTTAATAGGCTTTCAGTTTCAAGACCTATTATTTGGCAATCTTTGGAGTTATTTTTACCATTGTTGAATGTTCCCTTTTCCCATTCATCACAAATCAAATGTCTTACAGCATATTCTTATTTTTGGGACTGTGATGGAATGCACAAACCCCACACTGGGCCTGAGGAGGGTTAAACAACAATACTGGGTCCAAGTAGCTCTGCCCCTCCAGCCTGCAGAGCATGCTTCAACTGGAGAGGAAGCTTAAAAGGGAGCAATTCAATTCAGAAGAAGGAGACTGTGGAGGAAGACAGACCTATTCTGAGGGCTCCTGGACAAGAATAGCAAAGAAAACTAAGACTGCCTCCTGAGCCCAGTTGGGGCTTAAGGTTTATTTGTTTTTTCTTTTGTTACTTTATATTGGAGTTGTAGCCATGGGGAGAGACAGATAGTAGGAAGTGACCCAGGGAGGGTAACTCTGAGGGCATTCCAGGGTGCCGGAGACACTGTTGAGCCTCATAGGACCCTAGGTTGGAGCCTGCTCAATGGAGCGGGAGGGCCCAGGCTACCCTACCAACTACCCCTGCTGTAGAAGGGGCATAAGCCATTTTCCAATCTCACTCAGCCTCTGATAAGAAGCTTGCAAGGACATTGCAGAACCAGGGGTGAAGCTAAATCCATCCTCAGGTGATGGATGGGACTGAAAGGCCTTTCCACTGAGAGGTGATATTGGCTGTGCTACCCACTGGACCACCTGGCCCTGTGAGGACTCTATGGCAGGTAGCAGGTAATGTCTTTCCTTCAAAGGAGAAAAATCCTTTCATTCTTCAGCACAGGACCATATATCAGCTCTCTGAGGAAGAAGATTTGCAGAATATCATGATACATTCTGAAAATATTCTTAAACCAAATGAAATACCCAATCAGGGAGACTACCTCCTGCCCTATTTTGTTCCTTTTATCTTTTGGGAATATAGATCTGCCCCAGGATTTTCTTACTGGTTGTTACTATAATACAGATCTGTTCAAAATTGTATGCTTGTCTGTTTCTAGCTGTCATTTTTAATCCCCATAAACAATCTCAAGATTAATTGATCATCAAGTATATTATCCATTATCCTCTGGTACCTATGTACGTCACCCTTCAGTGTCTGAAAGCCAGTTCAGGTACATTATCACTGCCCACACAATAGTTTTTACACCTTATATTTTCAATTGTGTGTTGCATATATTCAGGGCCAACTCTTGGACCCACTGAAATTAATAACAAAACTGCCATGTTTTGGCCTTCAGTTTTAAATTTTAGATACTACTATAAAGATGTTCTACGCAGTGCTCTTCAATGATACCTACTGGTAAGGATGAGAACAACACCATCATAGACCCAAAAGTCAAGAGTTTCAATACTAACAAATGTTCAGTGATTTGATATTTTTAAGTAATGATACAGGTACCCAGTCCTGCAAGATGCTCTGTGTTCTCTGTAGAAATCTGAGGAATCTGACATTACCATGTATGAAATTCTGTTTGAGAATATGAACATCTGTACGTATCTTTGCCAAGTTTCAAACTTCATTTTGAAGATGTGGCTGTTTATCTTCTCTGTTGTGCTTTTATCACCATGTTGGATGGGAATTCTAACAAGTAATGATACAAGGCTGACAACCGAAAGTTGTTAAATCAGAATAGCCCTCTATTCAAATACAAACATCCTAGACAAGAGACTGGCTCCCACCCCAGACAACTGGTTAGTTAAAGGAAAGGTCACCTGACAAGGAATTCACATGGTAAAGGTCTGCGATCACCTGAGGACGTTGATCCAGGAATCACCAGATAGGGACTGGATGGTTATAAAAGGGCAGGAGCTGATCTATTCTAGGTTTTTGGCTAGTGTCACCAGATCAAGCAGAGGGAAGCTGCTGTGGGAGTCTGATGCGGCAAGGGGCATCCCTCCCTACCTGAACATAGAGTCCTGAGGACTTTCAAAGGAAGTCTGAGCTAGCATTCAGAATGCATTCAGAATGTTTGTTGTTTTCTAAATGATCTGTATTATCTGTGTATTTCTTGTGCTTACGTAAAGAGCAATAGCACCGCATTAGAATCTCATGCAAACTGCCTGTATGTTTTATGTATTACACCTACCACATGCCCCTTGAAGAGGTAAACTGTGGGTCCAGCAAAACCCACACATCTGGAATTCTGGCAGAGGATATGTTTAGTCCATGAAGGAATCTGAGGGATCAGCATTGGTTCTGAGTGTTGGGCAGTGGGCAAGATAGTTGTAGCTCTCAGGAGGGGGCGTTAAACGTCCCAGGCCTCCTTCTCAGGACCTGGATGCACTGCAGTAATACCACAGGTAAGATACCTGCTCTGCTGGTGGCCACACGCCTTCAGGCTCTAGGCAGCAGGACCCTCCTCCCCAGTATCAGCTCTCCCATCAGGTTCACATTCCCCACTCTGAGTCAAGCCTTCAAGGCCCCCTTTTCTGGCAACACCTGCCTCTGCTGGGTCTTCTCTGCCCAGGATGCTCACCTTATTCTCACCCATTGCTCACTGCACTTGGCTCCAGTTTATTTGCAGCAGCAGACCTTCCACTACCCCAGTTCTGACCACAGGGCTCCCCACTGTAGCTCAATTCTGGCTCGTTGTGGGCACGGCTGGTCTCTGCTGCTCCACCTCCCTGGCTGTGGGCTGCTGCTCTCTCCCCATCTCAGCTCTGGTTTGTTGAGCTGAGCTCTTCCTGGCTTTGCTGCTCTACTCTGCCCTCGCAGCCCCAGCTCACATGGAGGATGGGCTCTGGACTCTTGACTCCCTCACTGGGCTGCCCAGCCCACCCTGTCAATTTGGATTACTTACGCTATGTCTTCACTGATGCTGGCAAATTTGCCACCATTAGATCGAATTATCTGGATCGACTGAGCAGTCAGTGAAGACCCGCTCAGTCGATCCAGAAATCGATATATTACAACCACCTTCTCAAGTGGTGTAGCGCTGTGTTGACGGGAGTGCGGTTCCCGTTGACGCAGTGCCGTGAAGACAGCGCAGAGAACAGAAGCACAGATGTCAACGGGAGTTATGCAAGTTATTTGCATAGTTTGCGTAACTCCAGTCGACTGCTGCTGAATCTCCGAGGTAAATGAAGACAAGCCCTTAGAGTGCTGGCCTCTCCCTGTTGGCCCTGGGGACATGGCCAGATTAACCTTTTGTGGGCCCTCCTATGGAACAATTGTAAAAGACAGGAGTGCAGCACAGAAGTTGTCTTTGACACAGCACACAGCTGCACGAGTTTTATTAACAATACTTACAAGTTTAGTTGCAGATGGAGGTGGCTGCCACTAAGGTACCAGCAATGCTAGTCCCAGGGCAAAAAGAATCCACGCAAGTGTACATAAAACAAACTATAAGGGAAAAAACACAAAATAAAACACAAATGGGAAAAAACAGATAACAAAAGCCAAATATGGTCAAAACACTAGCCATGTGAAAGGGAACCTTCACACTATCTCTTTCTTTTTCTTTTTTATCCCTTAACATTTTTCATATGAATTAAAGGGCTTGAATTAAATTTTTATATAAAACTGGGGTGGATTTAAAACAATATAAAACATTTTAAAAATAAAAAATATGAAAAACCTTAATTCATTTTATTTTCAGCATCATTATTTATATTAGCCTTGCTTCAGAGAAGTAATTTGTGTATTACATAGTAAGTATTAATGTGAATAACTTACTCAACCAAATCACTGCATGTAGCTATTGTTCTATTTACAGAGATGAAAAAAGTCTTCCAATTTTTCAGCATGAAGTAAACATTTCAATTAAACTGGAGATGTCTACAGATCATCTCAGATTCAATGGACAGCAGAGAACCATTGTAGCACATAAAGCACTTTTTGTTCTTTTTAAACATGAAAAAGACCTTTCACCACTGCAGTTTGAGACTGGTAGTGTCAGGTAAATGTATAGTGCAATAAAGACATTTGGAAAGGCTGTTTGCAAATTATGCATATTCATTATGGTCAGCATTTGCAGTGGTGTAGGCAAAGCTTGTGCTAACGGCTTAGAGGCAAGCTGCTTTACAAGTGAGCACCATTGTTCCCATTCTCCAAAGATCTCTTCACAGAGGTCACCTGAATAGAATTCAGTTAAACTTCTGAGAGACTCTTTAACAGCAGTACTGTCAAGGTTACCTGTTTAAAAAACAGAAATGGTTGTTTATTTCTGAATATACATGAATTCTTCTGTTGAGGTAGCTGACAAGTGAGTCAACTATGGCATAGAACAATTCAACTTTGAACTTCTCTTTACCAGTCAGCACAACAGCAAGTTCTTCACTATCGTTAGCCATACACTTTGGATGATGTTGCTGCTTTAGCTGAAAGTTAGCTGTAGAACTTAAGATGTCGCAGTTGCATGGTATTCCTCAAAAATTTTCCATTGTGCTGCCACCAACTCAGACAGTGACTTCAGTGTCACAGCTGTGCCTACGTCCGTTCTTTCAGACTGCAGAAGTTGACTTGTTTTGTTTATTTTGTAAGGATACTACTCCAAAATATTGTCAAAAATGCAGTCTCCAGCTGATCCGTGGTTTCAGCTAATGAGTTTGCCTCTGCTCATATGTTGCTCTTCTGCAGAATATATGCACCAAGAGCCTGAAGTACAGATTTGTAGCTTTTGTAGTTGCACAATAAACTGCAAAGTGCATCTGCTTGAGCTGGCCACCTTGTGTCACTGAGGTGCTTTAGGAAAAATTTTACTGGCATCCAATGTCTCCTTATTCAGAGAATCTTACAAGAGGCCCCAGGGATAAGTCGATTCTGAAAAAAACACAGTTTTTGAACAAATCCAAAAAATGTAATTGCATCAGGACATGACTCTGCAGCAGTAACATGACATAGAGTGAGTGGGTCATTCATGGGATGTACACTGCTTTCTTGTTGACTGCAATCACCTAACCTCACACTCCAGAATAAATGCCAGACATCTTAATAGCATTTTTGTATACAATTTATGCAGTCCTTTAGAGTAATAATTAGTTTGTCACTTAGGGTTTCATTGATAACATTAAAACAGATGAATATGTGTATGCGATGTAACTAGAACAAAATTCAAGAAGCATTCCACTGGTGTACAGTTATTCAGAACGTAGCTCACGCTAAATGTCAGCTGGTCAGTATGGCTAATATCTGGCATGGAATCAGTGCTAAAGGAAAAGTACTTAGCCAATTTTAACTCATGCACAATGTCCTGCTTTATCTTGTCAGCCATGATTTTGATGAATTCTTTAGAGATTGTTGATAATAGATTCAATGTTGTGCCATACCCAGCATTCCCATACTTGTCGATGTGGCAGCCAGGAAAGGGTGGTAGTCTACTAAGGACTCTAAACAGCCAACGAGGTTGCTATCAGTAAGACTGCCAAAAGTTTCATTAGTCCCTCTCAGTGCTAGACCTCATGTTCTCAGACATTTTATTGCTGATTCGACATGCTTCAACACTTCTATCCACTAATTTCTTTAATGTATTCATCTGCTATATGTTTATCAAGGGTTTGAGTCTTCAATGAATGCATTATATAAGTGGCGACAGTTTGTCGATGCTTAGTAGAACTTTCATGGTCACCAAGTTTGCCAATGTGAGCCCATGATCAAATCTTGTTCAGATAAAACAATTTGCATACAAAACAGAAGACTCACAGCCAGTCAATGGTGAGTATATAGCCAGGGACTTTCAATAGTTTCACTGTTTGGGAACACTTGACTGAAGGCTGTATCACAGATATTCCTAAAATAAAAAACATTTTAATATTAATGCATAGTCTCCAACATTTGTATTGAATATCGGCACACTTGTGGGGCATTAAGAGAGCAAGCAGCTCACTGTGTAGTAGTGAGCAACCTAGAATGTACATTTTTATATTTAGATACAACAAAAATCTGTTTATTTCAATTGTTTTGCAAAATTAAGTCACCCTCTGCTGGAAAAAGTTGATCTAATAAAATGACTCAATGTATAAAAAATGCATAAAATGTTATAATTACCTTGTTCTGCCCTTATGTTGCATTGATGACATTGCATATTTTTCATCGCACTTTTGGCAGAAATTGGGGCCCATGTCTATGTATCAACAGTTCATAGGGCAGCATCAGAGGAAGGTAATCATACTGGTGTATTTTGCAGCAGCAGTTTATCATTGTGTTCTTTATTTGGTGAAAGGATTTCATCAGAAGAAACAGCTCTTCATGCTCTTCAGAGCCATGATTAAGGCTGCTAGTCTGTCACAGAAGTCGTGAAAGTAATGGATTCCATGATTTTCTGCAACCTCTGTGACCTCTGCAGCTGCAGTAGCTGACCTCGGTGGCTAGCCCTGGGGACCCCCAAGCAGTGGTCCTGGGAATGGCCCCAAAGACTGCCATGGCAGCAGCGGTCTCGGGGTGGCCTGAGCAGTGATCCCCGGAGACTGTCGGAGAGTGGTTCCATGGAAAAGCAGGCAGCCAGGGGCAGTCAGCCCCTACTGCCAGTGCAGTGGCCAGTCATGAGCCCATGGGGCCCCCAGAGCAGTGGCACCCCAGGAACAGCTAAGATTTAGTTAGGGGTATTAATAGGGAAAGTCATGGACAGGTCATGGGCCATGAATTTTTGTTTAAATACCCATGACCTATTCATGACTTTTACTGAAAATATCCATGACTAAATCTTAGCCTTAGCCATGATCAATGTAGGCTGGAGCCACCTCCATATTAGTATAATCAATTACACACTCATCATCATTACTAGTACTACTAGTAGCATAGGCGGAGTTTGACTGCTTAATTTGGGGTGGCAGCCACCATGGGCGGCTCATGATCCGCCTGTTCGTGGAAGCTAGCCTCTGGCCCCGCCCCTTCTGCCCAAAGCCCCACCCTTTCCATCCCCTCTCCCGGCACACCCCCGGGCCCGCCCTGAGCAGGCCAAGCACCAGGCACCAGCCAGACTAGTCGGGTGGCTGCAGTGCTGGAGTGCCCCAGCCTCCAGAGCGCTGCTGGCCCACCTCAACCCTAGGCTGGCTGTTGGCTGGTCGCTCCTGGCCCCTGGAATGCTGCTGGTCTGTGCTGTGCCACAATGCTGGCCCTCCCCACCCCAGGCTGGCCCTGGCCAGTCCGCCCCAGTCCCTGGAGCACCACTGGGCCAAATGCTCCCAGCCATCGGAAAGTTGCCAGCCTGTGTTGCACGAGCCCACCTGAGTGCCAGCCCCCTCACACCCCCAGTCTGGCCTGTAGCCAGCCAGCCCGCCAATCCACCCCGCCCCTGGGCTGACCAGTCCGCCCCAGCAAGCCACCTGGTTCCCACTCCCAGCTGGGAGGCAAGCAGAGAGGCTGCAACTGCCCACCTCCTGGCCAGTCCCCACTACCAGCCATCATACATTTTGGGAGGCAATGCCCTCCTATGTCCCCCCCAAACTCCACCCATGATAGTAGAATTAATATCATCACTGGGAGTCTCTATATTGTTATTAATGAAGTAACTGCTTATGTGACAGCTTTGCATTCTGATCTTCCAACTTCTGCTTTACGCCTCTCTTTCTGAGCACCACTTAAATGTTTTTCATCATCATTTCCTTTATCACTTGGACTTGGTTCGTTCATGCTCCTATGTTTGTAGTCTCCTGCTCTGCATCTCACCTGCACACGCAGTAGCCTGCAGCGCGTGCATACACCGCACGTAGGTTGCTGACCGTGTGCCACGATGCACCTCACCATAAATGACTGCAGACCGGAAATAAAATGAAAGGGCTCGGCTAGCGGGGGCTGCAGGGTGGGAATCAGGGGCACTGGTGGAGCGTGGGGGAAGCCCGAAGGTGGGCTCACAGAGGGTGGCTAAGGTGGGTCCCCGGGGCGAAGCAGGGTCAGGGCGGGGTGGGCAGGAGAGTTTGCCCCTGCCAGAGCAAGGCAGGTGTGACGTTGAATTCCTTTTAATTGCTGGCATTGGGAGAGAGAAATGAGCACAGGACACAGCCAGACGCCCAGGGAGCCTCTTTATTGGACTAACCCTGAACCCAGCCAGGGCCGGCTGAGCTATCCCATAATAGTCTAACTCTATTGCTATGGCAACAAGCCAAGCTCCCTTGCTACAGCAACCAAGGCACTCAGGCAAGACACACAGTACAGGACACCGCAGGGACAGCCCGTTGCAGCACCCCCTAGAAGGGATGCCAGGGCGGCAGCGCGGGGGAGGCTCCGGGACTGCTCTGTCTCGTCCCCCGCCCCCCGCGGCGGGCGCCAGGTCAGGTGCCCTGCAGGGCCGGGCTGCCACAAGAAAGCTCGCGCCCCACCCCACGCGCAGGAGGACGTGGTGTTTCCTCGCCTCCCTTCCCCCGTGTGTCATCAGCCGGGGAACGTCGGGCGCCGGTTGCGGCGCGCGGCCGGAAGGCTTTGGGAAGCGCACCGAGGCTAGACCCGTGACTCCGATCGCAACGGCTCGGGCCGCGCGAGAGCCGGACGCGGCTGGAGCTTCCCCCCCCCACGTGAGTAGCGCTCCCCCTCCCGCGCCGGGCACGCACGCGCAGCCCATCTCCCCGCGCCGGGGGGCGAAGGGCCGAGCCCGGGCGGCGCTAGCGGGTTTCTCGCTTTCCCGTCACAGCCGGCCCCGCGTCAGCGGCGCGCGCCGCCCAGCCGCGGCCGTTACCCTCACCCCGCCCCCCAGCCCCGCCCCGCCCCCAGCGCGAGCAACGGGGGCCCCTCGGGCGGGTGTGTAACTGCCGCGCTCGTTCGCGCGCGCTCCCCGCGGCAGGCCGGTGCCGTGCTGGCCAAGGGGCGTGAGCCCTTCACACGGGCCTTGCTCGGCCTGGGCTCGGCCTCCAGCCGCTAAGGGTCAAGGGCCATTTCACTCCCGCCCGGCCCCGTCACTGACTTCTTAAAACGGCAACCTGCACCTTGGTGTCACCACACACTGCCTGCGAATGACAGGGTTGTAACATTACCTGCTGGGGGGAACATACAGTCAGCTGCCGTGCTTCTCTTCCCCTCCCAACCCTGGCAGGCTCCTCACACCATGCAGCAAGTGGAAACAGCCTTCTGCAGCCCCATCTTCGGTCATGACCCTGCACCCGTGGTGGAAGGCCCTCATCAGCTCTGGAAGAAGGAAAACTACCTTGTAAACTCATTCATTTGTGGTGCCACCACTATTTTGGTATCCTGGGAAGAAAGAGTACCCCCTGATTTCCTTTAGTAATGGATCTGTACTAAAGGAGTGCAGATTATGAACATCTCATACAAAACAGACCGGCCTCTCCTTCCACAAGTTATCTGATATTTTTTTTAGAAACATGGCAATCCCATCATCCCTGAAGAACTGTTTTCAATTATTTTGTCCCCTTAAGATTCCAGCAGCCGGCTTTAAGTGCACAGCAAACAGAGGGCTCATTCTACAGTCTGTTTCTACTGACGTTTACCAGAATTTGGCTGTGGAAGATTGGATTCATGACAACATGAATTTAGAGAACAGACAGGTTCTTTTCCTTTGGAGAAATTCTCCCACTGTGGTGATTGGGAGACACCAAAATCCGTGGCAGGAGTGTAACCTCAAGATGATGAGGAAGAAGAACATAAAACTAGCTAGAAGGAGAAGTGGAGGAGGAACGGTTTACCATGATTTGGGCAATATCAATTTGACTTTCTTCACATCTAAGAAAAAATATGAGAGAATGGAAAACCTAAAATTGGTTGTTAGGGCTCTAAAAGCCCTGCAACCCCAGCTAGATGTGCGTGCCACTGAGAGATATGATCTCTTACTGAATGGCAATTTTAAAATCTCAGGTACTGCTGCAAAGCTAGGAAGAACTGCTGCTTATCATCACTGCACTGTACTATGCAGTGCAGATAGGTTTCTTTTATCTTCGGTATTGAAGAGTCCTTACAAGGGCATACAAAGCAATGCCACTCCTAGCATGCCTGCTTTAGTGAAAAATCTCTCTGAAGAGGATCCAACTTTAACATGTGAAATGGTCATGGATGCTGTTGCTGCAGAATATGCTATATACCATCAAATTGACAATCATGTTACTCTAATAAACCCAACTGATGAGACAGTGTTCCCTGGAATCAATTATAAAACCAAAGAACTACAAACCTGGGAATGGATATATGGCAAGACCCCAAAATTTAGTATTAGCACTTGCTTTAACATGGTGTATAATCAATCTCTCCTTGAAGTTAAAGTGGATATACATGTAAAACATGGAAGAATTGAAGTTTGTAACATAGATTTGCCAGATCAGTGGCTGCCATCAGCAATGTGCAATGAACTAGAGAAGAATCTAATTGGCAGTAAATTTTGCCCCAGTGAAACCACAGTATTAGCAAGTGCTCTTCTGAGAATATGTCCACAAAACTATGAGTTGCACAACAAGTGGAATCTCTTATGTGAGAATGTGATGACACTAATGTGATTTTCATAAGAAAGCGTAAGTCACATCTTTGATACTGAATAGTGCATGATTTACTAAAGATGTAAAATAAAATCTTGCTATTTTCAGTATATTGTGTGAGTTGATTTTATAGGAGTAAGCTACCACTGAAGAAACTTTCTTTTGATCTATCCACTAAAATTCTTGGAATCCAGTGCTCTAGTCCTGACCTAGAAGGATAATAGCCACAAAGCAAGATCCTACATTTAGATAACTGAAAAGAATGGGCCATACTTGATCAGACTATCTTCCATTTACAGGTATGCAGGCCCCCCTCAATACACGTATTCCCATTAGTATTGAAATAAATTAATCACTGGAATAGAACAGCCCTTTTGAACACTTAAAATTGTACTCTTATTACCAATTGATACTTCACAGAGGAGTCTGCAAGTATTTATTGATTTTACAGCTCTCCACTTTGTTTTAGAAGGAAACAATTGGCCTTAATTATCTAGTTAAGCAGCAGTATGCCAGTGTTTTCCTTAAAACATTTTTTTTAAAGAATAATAGTAAAGACGGTTGGCTATCTAATGTCTATATATTTGGATTTTTTTGTGTTGGATCAAAAATATTTAAGTTTGTGGAGTGTACAATTTGCAGAAACTTAACTAGTCTCCTAAGCACTTGTGAACTTTCAGCATTGCTAATTCATGATATTTGGTACCATGCTTTAAAGTGTTAGAATTTCTTAGCTAAATGGGGTATCAAATCAAACAAACTGCAAGTGATCAAAAATATAAAAAATAGTTTATTCCATAAAAATGTACACTACATGTAATAGAAATTAAAAGCAGGCATTTTAAGCTTGTAAGAGTAGTAATTAAATAATAGAAATATTTGGTCATGTTTTCTTTGTGTGTTTAGTATGAAAGACATCCACTGTTGTTTCATGACATGGTCTCAAATCAAAGTCACAGTATCCAAGGCAAAAACGACCCTACAGAAAGGAATACAATTTTAGAATAGGCCACTTTGTAGTTCAAATTCATTCAAAGGTAAAGACACACTTACCTGTGGTTTCTTAAAATAATCAAGTCCTCTTCCAATCTTTATCATCCATCCATTGTTGAACCTATTTAAAAAATTTAAAATGTTATTCCATCTTCACAAGTCTACAAACTGTAGGTACGTTCAACACCATTAGTGGGAAAAAACCCATTAAACACATCTATAAGTTATGCGAATTCCTCCTACCATTTCAATCGCAATTACTTCTTAGAGTGAATTCCAACTGTATAATATATACAAAAATGTCTTGTTTTAAAAACTAGACTGAATAATATTGAACATAGTATAAAACTATGAAGAACCTACTTTACTGGATAAAGTAACTGCCTTCTGCTTTGAATGATATTTGTAACTATGGTTAGGTAATCTGTCAGGATTGAATAATATGGAATTAACTATGTCACCAACCTTATTTCTCGATCATGAATTGAAGATGAAAATGAGACATTTAGTGTTACTCCATAGTTCTTTAGTGAGTGCTTTATCTCTTCTAAGCTACTTTTCTGCTGACTCTTTCCACTGTCCTGTTAAGAGTAAAAGTTGTTTTTTCACCACGTACATTTCAACTGTGTCTTTGTTCTTATACTTTTTATCCAAATCTCAAAATGCTTTATGAAGGCAGATGGGATGACTGAGGCACAATGAGTGCCATGGCCAAGATCACACAGCAAGCCAATGACAGATTATGGATAAGGACTCAGTTCTCCCTCCTGATTGCATGCGCTAACCACTAGATGCACTGCCTCCCCAGTACACTAGATAATCTATTCAGACTAAGATTTGGGCTAGGAGTATCCAAGCTTTCCTTATTATAAAGAGTTTCCCTGCAGAATTTTTTTAAATGGTGTTTCTTACAATAGACAGTCAAATAGGACAACATAAATATCTTTCTTCCAGGGTCACTTCCACTTAGGATTCCATATAAACAGAATTGATTAATTAGCAAAATATATGGAATTAGACTATTCACTGTTTGTTAAAGCCTCTTGGCCTGCTTGCATCTCCTGTTGAAGGGGAGAGAGCCTTACTCTGACAAATATTGGTACATATGAATAATAAATCTTATACAAGAAGTTTAGATACTTACTTCATCACAGGAAGTGAGGAGGTGGATAGTTTTCACTTTACAGGGCCCCTTAACAAGCATCTCACAGAATCGTAAGAAGTTGTACAACTGTAAGAGTTAGTTTGATTATTTAATAACTTTGAAAAAATTGTTGTTTTATACATAGGCTACATTCAAGATCCACTTGCCTGGTGAACATGCCTAATGTATGGATCCTCTACCCAAACTTCTGTAACAGTCTCATTAAGGTAGTCTTGGAAAACTTGCTCATAGCTGAAACCGGTTGCATTCTCTTCAATTTTAATTTGCTGGTGGTATTTACCATCTAAAAAAGATTCATCCTTCACTAAACAAGGAAGTGTAATCATACATATGTATTATATAAATCTTATGTAACTATCGTAACTTCAAATGTACAAGTGCATTATTTCATTAACATTTTTAAAAAATGTTATGGTACAACTTCATACCTTCTCTCTCTTTTGCAATATGTCTCTTAATTGCTTCAGCTCTCTCCATGTAGTCAGATATTTTTTGTCTGTAATGAGCTTTTTTTGTTTCATCTTTTGTAGCTGTGAATCAAAAATATTCAAATTTAGATTATCTCAAAAAAAGGAAGAACGCTATGTCTGGTAATTAATCCTCTCTATTCCCAAGAATAAAAGGTTCTCTGATTTTTTTTTTTCATTCAGCCATCTACAGGAAAGGAAAGAAATCCTTTGCTGGACCTACATCATTGCTCAAAACCCAGTCCCCTTATTCTCTGGTTCTCAATATTTTTCATTGTGTGTACCTAAGCTTCACAGAACTTGATTTTTTAAAAATAATTTTTACTGATAATATCAATGTCTATTTTAAACACTTTTTAAAATTTATCAATTTAAAAATATTCACAGTTGCATAAAATTACAGTGAGGTGGTCAGACAGTAATTATTTAATGACAGTAAGTGTTGACATTCAACAAGTTAATGCTTTTTAATGGTCAAAACACAAATTGTCAACATTACATGTCAAAATATACAAAATAAATATCCTTAAACTCTAATATTAAAGTTTAAGCAATTTTTTACATTCTGTAATTTTTTCATTATCCATGGAAATACTTTTTCAGTACACAAATATTTTGTGTTTATGGTGAAATCAACTTTTACCAACATTTACCAATAAAAATCTAAACCTTCCAAGCTGCTGCATGTGCTTGTGTATGTGTGTTAACAGCGATGTCCTAAAAACAACGTAGTTTTTTTAAAAAAGAAAGAGGGGGCCATTCAAACACAGCAGCCAACCAGCTTTTGATTTTATTAATTTTCCAATAATGTTGTTTTTCTTAAGGCTCATCTACACTTAAAATGCTGCAGTAGCGCTTCAGTGAAGATGTTACCTAGGCTAACAGGAAGGGTTCTCTTGGGAGCAGGCAATCTCTAGTGGACCTAGTGCTGTCTACACCAGGGTTTAGGTTGGTTTAACTGCATTGTTCAGGGAGTGTGGACTTTTCACTCACACTGCTGAGTGCCTTAAACCAACTTAATTTTCTAGTGCAGCCAGAGCAGGGCCCCCTTCTGTTACGCACCCCCTCTACAACCCTGGAGAAAATGTCTCTCTCTCTCTCTTCTCCCCTCCTGGTTTACAAACACAAGCTCAGGAGAGAGCAGCGTTAACCCTATGGGTTGCATTGGCGCTGCAGCTCCCTCCTGCCGGCTCCGGGTGGGGGAGCGGTCGAAGGATGGGTGGGCTCAAGCGCTAGAGGGGCGACAGAGGCCGCCCCGCAGAGCCCGGGCGGGGGAGGATGGAGAGTCCAGCCCGTCGGTACCTTTCAGCACCCGCAGCATCAGGTCGATCCCTTCCTGGTAACACACCAGCGCCTCCTGGAAGCGGGAGGCCGAGTCCAACTCCACCGCCCGCTTCAGCGCTGCCACCGCCGGGGGCTCCAGCGCGGTCACCGCGCCCGGCCCGGCCTGGGACATGGGGGCGGCACGCGACTGGCATCGAACTAACCCTCGCTAGGGCCGAGTCCGCGCGCACCGGCAGCCCTCGCACCCCCTGAGCCAGGCCGGGTCACGTGTGTGCACCATGGCGGGGAGGCGGTCACGTGATTCTCAGGAGCCGGAAGTACCCGCAGCGGCGCCCGGTGTCGCGCTTTATTCCCTCCCCCCGCACCGGAAGTAGCCTCGGAACCAAAGCGCGGCGGCCCCCAGCCCCGCGCGCTGAGTTGATGATCGGCCGCCGGAAGCAACGAACGGGACCAAGATGGCGGCGGCGGGGCTGGGCTGCGTCGCTACGAGACGCTCAGCCGCCTGGCGCGTGAGTGGGGCGCGGGGCGGGCGGTCCCCTGTGCTCGGCCGTCGCTCGTTCGTCCCTGCCGGGACCTAGCGCCGCCCCAGCCCGCTCCAAGGGGAGGAAAGGGGCCGCCGGCCGCGACTCGGTCCCGCAACCCGTGGCCCCGGCTGCCGCGCTTCTGTCTGGGTCCCCTGCGGCGAGGCTGGGGCTCGCCTTTCTCCGAGCCGTTCTGGGCCACGCTCGGGCGGGCTCCAGCCCGACCCCCTGCGACCGGGTCGACCCGCCCCGGGGTGAGCTGCGCCGCCTGGCCGCTCCCTGAGGGCATGTCCCGACTCGGCGAGGTTTTCCTCTTTGGAGGGGCCAGACACGCTCCTGCCCTTCTGCAGCTTCGGCCCTAGTGAAACCGGGCCCTGTGTGTCCTCCTTTCACTGGAGCACAAGGGGCAGAAACACGGGCTTTGAAAAGACTCAAAAGCGTTTGGCTCCCTCGAACAAGGAGCTGCTAACTTTCTAGGCGTGGAAGCACCCGCTGACGTGATGGGTGCAGTGTTGTATCCGTTATTCAGTTCCCACAATTGGACCCTGCTCCTAATTCAGTCATTACGCAGTGTTATGCACAATACGAACAATAATTTTCTCCTTGAATGAACTTGATGAATCATGCCATAATTTTTTTTAGACTCTGGCAAAAGGCAGCGTGGAGTCACTGACTTGGACGGGATGGATTCGCCATAAATTTACTAAGCCAAGAATTCCAGCTTCAGTAAGCCCAATATTTAAGGATTTGAAAGCATATTTTGGGTTTGTTTATACCTTAACTTTTTTTAGGAAGACTAATTTGTAGAAGTACTTAACAATACTATTGTTAAACCAGAGAGAGATGCACTCAGATTCTTGTGGGAAAAACCAGTATCTTATTGTAGCTAATTTTAGTTCTGAAACAGGGCATTCTTGCATATTAAACCCGTCACAATCATCTTTCAAATTTGGGTCCTGGTCCTATAACTGGATCTCTCTGGGCAGACCTCTGCTCCTGTGCAAAGGCAATTGAAGTGTCTGTGTATGTGGTTGCAGAATTATGCCCCCGGAAGACTAGGCTATATATGATTGGAGGATCATGATCCCAAATTGATAGTATCCTTCTGCAAACTGAAAGGAAACACTTCAAATAATTTTAGATTATTTGGAGATTAGCTTTGTACTACTATGGTCATATGTTGCTGCTTTAGCCTTCTGAAAGACAAGCTTATTAGAAATGTAGGGGCTTTTGTCACATTTTCTTTCCAGTGAAAGACCAAAATACATTTTAGGGGAATATTTTTACTGCAAGATATTGTTAGATTCAGTAACTGTTGAAATGTTTAAAAATAAATAAACAAAAAAACATGCCTCTTGTGAACTACTTATTTGCAGGTATTTCAGCCACGGCCTTCAGATCATGAAAAATATGGAGGTGATCCTCATCAGCCTCACAAACTGCATCTTATCACTAGAATCAAAAGTGGAATAGGCCGTCCATACTGGGAAAAGAAGATAATACATGATCTCGGACTGGATAAAGTATACTTTCTAAATTACTTTATTTCATGTTTATCGTGCACTTTAGTAATTATCCTAAAAATTTAGGACAAAATTCTTCTTTCAGATCTTCAGTATAATGCAGTGCTTTGATATTTTTGTCCTGTGGGACCCTGATTCTGCAAACATTTTTATGCATGTGCTTAACTTTACTGCAATGAGAAATCCCATTGAAATCAAAAGGGCTACTTACAATAGTAAAGTTGAGCAAATAGGAAGGCACTTCCAGTATTGGAGCCTAGATGTATGGATCTCCCATGGATGTTAATATGAAATATAAATTTGTAAGGAAAACAGAATACCAGCATTGAAACGGCTATGCATAACGGAGAAGAACTTTGCCCATTAGGTTTTAATGAAGCTGTTAAAATACAAATATATTTATGAATGCTCATTAGTTCACTCTTATTTGTGGGATCATATTGAATACTTGTGAGTATTTGGACCTGGTGTATTAATGAAGATGATAGTGAATCCCAAAAGTTGAATTAATTTTAGCACAAACTTATTCTCAATAATTTGTTAATTTCCCAGAGTAGTTTAATTTTGTGTACACATCTTTTTATTGATATGTGAATGCTTCAGTTTAATACCTCAGTTTCTAAAGACATAAATTGTTTTATTAAAGTCCGTTTGTAACATTTATTCTGCATTATTTATAGGCACATCATCCCAGAGTGCACAAAAATATCCCATCTGTGAATGACAAATTGAAAGTCATTAAGCATCTGATAAGGTTTGTTTACTATTTCTTTGACCCCAGCAACAATGAAAATAACTTGTTGCCATAGTTATGATTTAAACAAATTCTTTTTTTTGTAGAATACAGCCCCTGAAATTACCTCATGGAATTCCAACAGAAGAGGAAATGTCAGATACCTTACTTAAGAGCACAGGAGAATTAGTAATTCGGCGACATCTGAAACCGGTGGAACAAAAAACTATTAAGTCATAACATGCATCGACTAGTCTCATTTTTATAAAATAAATATTTAACCCTTAAACTGGAGTTGTATGTATTAAGGAATGATTAAAATGGAACCCAATCTGTTCATGAGTAGTACAGCTTACTGTCTCACTATAAAAGTTTAGAGATAAGGCCTTGAAACAACTGCTCCTTAGCTATACACGGACTAGAACATTTAATAAAATCAGAAATGCAAAAAGGCATGTTACCCCCATCAGGAAGTTGAACTGAACCTGATCCCTAGTTCAGAGAGGTTTTTTGAATGAACCCGAACTGAAAACCTCAGTTGCATTGAACCCAAACTTGAGCCGAACCCAAAAAACAGTAACTGGTTCAAAATAAAAGGTTCAGTAATGAGGCTCTGAGGAAAGATCTCCCTCTTTTCTAATCCTAGAGAGAGGGGGGCAGAGGCTATCTTTCCAAGAAGCCACTGGAGGAGATAAGATGAGAGTGGGTATGTTTTGAGACTTGTAGTTCTGTCTGTTTTGCGTAAATAAGACTGCCCATGGAAGGAAACTACAATTCTGAGAACCCCTCCCATTTTCTCCCCTCTGCTCAGTGTTTGTGTCTGCTATGCAAGTCAGGATAGAAAGGGGATTTTCTGGGTTGAAATTTATTTTGTCACCTCAAGGGTCAGCTATGACTGACAAGAGTTCTGGAGGATGTTGTACTAGTGTATACAAATAACTTGTTAAAAATTTTCTACAGTGAAAAAAGTATTATCTTTTGCTAGGAGTTACAATGCAAGCATAACTGTGTGGCATTAATGTGCAGGAAATGTATCTGATCTGGTTCAGACAGGTTCAAAGTGGTTGAACTGGTTACTGAATCGTCATTCTAAGTTAGTTTCTGAACCAGAACTGAGGAAATATTGAGGTTACCACCATCTGGGTTTTAAGCAGACAGTCCTGTGTCCGGGTGCCATTTAGGATTGCCAGATGCCTGATTTTTGACAGGAAAGTCTGGTCCAAAAGGAGACCTGGCAACTCTAAATGGCACGCGAACCAAGTCTGGTTTCTGTGGGCAGGAGGAGGATGACCCAGGCCATGGGAGTCCTCTTACCAGCAATTAGAAAAGTGGCAACCCTAAAAACTGAATCAAAATTTTTAATGATCTGATTCACTGGCTCCTATCTTGCATGGTGTCATGTCCCTAAATTGTGGTTGGTGTGCATTTCTTGCTTCCAAGTGACCAGTATCTGTATCACAAGATCAGTATCGCTACTTTTGAGAAGACTAATGCTTGCAGGTCTTTGAGCTGTACTACTGCATTCTAGGCTTTAGGGACTGTTTGTTTTTTTCTCTCCTGTGTTTGTACAGCACCTAGCACAATGAAATCTTTGTCCATGACCAGGGCTTCTAAGTGCTACAATAATATAAATAATAATTTGGAGGCCCTGATGCATACACGTTGGCCATGATCAGGTGATTATAGACTTGTATACGGTAGCATCTTTCAGTGAAAGATCTTAAAATGCATTACCACTGCAGATATATAAGGAATTCTTTCTCTCATTACTGACATGTAGCTGCCAGAAACACTTCATAGTACTTCAGCTCAAGAAAGACTATTTTATCAAATAAAAAGCAAATGAGGAGTTTGTTTGGTACTTCTGAGGCTAAAAGTGTTCAAAATGCTACATCACCATTTCTGTGTTGCAGGGCAAGAGAATGGAAAATATGGCTCTTGGCTGTTTTAACTAATACTTCACTGTTTCTGATTAAGGCTCAGCTGCAAGGAAGTTTACTGTGTTATAAGCAGTTGATATATTTGTTGGAAAAAGAAACTAATAGCTACTTTTCTTTAAAAAGCTCAAGTATGAAGTAACTTTTAAAACTCTGTGTACAGTCTTGTAAATATTTCCATAAACATCTATGTCGAACTGTATATTGTCATCTGCCAGCCCATGGTATGAATGATAATAAATCATATTCTGAGTAAGAATTTGAACATACTTTACAGATTTAAAAACTGTTAACGGAATCATTAAAAGCATACACACTTCAGTTTTCTCTCCTACCAAAGGTGTGTGTATGTAACCTAGTATGCTGGTCCTCGTGGGACTCTGCCCTTTGTATAAGCGTTCTCAGAATGCTGCACAGACATTGGCTCAGATCTGCCAAGGGATTCAAGTGTTGCAGTTCTGAGAGTGGCAGTACCTAACTTTTAGGTACTTAGAAAATCATTGGAATTCACAAAGCCTGAGGCAGGCTCTCTGTCCAATGAATAGGGAGAGAGAGGTGCCTGAGAATGGGATCCACAAAAGCCAGCATGCTAGGCAAGGAGCTGCCTAAGGCAGCCAGTGGGAGATCATGAGAGTGGTGCCTCCTAAGCCCCATCCCTCAGAGTTAGGTGCGTAAAGCCTGCTCTACACTACAAAGTTAGGTTGGTGTAAGTTGCCTAGTTGTGCATATGTCTACACACAAATTTTTCTACTGCCAACAAGCACCTCCTTACAGCAACAGTAAAATGACCTCCCTGAATAGTGTGGAGCTGTGGTTGACCTACTGAGGTTGACAGAGTGTAAATGTAGATGCTACATGACCTCAGTCCTCCAGCAGCTGTCCCACACTACCCAATTCTCTATGACAGTGACAGCTCTGATCACAATTATAAACTCTTCTTCCTAGGTGTCCAGAGATTGGAAGCTACCACCCCCACTTTTAAAGCCCCCCCCCACCCTCTGTGTGTTTTTAAATGCCTTTTTGTGATTGCCCACCTGGGCAAACACACAGCAGCTTATCTTTTTGTGTAACTTCCAATCAACCACAGTGGCTCCATGCAGTAAATATACTCCAGCCTGAAGTAGGCAGGATGTATTGGATCTCCTGGGGTCATGAGGAAAAGAGGCTGTGCAAGCACAGCTATGGAGTAGCAATAGGAAGATGGACAAATAGGAAACAAGTGTAGGGCAAAGGGATGCTGGCAAAGGGTACAACAGAGCAGCAACTGCCGCATGAAGTGAAGCAGCTTTACCAGGGATAACGTGATTTCAGAAAGGCCAACAATAGATCAGGCGTTAAGTCACAGACCTGCCACTTTTACAATGAGCTGCATGCCATGCTTGGCAGAGACCTCACCATCATCCCTCAGACCACTGCAAGTCTGCAAATACAGGACAAACATGCATCTTGTATTTGCAGCATTCATGAGAATAGTGCAGGGGTCTGCACGCTCCGTGCTTCTGTCAAAGATAGACACCAAAAAATGCCATGTGGGTTAGAGGGATTTAAAAAAAGGTGTGGAACATTATGGGATATGGATGGCATCGAGGCATGAAGAAAACTGCATGCTGGGAACTTGACCCAGAGATCCCTGGCCATTTCTATCCCCCAACACATTGTGAAAAGTTCCCAAAAGGCATTTTGCCAGATGGTGGCATATAGCACACTGGCGTGCCTACCCACCAGGCATCGCACGTCACATCAAAACAAGAACTCCTGGCAAGTACATGCAGTGCAGGCACAAGCAGCCAAATATGCAAGAGTATGTGTGATATACAAACTTCAGCAGCAGTACACTAGCATAACTGGTATGGATATGGCCTGAGTCTGGGATGCAAGGAGGCATCTGTCTGTGCTTACAATCTACAGCTGGGAATGCCTTTCCTGGAATCAGGCACCTTAGATGCCTAAGATGTTGCTTGAGAGAACAAGTTAGGCACCTGCCTGACTCCCACAAAAATGGGTGTGGGGGCAGGGGTGAAGTATTGGAGGAGGAGGAGGAGGCAGCAGCACCTGCCATCACTTTCCTTTGTCGTAGTGTTAGTGTGCGCACCCAGAATGTGGGAAACTGGTTCAATTCCCCCCTCTGCTGGACCAGAAGAGACTTGAACAGTATTTTCCAACCTTAGATAAGTGTCATAACCATTGGACTATAGAGTCATTCTTTCTCTGAGCCCATTAATATTTAATACAACTTAGAATGGCTACGTCAGAATAGTCCATGATGGATCGGATGCTCACTTGAGAGGTGAGAAACTCCCATTCAAATCTCTTCTCTCCATTAGGCAGCGGGAGGAATTGAACTGAGGCTTCTCTCAGCCCAACTGAGTACCCCAACCACTGGGATCAAGGTCATAAGGGAGTTGCTGGCCAATTATCGCAGGTTTGTAAAGTTGTTTAGTGACATTGTAGCCCCTATAATAGACCTTACCAAAAAAGGAAATCTGGATGAGGTAAAGTGGACTGAGGCCTGTGAACAGGGCTTCCAAAGAATAAAAGAAGCCTTATCTAAAGAGCCTGTATTAGCCAGCCCTGATTTTGAGAAAACATTCTTTCTGTGCACAGATGCTTCTAATACTGGGTTAGGAGCTGTACTCATGCAGAATGGGGAAGGAGATAAAAGGCACCCCATTGCATATTTGAGCTAAAAACTAACACTCACTGAACAACACTGTGCTACTGTAGAGAAAGAATGCTATGCAATTGTCTGAGCCGTAAAGCAACTTAAACCCTATTTGTATAATATGCAGTTTACTGTGTTCAGCGATCATGGTATGGTTACAAAAAGCCAAAGGAATCAATTCTAAGCTACTCCTTTGGAGTTTGGCCTTACAGGAATTCGATATGAACATAGTTCATATCAAGGGCAAAGAGAATCTTGTAGCTGATGCATTGTCAAAACTGGGGGGGCCCTTGAGATGTATTCAGGAGCTCTAATTACTCCCTCCTACACCAATCTCGTGTTGGGGGTGTGATGCTAGACCCAAAAAAGCCAAGCAACTTTGCAAGTTGCATGGCCCAACTCTGACCTTTCAAATTATATTGTAGGAAAATACAACGGTAGTTGTAGTGAAGTAGACTAGAGCTTTGATATGCAAGTGTATTGTTGGTAGTTGTTTGATGTTGCTTACGTATCTCTTGTTAGTTAGCAATGTAGTTAAACTGCTTTCCTGTCTATCACTGTTCTATTGATTAAGAGCTCAAAAGGAACATATGAACATTTAGGTGGAAATTTGAATGTAACAGTACCATTGTTTGTATTTCTCTTTGAAGTTTAAGTAGTAAATACCTGTAAATAGTTGTAAATGGCCAATTACCTTGTGCTAATGTAACTAGTTACTGGTGTGCACAGGACATAGAGATGATATTTCAGAGACCCAAGTAATCATCTATTAATTGTTCAAAGAGGCATCTTCTGTCAGCTAACATAACCCTTAAGCATAATAATATGCAAGAATATATGACCGTGCAGCTCTTAACTCACTGAAGCTGAGTATAAGCTTCATATTTGCAGGGTTGTCATAGCCAGCTTAGACCCAGGGTATTAGAGAGACACAGTGGGTGAGATAATATCTTTTACTGGGCCAGCTTCTGCTGATGAGAGAGGAAAGCTCTCAAGCTGCATAGAGCTCTTCCTCAGGTCTGGGACAAGGACTGAGTGGCACAGCTAAATACAAGGTGGAGCAGATTGTTTAGCATAAGTAGGCAATGCATACTGCAAGAGACCATGCAAGGTGGTCTGTTACAGCTATGCAGTCACAGGACAAAAAAGAGGGGTTAATCTGTTACATATTGTGGTAATAAGCCATACAGTCAGTGTCTGCATTAGCAGCAACCATGTGATTGCTGTGATCGGATCGTTTTTTATAAATAGCTAATTATATTTGCATCAATTTTGAATGTTTTACCTCTATGCTCCTCCCCCTCAAAATCGTTCCCTTTAATTTGTTGATGGGTACTTCAGAAAAAAGGAAACTCTCTTTTTAGTGTGTGAAAATGGGATGGATCCCCTAAGCAGGGGACTGCAGTTCTCATCAGCCCCTTCCTCACGGCACACCCCCTTCCTCTTGGCTAGGTAAATGGAAAGATCCCACACCAAGAAGTGGCTGGGTGCTGTTTGGGATTAGCAGTTGCCTGGTTAGCCAGGAGCTGCAGAGAAGCTGGAGTAGCAGCTGCATGGCAAGCAGGGAGCTGTGCCGCAGAGAAGTCAGAGGCAGAGACAATTCCCCTGGATCAGTATGCAGAGCTGCATGTGGAACGGGCTGTGATTGCTGGATGTTACAGCTGGCTGCAGGTCTGTATGGGAGTTACGGGAGAGCAGCAGTGGCTGGGCAGGGAGTCAATGAAGAGAAGCCTCAATGAGAGACACTGAGTATGGCCTGGAAATCTGCAAGCACCCATTTGCTTCAAATAGAGGGCACCCCAGGCATGGGGCAGGTGACAAAAGCCCACAGGTAAGTCAAAAACATGAAATCCTGAGAGAAGGGTAGGAATCTTGAGGGAGCATGGGCCGTTATAGCAGATGTAAGGGAGAGACAAGAGAGAACATACAGGGGAAATCAAATCAGTATCTTAGACATCTGTATAATAATGTGAGAAGTATGGGGAATAAGCAGGAAGAATCTGAAGGTAATAAGATGATAAGTAACAGCCAGCATGGTTTTGTCAAGAACAAATCCTGTCAAACCAACCTGATAGCGTTCTTTGATAAGGTAACAAGTCTTGTGGATGGGGGGAAGTGGTAGATGTAGTATATCTTGACTTTAGTAAGGCTTTTGATATTGTCTTCCATGACCTTCTCTTAAACAAACTAGGGAATTACAACAGAGATGGAATTACTATAAGGTGAGTGCATAATTGGTTGGAAACCATTCCCAGAGAGTAGTTATCAGTGGTTCATAGTCAAGCTGGAAGGGCATATCAAGTGGGGTCTCATAAGGATCAGTTCTGGATCCAGTTCTGTTCAATATCTTCATAAATGATTTGGATAATTGCATAAAGAGTACACTTATAACATTTGCGGATGATACCAAGCTGGGATGAGTTGCAAGTGCTTTGGAGGATAAGATTAAAATTCAAAATGATCTGGACAAACTGAAGAAATAGTTTGAAGTAAATAGGAAAAAATTCAATAAGGACAAATGCAAGTACTCCACTTAGGAAGGAACAATCAGTTGCACACATAAAAAAATGGGAAATGACTGCCTAGGAAGGAGTACTGCAGAAAAGGATCTGATGGTCATTGTGGAATCCAAGCTAAATCTGACTCAACAGCATAACACTGTTGCAAAAAAAGCAAACATAATTCTGGGATGTATTAGCAGGTGTGTTGTAAGCAAGACATGAGAAATAATTCTTCTGTTCTACTCCTCTCTGATTAGGTCTCAACTGGAGTATTGTGTCCAGTTCTGGGTGTCACATTTCGGGAAAGATGTGGACAAATTGGAGGAAGTCAAGTGAAGAGCAACAAAAATGATTAAAGGTCTAAAAAACATGACCTCTGAGGGAAGATACTAAAAATTGGGTTTGTTTAGTCTGGAGAAGAGAAGACTAAGGAGGGACATGATAACAGTTTTCAAGTACATAAAAGGTTGTTTCAAGGAGGAGGGAGAAAAGTTGTTCTCTTTAACCTCTGAGGACAGGGCAAGAGGCAATGGGTTTAAATTGCAACAAGCGTGGTTTAGGTTGGTCATTAGGAAAAACTTCCCCTCAAGGTTGTTAAGCACTGGAATAAATCACTTAGGCAGGTTGTGGAATCTCCATCACTGGAAATTTTTAAGAGTGGGTTAGACAAACACCTGTCAGGGATGGTCTAGATAATGCTTGGTTCTGCCATAAGTGCAGGGGACTAGACTAGATGACCTTGTGGGTCCCTTCTGGTCCTACAATTCTATGATTCTGTGAAAAGCCCTGAGTCAAAATTGGACTGTGCCAGAGACCCAAACAAGAACTGCTACTGGTTACTTTGAACTGTTCATGTTTAAGCCTCTGTACTCAGAGTATTTCTAAGTTTCCTCTTGCCTGCCAGCCCAATGTTAAAATGTGTTGTATCACCAATCTGGAGGCATTATGCATATGACACCAGAAAGATTGTAAGATTTGTGCCTCTTCCTTAAGCAACATTACTGAAGTGCAACTTTGTTTTAAATATGCACGATGATGAACTGGACAGTAGCTTAGCTGAGGAATAAGATGTGGGAAATCAGGGAAAGCACTGCACAGCAGTTCTCACTTCTATCAAGACAGTCGTATGACTACATGGTGTTAGGTGGTAGTCTGGGCAGAACAGTGAACACTTTTGCATTCTCAAAATGTACTGGCCAGGCATGGACAGCCATGCCTAGTGGGTGGAGCCAAAACCAGGAGCCAGAGTCAAAAGCCAAAGCCTAAGCTGTAGGGTAAACTGGAGTCATAGTCAGAAGGCGAAGCTGGAAGTCCGAAGCTAAAGCTGAAGGGCTAATGAGTCACAGGCAGGAGGCATAGGTGTGGGTCACAGCTGGGAGTCACAAACCAGAACATAGCTGGGGCAGGAACAGGAGGAGGGTTTGGAGCAGGCCTGTCATAACAGCTAGCTAGGGAGTCACCTAATTGCACCGACAACTTCCTGCTGTTCCCCCAAGGCTTATGTAGTACACCTGGCTCAATCAGTGATCCCAGGAGCACTGCCAATCAGGTCTTCTATGGGGGCACATGCCATGGTGCTTGGGCCCACAGAGCTCACAGCCCATCAGTCACTACTATGCCAGCAGTGGTGGTGTGGATGGGAAGACACTGAAAGACCAACAGATGGGTTCTAGACCTGCAGATCCTTATACAAAGTAACTGAAATGTGAATAATCTAGAATATGAAGGAAACTTTTATTGTACAAGATAGTGAAAGGAAATATGAACTGTGGCTTAATGTGCTTTTGGTTTGGGAATGGCTTTTTAAATTTGCTCCTGGTGCTGAATTTCATGTAAATTGCACACCTCAAAAAAACAAAACAAAAAACATTTTTTTGCTGGATTATAGTTGTAACAAAGGTTTTCTATGAATATAAATAGTCGTTGACGAATGTGTTGGACAACAAGCAATATTTCGGTGTTGATTTCCGAGTAACACTAAGATTTTATTCTGCTGAAGATGTAGCTTATGACAGTGATTGAGTGATTTGCAAGAAAAGCATGTGCTCATTGGAGGTAACAGTTATGCTGTGTTATGTAAAATATCAAGGATACAAGCTGGTATGATTTTCTGGACTGTCTTGTAGTTGAATGTGTCTTTTAAGACGGTGTGGAATAACTTTTTTCCACTTTCCTAATGAAATTTAAATCACTATTATATGCTGATATTTTTGCAGGCAAATGTTGTCACAGATATTTCCAGGTAGTACATCTTCAGGTATTTTCTCATCTTCTTTTCAGTTGCCCTTTTTCTGTAGCATAATATAGCAATGAAGAATGAATGAATGTTGATCCTGGATATAGTGTATAGACGTAGCCTGAGAATTCAGTTTTAATCAGCTGGCATCCTGCTGACATACTGCCGCTGTGGGGTTTACTGTGGAACTTTTGGAGAATACTCTTTAAAGATTAACCAGTTGAAGAAGGAATTTATGAGCATGTTAAGGACTGAAAAATGACCAGAGTACGCTAGGAGTCTCTCTTGTTTGGGAAAAGAGATACATGTTCCCATGTTGGGCTCCTGGGAGGCGCCTTGTTGTAAAGGCGTACGGTTGCAGTGCCACATACCAACTTTCATTGCCAGTATCCACTTCAAAGGAGCAAGATACATAAGTAGTTGGAATGGGGCTCCTGGGCATTAATAGGGTAGCATCTCTACTACCCAGCATATGGCCAAGCATTCTTTTCTATGATAGAGTATTTGGATTTGTGTTGCTGGAGCTTCCTACTTAAGTAGTGGATTAGATGTTCTGTTTCTTGAAAGTTCTGAGACAGGACAGTGCCCGTGCCTATAGCGGATGCAGCGGTATGTAAAATAACAGAAAACGAAAAGCCTTGGGGCCAGAGCACTGGCTGCCGCCTCAAAAGGTCTTTTATTTTATGAAACTCCTCCTACACTTCCATATCCACAGTACTGTTTTTGGCGCTGAGGTCATGGTAAAATCCATCAATGATATTGCTAATGTGGCAAAAGGGGGGACAATACTAGCTGACCAGGTGTAAAAAAGCCCACACTTCTTTGTTTGTTTGTTTGTTCGTTCAGGATGGCAGTTTTTTACTGAGCCTCTCTCTTATCTTAGAGGGGCTGTATTTTTCCAATCCCTACCAGAAACCCAGGATATTTGGTCTCCTGCGTGCCAAATTTATATTTCTTCAGGGTTTGCCATGAACCCAGCCTCCTTCAGTGATTGCAGAACAGATATTATGTGCACCAGATGTGATTGCCAGTCTTCAGTGAAGATCACTGCATCATCTAAACAGACTTCAGCAGATTGCCTGGAGTGATGGAAGCACATGATCCGTACAAAGTTGAAAGATGGCTGGTGACCCATGTAACTCATAAGGCATGGTTATAAAATGAAGCAGTGCTAATGGAATAGCAAATGTTGTCTTTTCCAGGAATCTACTATAAGGAGTATTTGCCAGTACCTCTTGGTCAAATCCAATGTTGTAATATATTTTGTTTTTCCAAGCCAGTACAAGAGTTTGTCAACTTGGGGCATGGAGTAAGTGTCAAATTGTCTCTGAAATCCACACAGAACTGAGTTGTGCTATCTGGTTTTCACCAATGGCTTCTGGATTCTTCAATGGCATCTGGTTCTAGCATTGCCCAACCTCCTCTTCAGAATTTCTCCAGAACTTGGTAGCTCCTATGTCAGGCTTGACATCTGGGTTTGTCTGGATTTGATGGGCCTGGAGCCACGTTCAACTCAGCTGTGAGGATAAGACATCACCAAAGTACTCTGCCATTGCAGGTGTGGAGGAAGGCTCCCTTTTATGGATTTGTCTGCAGGGCGAGTAGGTGGTTGCACCTTTGGTTTCAAGTTGTCTGGCAGATCTTGAGGCTCTATAAATAGGCCTTCTTGTGCTTTCCAAATATTTAACAAGTTCACATGGGAAATTTGTTTTTCTTTATTCTTATCCAGGCAACAGATCTCATTGTCCATGTTCCCTGTTCACCATATGGCATTGTAGGGTCCCCTGCTGCTTAGCCAACAGCTTATTCTCAGTGATTGGTAACAAGAACAAGACCCTCTCACCTGTCTGGAAGACTCTTTCTTGAGCTCCTTATTATAATGACAGACCTGGGTTTGTTGAGCCTGCCTCAGATTCTCCTGAGCAAAATGTGATACACTGTCTAGTCATTTACACATCTGTACCATGTATTAGACTACACTTGGGACTCAAGAAGGCAGCTTCTTCCATGTCTCCTTGAGCAGGTCCAGGATTCCTGAGAGTTGGTCATGAAATAGTCTGAAGGGAAAATCCTATTGATGCCTGTGGCACCTCTTGTTTTGTAAACAGAAGGTATGGCTGGAGTTGGTCCCAATTGCAAGGGTCTATATTTACAAACTTTTAAAACATGTTTTTAGGTTTCAATTAAATGTTTCCACCCAGCCATCCATTTGGTGAGGTCTTGAGGGGTTTAACCTTTAGGAATGTACAGAACTCCCTTGGTAACTGCGACATAAAGTTTGTTCTTGGTCCATGAGGATCTCTGTAGGTAAGCCCACCTGAGAGAAAAGTTATACCAGTTTCCTCACTACAGTTGGTGCCATTACCAAATGCTTGGGGACCATCTCTGGGTATCATGTGGCATATCCATCATGACCAATATATGTTGGTGTCCTCATGTACTTTTTTCTAAGTGCCACACAACATCAACCCCTATCCTTTCAAAGGGCGTATCTAGGAGAGGTAGGGAGAATTAAGGATTCTTGCCCTGAACTCTTTGGTGCAACCTGTTGACAATCAGGATAGGATGCACAGAAGTTGGCCACCTCCTTGTAGATCCCCAGTCAGAATAACTGGGCCTGTAATCATTTTAATGTCTTTTCCCAGCTAAGATAGCCTGTTGATGGTATTGAATGTGTTTACTATAAGACCTCTCAAATGGCCTCCCAAGGCACCAGGAGCTGGTGGTGGGCTTCTCTGTTTTTGGATCAAGATCATCCTGATAGAGCATGTCTTTTTTTTTTTAGCTCAAAATTGGGGAAAATGTGCTGCTTGTGTTTACTGGGTAGCCATTCCCTCTATCACTTCTATATGGTATATGAGTCTCTGAACATGTTGTCTTCCTTCTGCCAACAGATGAAATCATAGGCCTGCATTAAAGGGGATAGCTCTGATTCAGATGGGTGGTTCTCCAGCAGGGATTCTTCCTGACCAAAGATGTCGCCACCTTTTGGCTGGATATCATTCACCTGCTGAGGGGGCGCCCCCAGTTCCATCTCCCCTGTAACCAAGCTTTCCCTTCCTTCTGGCATTGTCTTCTAGTCTTTTATGTTTCCCAGGTTGCACAGGCCCCTCCCAACAGCTGGATCTCACTATCGGGAAAATATCTTCCAGCTGCTGGGGGGCTGTTTCAGCTAGAACAGGTGGACTTGACTGAGTGGAGAGCAAGGAGGGGAACTGTCACCTGTCTCTTCTGAGTAGAATTTTCCAGGGCAACCACTTCATTACGCTGACCTGAATTTTTGCTGTGTGGTTGCCCACCTTCAGTTGCGCCCACACTGTAGGACAGGAGTGGACATCTCCATGTACACAGGTCACCTTCACAAGGTAGTTATTGGAGGGCATTCGGATTGAGCAAACCTCTTGAATTAAAGTTTGGGAGCACCCTGAATCCACCACAGTGCATTCCTTCTCCTCATCGACTTGGGCTACATGTGCCTTCTGACACTGGTCTAAGGCAAGGCCATCCCTACTGCCCAGGTCCAAAACCCCACAATCTCGGAA
This sequence comes from Mesoclemmys tuberculata, assembly GCA_007922155.1. Classification (NCBI taxonomy): domain Eukaryota; kingdom Metazoa; phylum Chordata; order Testudines; family Chelidae; genus Mesoclemmys; species Mesoclemmys tuberculata. Next base: position 73,651,645 of record ML675610.1, read on the forward strand.
GTCACACTCCATGACTGACTGAGGTGCCCTGGCTTCCCCTGGAAGAAGCATATCAGTAGGTTGTTAGCAGGCTCCCTCTGACCCCTTTTCTTTGGCATTTCTGGATTGGATTCATGGCGAGATGGTCAGCGATGACCACGACCGAGATTTCGGGGACCTGGCCAGGTCCAGAGGCGCTTCCCTCTGAGTTTTTTCAGACCTCCAGGTCTCCTCCCTTAGAAACTGGGAGTGCCAGTTTTCTGGCCTCACCCAAGGGATCTGGTTGGGCCAGGTGGCCAGCCCATGTTTGAATTGCTGTTGGCAATCTCTAATATTATACAGCAGTGGTTCTCAACCTGTGAGCTGTTTGTGGCCCAATTAGCACACAGCTGTGTGCTGAAAAAAATTCAAAGATTGCTACACTGATTGCCTCAATCCCTGGTCCTGGCAGGGACAGGCTAGCTTAGGAAGAGATGGCACCATGGAGCCCTGCTGGCGCACTCCCTGCCAGCAGGGAAGGTGAAGCAGCTCCTTGTGGTGGGGGAGGAGCTCAGACAGCAACCTGTTGCTTCCTCCCTCCCTGTGCTGCAGGGACACCCTGAGACCGCTGCTACTGGGGGAGTGCTGCCTCTTCACTTCTGCGTGTCTGCACCAGAAGCGTCAGGAGGAATGCAGGGGGCATGTGTCCCCTGCTCCACTAGTCACAGTTACATGGCACCTCTCGGGGGGATGAGCATGCTCTAGGCTGCAGTGTGCCCTGGGCTGCGTGCAGCAGACAGCGCCCACCTGCCTGTCCCCTGCCAGCCATGTCCAGACCCAGAGCTCATAGCCAGAGAAGGAGGCTGCCCTGTAAGTCCTGTCTCTGGGGGGACAGCTAGAGTGGGATGGAAATTTTCCCCGTGAGCAGCTTTCCTGCTAGGGTCCCCCATAGCTCAGTGGTGCATGGATCCCTCATGGCTCCCTTCCCCGACTGTCTGGGAGCAGGTGTGGAGGGACATATGCCTGAGCGGGCAGCCACAGTCAGCAGGGTAAGAAGGATCCCTCTCCTCCCCTGCAATCTCTGCTCCAGGGCTCTGATACCCTGTACAGCAGGGACCCTCTCTGGCCTGGGCAGCGCCGCAGCGTTGAGCCACGTGGGGCTGAGTGCATGCTCCCGCTGCCTGCTGTACTGAGCAAGGGTCCTTTATCCCCGCTGCACCCCATCCATAGTCAGTACCACCAGCTAGAGGTCAGTGCCCACTCACCTCTGCACAGAGACAGTAGCGGGTAGCCTCCAGCAGGGCTCTGCCCCCACCTCAGATGAGCTCCAAGGGAGAGGCACCCAGGGCACAGAACTGCTGTGTACCACACAGCACGCACAAGGATGCCTCCTACATCGCAGCACAGCCGCCCGGAGGAGGGCACACTGCTGACACTGCAGCTGTTTTGTGGGTCCAGCTCAGGCAAGACTTAGAGGGCAGAGTTGCAAGGGGTCACAGTTGCAGCAAAAGAGAACTAAAAATGGAGTCAGGTCACTGAGGGTGCACTTTAAGTACTGCCCTACCAAATGCATGAACATTTATTTCAACTGGGGTTATCGCAGACCCCTCCTCCCGGCGTTCCTCTCCCCACACGAGGGGCTGAGCCGTTGTGACCAGTTACACTGTAATGGGTTAGCCATTGTAACCCTGACTCTTGGAACTGCCTTTCCTGTTGTTGCGACTCGTGCAGCTGAAGCACGTCCAGGAGCATAGCCCGCTGGTGCTTGGCAGCCTCCTGGGCCTCTTATTGACCTTCAGTTAGTTCTCACTGATTTTCAGCACAATGGTGCGGCTGCTGAGCTAGAAATCGAATCAATTCTTCATTTTTTAAAAACTTCTCCCCAGTCCCTGTTCCAGGGGTCCACTGCAAAACCCTCACTTCTAGTACCTAGTTGTAATGGGGCCCTCACCTCTAGAGAGCCTCCAAGCAGTGGGGTACAGTATCACAGTCCTTTTCTCACCCCAAGTGCAGGGTCCTGGCTGACCTTGTTCAGTCTTAAGTAGCTCTCTGGCCCTCCACCCTCACAAAGTTCAAATGAACCCCTTCCAGGGTATTAAAGAGTCCATTAAATAAACAGTCTAACAGCCCCAGCTCTGGGCCCTTTAAATTCAACCCTTTAGTCAAACTGCCAAATAAGCCCTGTCTCCTTCTTGGGGTTTATGCCATTTTACCTATGGCTGGTAAGGGACCCCTGGCCCACCCACTACTCCCAAGTTCCCTATAACCCAGAGACCCTATAAACAGTAACCTCATATTTCTCACTTCAGTTAGTTGCTGTTGCTACTTTTTCCCTGGGCCACTTTCTATCTGGTCCTTTTAGCTTCACCCTTATCTTAAGGTTCAGGTTCTTAGGCCCTTTCTCTCCTTGAAAACTGAGCTATGCAAAACACAGTCAGTAAACAACCTGTTCCACCCCCAAGTTCCATTGGCTAGGGACATGGACATGCTGCCTTGCCCCTCTAGTCCCACCCAGGCACTGAACTGCTAAGGGCAGCCCAGGCAGCTACTTTTAAGTGGGCCAGCAGGGCTCTGATTGGCTGTTGGTAGCCCTTCTAGCCCATGGAGGACTAGGTCTCTGTGGTTTCCAAAATGGCCACTCTTGAGAGTTCTCTCTAGGTAAGCTTAGAGTACCTATCTCTACTTCTCTTTTCCTCTCAGCTTGCAGCTTCTTAGGGTAGAGTGTAGTTGGACTACAGGATCACCAGCAGGATACTGCAAAGGCTGAATACACCCCATCAGAGGGACAAACAAATTACGGATTACATCTGTGATCTGGAGTGCTTACAGGGTGGTTGTACTGCAGACTATTTGCAAGAATCTTTACATGTAAATTAAGAGGATGCAAATGAAAATACTTAAGCCACTTAATATTTCCATTCTGTTCATATGAAATGCACTAGTGAAGATGGTTTTCCATTTAGGAAAAAGAAATATGGATTTTTGTTGGTGTTTTTAGTCAGGTATTTCTTGTAAGACCACCAGGAAACATGGGTACAAATGGTTCCATGAAACTAAAGACAGACACAAATGCTCATGTTTAACTTTAGTTGAAAATATTGACAATGGAGACTAATAGTATGAGAAATTATCATGTGTGAGTGGACAAGTGGAATCTAAAGAGCTACAAATTGTATTATGAGTTGAACAATTATCAGTAATGTTACCTTTTAGATTTTGTTAGTATATCAGATGTTCATGAAGCCCAGAATGATTGCCTATGTTTTTAGCAATATAGAATCCTATGAGCTTTCCAGCTTGGCAGTGAGATTGATGAGGGCCTATATGCCAACATGAATTGTGTTTCTTGTGTTTAGCAGAGTAGTCTTTTCATTGACTGGATGGACATTGGTTCAGGCTCTTAAGGTTTTAAATGAATTGACCAGGTTTTCAAAAATCCTGTAGCTCTCATGAACTCTGGGAGCTAGTGGATTCTAAATCCACGCCAGAAAAAGTGTTCTCAACTTCAGATCTTAAAGTCAGAAGAGAGTAAGACATGCTGTACTGGATAGGATTAATGTTTTCTCATGTAGGTTGTCACTCCTTTTCATTTAATGAGATGTTAAGGCTTTTGACAGCAGAGAAGAAGCCATGATTTCATTTCACAAACTTCTTTCATTCTATATCATTTTAAATTTTTGTCTGCTTTAAATGTATTGTTGTCCTTATTCAACCTTTGCTAATGCAACTGAAAAGATGAGCCTCGGAGTCTTGCTTCCGTTACTAAACAACATTTCTTATTCAATTTCCATTTGGTTATTTCTGTCTGATTAAAACCATCCATCTCAGGTTCTGGGCATTTCCATGAAAAAGTAAAATATGTGCTAATAAAATAACCGCATAGAATACCTTTACAGATCTATGTCCGGCTGCAATGAAAAAAAAATTGTAAAACTAAATTTTAAAAAAGATTGAAGAAGGAAGCATATATTTTCAAAGAGATTACTTTTCCATTTTATTTCTTAAGGCAATGGCAGATATTGAAATACACATTATTAAAATTGCGAAGGTAGACAAACAATAGCTAGACAGAACAGCTTTAATAACTCAGAGAAATAATCAGATAGGATAGAATATTAATACTTTGGTTAACATTTTGTTTAGTAAGATAGAGACCAAATGTTATGAAATTACCATATAATCTGTGTTTATTGATTGTAGAATTTAAAAATCTTGTGCCTGAGACTGCAAACCCTTATTTAAGCAAGTCTTCCCACTGCTGACAATAGACTTATTTGCATCTATAAGGATTTGCAGGCTCTAGCTTTTAATCTTCCCCCAAACATACTGTATCTCTCATGAACATCAGACTGCTAATTGTACAAACCACAATTTATCTGAAAGAAGAAAACTCCCAGATTCAGTATCCATTTCTCTTAAAAAGCTTGGCACGTGCAACGACATCGTTGGCATAGTCATCGCCAGGCGTACCAACATCCATTTTTTCATAGCTTCGGACATTTCCTATTCCTCCGTTATAGGCAGAAATCCCACCTGAAATGTAACATCAAAATAGCTAATATAGACAATATAAAATAAATGTTTCTTGGGGGAGGGGATTTATAAATATTCCCCATGCAGTGTTAGAAACCTGCCACACAACATTGTTCTAAAGAATAGGACAAACTATATGAAACTGATTAAACTAGTTTCACTGCTCAAACTATGGGAAATCAAAAAGCAGACAAACAGCATCAGTGGTAAAAAAATTATGTGAGATACTCTAAAATAATGAGCATTTAAAAGAATCAGTAACACAAGAAACTTTTGAACAAGATTTTTGTCAGATATTTTCCCTTAGTTCCTGGCCTGAATACAATCCGTACTGTACCTTTCAGACATTGTTCCTTTGTCCATTCGGGGAACTTTTTCTGGATTCTTTTAATCATGTCGATAAGGATTTGTGTAGCATGAAGGAGATGATCTTCACCATTCCACCGTCCAACAATATCATGGTGATTTTTATCAACCTGGAAAAGCCAAAGAGAACATTACTTCTCAAAAAGAGGATGTGTTTACGCAGTTTATTTCTCTCAATATATGCCATATGATTTTAGTTTTCATATTTCGTTTAATAAATAGCGTTGGTAATTAATGTCCAAGGATCCTCACTGCGCTTCCTGTTGTACCCCTAACAGAGACACTGAGGGATAATCCATTGGACTGCGCTAGGGAAGAAGGACTTATCTTAAAATGCATCTTCTTTGCTATTTCAAGTTGTAGTTATGTTATTTGTCTAGAACTCCTCCAGTGCCTGGTGCTGCACTATATGGGATTGAAGGAGGAAGTTAAAGGCTTTATCCAGAAAATCTTTACTTCTCATCCATAAAGGTTTTAGTCCTTATGAGTTGTGTCATTGACTTCATTACAAACATATAATGTCATAGATGACAAGTGCCTGGCTAACTTCAAAGAAATGCAAAAGTTCAAAACGAAACACCCATAAAATTACACTGTTATTTCGTTGTTGGATTATCACTGACAGTCTGGACAGAAGAAGTGTGCCCTTTACAGTGTTAGCCAAGCACATATTTAAAAAACCTATTGTTATCTGGCATGAGATCGTGGATAAAGCCCACTCTGTCATTCTGAGCCTGCCAGTTTTCACTTTGTCGTCTTTTTCTGCACCTTTCTCCCTGACTTGCTGCTGCCACTAAGGACTTTGCTTTTTGTGTAGAAGATTAAACTTCACCGCCTCTTCAGGGCCTTCCATTATCCCACAGGATTAACTGGTGTTCAAGCTGGAGCACAAGGAGCGGCCTCTATAGTACAGGTCTGACATATGCCAGTTCAGTGTTCTGCTGCCTCCACATTCGTTCATTTTCTAGTAGTTTGCTGAGTATTTATCTCAGCCTGAGCTGCACTATTGAGAAATGAAGCAGGCTCTCTGTTGAAACACTTGGCTATACAGTAGTATTTTTCTTAGTTTACTGATGATTGCTGACCTGCATCAGACCAAATGCATTTCCATTATCGCCCCAGCCATCCTTCAGGAGAGTTCCAGCATGCGACTCTCGAGAGATGATAGCAGCGATCACAGCTGGATCCACACATTTTTTTTTGCCAGCGCTCTTAATGATGGCTTTATATTTGTCAATATTCTTTAAGTCCTTCTCAGCAATCTTTTCTGATGCCGGAACTCCTGTAGTAAATATAAAAGTAAAGGGGTAGTCTTAATAATTTTTAAGTCAACATGAAATTTCAAAACCACAGAGCTCTGTTCTGCTGTTTGATAGCCCTAGTGAGGGTCGTGTGCATTGTGAATTTCATAGTCTGCATGTTAACAGGTCAAGGCAAGAAAGAATTGTGCCTTGAAATAATGTGTAAAATCTCGTTTGATTCCTATTTCTTTTGGTCCTGGAATGAAGGTGAATGGGCTAGGTGGGAAGATGGAGGGGGAGCAGCTCAGCCTCCAAAGAGAAACCAACAGCAACCCGTCACCCTTTGGATGATGCAGGAGTGATGTTGAGAAGAACTGAGAGGAGTCACACCTTTGTCTCTGTGGCCAGACGGTCAGGACTTTAATATGGGGATTCAAAGTTGAGCAGAGGATTCAAAATGGTGGGATTCTTAGGGACACATACAGAAGACTTATCTGGAGGGGGATGGCTGCAATAATTCTCGGTATTTGCCCTTTCTTTTCAGTTTCTTTTGGCGTCTTGGCACCATTTCATCCTACATTAGGAAGGAATCTTAAACCTACTCAGCATGGGAGGATTTGGCATTAAGTCCAATTTTATTTGTACAGTAAAAGCATAGGGCGTGCCTTCGATTCTTTTCCCCCCAACAATACCAGAGAAACTGTTGATCTGATGTGTACATAGCAGGTGTAAAATAGCAAGGGTGAACAAGAGACTGTGATCAGGAATTCCTCAGTACTAAACCCAGCTCTGCCACTGACTTTCTGTGTTGCCTTGGGAAAATCATTTGGGTCAAATTTTAATAAGTGACTGAAGCATCCAAAATTAACAATCAGAGATACCTTAGGCCTGGTTCTCAGAGATTCTGAATACGCACACTGATAACTTTAATGAGAGGTTCTTGTGTGAGCACTTCTGATAATTAGGCCCTAAGTGTCTCAAGTTGGACATCTAAAGAACCAGAAGCCATTTGTGTGAACATTGACTTTTCCTTTCTGACCAAATTTATCCCAAGTGTAGCTCCATGGAAGCTGGTTGGTGTTACACCAAAGTTGTATTAAGTCCTCCTCTCTGCCTGTGTTTCCTGACATGTGAAATGGGGAGAATAACACTTAACCAATCGGAATGTTGTGAAGTTTAATCAATTAACGCTTGTGAAGTACTTTAAAGATGTAAAGTACTATGGATCGTTGTGATGACTCTGTGCTGAAACACAGCAGCAAAACAGCAGGATTGTACTCACCACAGTCACGTAAACCTTCTTGTCTTGCAGTTTTACAGGAAGCCCCAGTGGTATCAACATTGTTTATGTTACCAAAACATCCAGTCTGACTCTCTGAAGTACCTGAAAAATTACAGTCGAGTCTGCTTTAGTGGATAGCCTCGGGACCAGACAAACCTTATACACTTATGCGGAGTATTCACTTATCCGAAGTCATTAACATGTGAAAATGGGTTACCGGACTAAAAATTTTTATCCACCAAAGCGGATTATTCACTTAAGCGATATCTACTTAACCAAACCCATTTTACATTGAAAACATTATGATCAAAACGGGACCATGGAAACAGTATCCACTTATGCGGATTATCCACTTATCAGGAATCCACTTAAGAGGAGCGGATTGTAAATGGAGAGATTTTACATGAAGAACCTTTTTTTGAACAAAAGTAAAGCTAAGAGAATTCAAAGTCACGAACCAGACTCTGCTCGCAGATGGGGTGAATTCCACTGTGGATTTTTTATTTTTGAAAGAGATCTTGTGCAGAGGAGGACTTGCTAGGCAGAGGACACTGCCTCAGTTGAGGCAGAAGGCCTGTGCAGATGAATATCTTTCATTGGGCTCTATAAAAGGACAGACATGAAAGTCTGTATACCCCAGTGCTCCTCACTGAGAACACCCAATTCTCACTCCTTCCAAGAGTCATCCTTAATTCTAACAGCTATATTGTTGGGAATAGTTTATGTATATTCCATTTGCTTTTGAACCAAATTCATTCTTCCATGTCCATAATTAGGTTTTGTAGGAGTGGTGAGAAAAATTCCTTAATCTCCAGATCCCTATAATCATCTCTCTATACTGTTACTGTGACAGTAAGCTTAGTGAAATAGAAAGAGACCCCAAACTCACCAATAAGGGCAGCGAGGCCCAGAATCATCAGTGTTAGTAACATAGGGATGGTTCTTCTCAAGTACCACAGAGAGTCTGAAAATAAATCCAAATCTGTAGAGAAACCAAAATATCTAAATGTACAGCAGGACTATGAAAAAAGTACAAAGAAATGATGGGGTGTTTTTCTTCACTGAATGTGCAAACATGGAGATAGAAGGGAATTTTCAGTATTAGTGTCTAAATACAAAGACTGAGAGCACAATAACAACTGTCTCTCTTTGACACAGCACACAAATAAGGTAATTTCAATGTAGAAAAGATCTGAGGAATGCAGCACGTTGTAATAATTTAATTGTGGTCATATTCATAATTTGCCTCTATTGCATCTCAATAGCTTACTTCAAAATAAAAACTCCAGTAATTTTTTGATCTGGAATTAATAAAATTAAGTGTTCAAAGAGACTTGCTGCTACTGTGCATGCACCTTTATTCTATGCCAGGGTCCCTTACACCCACTGTGCAATTGCTAGCTAAATTTTATTGTCATTTCTATGAGCAGGGCACAGGAGATTATCAGCTCCACCCTTTCTAACATCTCCGGGACTCTGGTTTTCTCTAAAGTAATCTCACTAATTTCTCTAAAATAATCTCAATGATTACTCAATAATAACCTCAGTACAGCAGGGACACAGTAACAACTACTAAAGGTATCTCTACCCTATGAGCTGGGGCATAGGTGCTGGAACTAGAGGTGCTGGGTGTGCTACCGCACCCCCTGGCTTGAAGTGGTTTCTATTATATGCAGGGTTTATAGTTTTGGTTCAATGGTTCTCACACCCCTACTATACAAATTGTTCCAATATCCATGGCTAGGAGTGTGATTCCCAGGTTGCATAGACATTCTCACGCTACCTCTCCTCAAGTAAATGCACTAAAAATAGTAATGTAGCCACAGGACCACGATCAGTGGCAAGTGGTGGCCAGGCTAGCCGGGCCAAGTACGTACCCTTGGGATTCAGGCAGGTTTGTACTTCAGCACAGCTAGCCCGTGTCACTGTTTGCCAGTGCCCGTGCTCCCACAGCTACACCACTGATTTTAGCATGAAAAGAGCGAGTCACTATGAGCTGGGAATAACACTCCTAGCTCATAGTGTAGACGTAGCCTAAGGGACAAATTCTGGACTCTTTACTCAAGCAGAACTCTCACTGAAGTAAATGAGTAAGAATTTGGCCTTTCATTACTACCCAGAGGAATTTTCTAATGAACAGAATTCAGAATAGCTCCCATTCTGAATTAGCTTAATATTTTACTCACCTGTCTTCAGTTTGTCGTCTTCTACAAGATGGGTGTTTTGCTTTATTTACACTGTATATATATATACTTTCTATGTTTACTCAGCATGTTCCTCTGGTATCAGATGTGATGAAATTTACTGTAAGGTTTTGTAATGAAAACAAAATCCAGTGTATGTAATTGTGTGAGTTGGCATGAGGGAAGATATAATCTTCCATTATTTGGCACGATTCAGTTTTCAAAACCAACAAAAATAATCCACTTCCCAGAAGTTCTCCCACCCTCCACCATCCTTCTCTAGTTTCACAATCTCCTCCCTAAAAGGTCAGTGTCAAAGTCCAAAGGAAAGACAAGGCATTCACCCTTCCTGGAAATTTTATTCCCCAGTTTTGTTTTGACCCTTCTCAGGACAAACAAACAAAAAACATTTTCCCACCCTAGCAGGAGCAACTAGTTACTGGAGGATGGGACAATTCATTGATTTTGTTGTAGGCCAACCTCATTGCACACATCAAGGTCTCCGTGCATTCCTCCATTCCCCCAAACCCTTACAAGCTATCCTGTGTGATGTCCGCTTTCTTGGCTAACACAGTAGAGGTTGAACTGGGGACCTCTAGAGCTAAAAGTATCAGCTGCTACAGATTGAGCCAAAGTTTTGTATCTGGTGACTGTTGCAACAAATCTCTGTTTACAGAGGGAGATCTGGAACATACTCATCAGAGGGTTACATGTTGCCCTTACCTCTCCCTCTCTTGAAGAGACATGGAACAGCCCTCCCCCTATGATTGAGGGGCTGTGTATAGTTCCCTGTTGTCCCCTTCCATATCAGGGGCTCTGTGTGTTTTATTTCCCCCAGCCCTCAGCCTCCCGTGTAGCCTTCCTTCAGTGTTCTCTGGATAGGGCACTCTCTCTCTCTTCCACTATGGAGCAGGCTTCGGGGAGGCAGTACCCTAGAAGGGAGGAAGTGAAGAAGCTTCCTCGTATCTCTTCTGCCTCTGGCTTTCCCTGCTGGCTGAACATCCATCCCACAGACATTAGGCAATTCTCAGAAGAGAGAGCAAGGAGCAATTTAAGTGGTAATGGCTTTTCTGCTTTTCCCTAAAATCAGTAGGGCTCTGCCCACTGATGACTGGCATGTTCCCAGAAATATTGGACATGTTCAAAAGTTATATCCTGACAAACAGAGAAATAACACTCAGTTGAGTGTTGTTTATGATTAATATTATTCATTATTAATAATTAATTATTGATGATGAATATCTTGTTTAAGGCAACAAAACAAATATTGTAAGTTTCTGAGTTAGCTGAAGTGGATTGAGGAGTTATTTTTGCCCTGTTCTTTTATTACCTAACTGATGTGAGGAAGTGAAAACACCAGTTGACTCTAGCTGATGTAATGTGTTCTAATGACATTGGTTTTGCACTTCTCATTCACTTTTGGGCACTGTTTGTTTATTTGTTTGCTTTTAAATACCCTGAAGATTTCTGCCATGCAACAAGATTAAATTCCATTTCTGAAATGATTCAGACAAGGTTTATTTTAGCACATCTCTCAGCAGCAATGGTCAGAAAATTGCAGGCACACAGATTTGAGTGTACAATGCAGACACCTTAGACATTTCCACAATGTCATGGATTTTGGTGATTTACATTATAATAGAGACACTGTCCTAGGTTTATTCATCAAACAGTGTTGCAACTTGCATAAAATACTTCTGTTGAAGTTATCAAACCACCCACAATTAAAAGAGTAGAAGCCAGTTGGACAGGACCAGATCTGGCTGGTATAATGTCAGGAAACTTGCAGTAGAAAGGGGCTGTAGTATGGAAGCCTGCAGTCACTCTCTAGGCTTTGAGAGGGAAGAAGGAGAAACCCTGGGGCAGAGTAGAAGATCTGGGATCCTAAGAAGGGCACACACAGAAGGGTGGTAGATAAAGAAGTCTGATAGATGGTGTAAGAAGCAGTCCAGAGAAATAGCAGCAAGGTTTGGGACCGATCAGATGCTGGCTGCTGACTGTAGTAACCCTGGGCTGGAACTTGGAACCCTTTCCCCCTCCCAGCCACTGATGAGATGGCATAGCCTTGAATTGGAGGGCTGCTGGGAACAATACCTGGACAGCCAGTCCAGAGAGACTATGATACCTCAGAAGAGGCAGACTAGACAGCGACCTGGCTGGAAGGCTGAGTCACAATGAAAGAGCACCCTGAATCCTGGAGAGAAAGCGGGGCTTTGGTGTGAGTGAGTGACAGAAGAAGGCACTAGACTGGATGAGAGAGGCTCCCCAGACCCAGCCATGAGGAGGTGCTACAGTGGTGAGTACCCCAAACGTCCCCATACCAGGCACTCTGTGTGTCTCTTTTTTCTCTCTCCACTACAGTACTTTTCTTTCTCTGAGATTAGAAGGGATGGGCACATAGCTGGTGCCCTCTCTTTCTCTCCCACACAATGGAGCAGGCTTTGTGGAGACAGCACACTACGAGGGAGGAAGCCTCAGTCTCTCTCTCTCCCCTGCTGGCTCACCATCTGCCCTGGAACTTTTAGGTGGCCATCAGTAGGGAAAACGAAGAGCAGCTTTTTGAGTACAAATGGCATTTCCAGTTTTCTGATTTTTACCAAAATCTGTAGGATTCTGCCCACTGATGCCTAGAACATTCCTGGAAACTTTGGAAGTAATCAGATCTGGTGTTCAAAAGTTATCCTGTTACACCCGAGAAGCAAACAGGCAACAGTAGTAGTGACATTCCAGAAGAGCCCCACAGGTCCAAGCAACAGCGCTGGGCACCTCAAAGATAATGAAACATTGTTAGTAAGTTTAGTTATTTGATTGCTTATCGGTATTTTAATGTTAGTTTTCCTAACTGTTATGTTTTGGCTTGGAAGGGAAGATACAGAATGGGGAACTGTGCCTGGAAGAGTCGAGCTTCCCAGACAGTGTGTAGGTGGAGTGCTGTGAAGCTCTTGTTATGCAAAGATATTTGAAACAAGACACAGAATAAGACAGAGCTCTTGCAAGCTTCTTAAGCAGCGAGGTCCAAATCCATAAAGGGACTTAGGCAGTGTAATTGCAATACTGAGCATTGCGCCTAACTCTTAAGCAACTAGAAAATCACTGGAAGAGCAACGCAATTCACAAAGCTTGATTTTTAGGTACTCGGGTGCCTTATGCAATTCATGGAGAGATAAAGGCACCTTAGAATGCAATCCATAAAAGCCAGCACATGAGGCAGGGAGCTGCCTAAACTTCTCAGTGGGAGATGCTGAAGAGAGGGATGTGTCTTAAGATCTACCCCTTTCTCAGAATTTGGGGCTTAAATCTGGGCTGGAGTTTCAGCTAGCAATTCACAGCCAGGAACTGCTCTCCAGGAATCTGATGGTTTAAGCACCTAAACTAATCATTGTGAGTCACAGTTAGGTGCCTGCCCAACTCCAGACAAAATGGTAAGAGAAGGCCTCCCTTTTAAGCTTTAGTCCAGTAGATTGGGTACTCACCAGAATGAGGGAGACTCCTGGTTCAAGTTCCCCCTCTGCCTGATGCGTGGAAGGGATTTGAAGAACAGGGATTTTCTGTGTCTCAAGTGAGTGCCCTAAGCAGTGGGCTATGAAATAATCTGGTGGAGGAGGGAGAGTCTCTCAATCTCTGGTTGAATTTGTTCCACTTTAAATGAATAGTTAAATATTAATTGGGCCAGAGAGAGAGTGAGAGTCACTCTATAACTCAGTGCGGTGTTTCCCAACCGCTGTGCCATGGCACCCTGGTGTGCCATCAGTCTTGAGCAGGTGTGCCATGGAATTTTTTAAAAAACTACTTGAAGAGTTCTGAATTGGCTCATGAATTCATTAGGCGACTGTATAGTGGTGTGCCTCAAAATAATTAAAGGTATCAAGGTGTGTCATGGTAGAGAAAAGTTTGGGAATCACTGACCCAGTGGTTAGGTAATTATTGCAGGTTGTTACAATTGCAAGACTAACTACATCCTGTGACCCCTGTCAGTGCACTCTTTCAGGCCTTTACTTATCTTGAAGTAGAATTCCACATTTATCCCACTCTTAGACCAGGACTTAGGCTACAATAACTGTATATCAAATGTGCTTACCCAGCAGCTCCAACTGGGCCCTACAGCTGCACTTCTTCCCTTCAAGAACCTGTGACCACTGGTGTATATAGTAACCCAAACCAGCCTTCTTAAAACTAAGTATTGTTTATTTAACCATAGAAACAAAGCATAGAATAAGAGAAAAAGGGGGTTAAAATAAAAGTCTACACCTATGTCTACCTTACCTAGAGCCCTAGGCAGGCCTATCTTACCCCAGACCACTAGTCTCTGCGTGGTCTGGGGATCTGTCTATTCCTCTTAACGTTCTCTTACCCTATCCTTGAGGGACTGACTTTTAAACCCTGCAAAAGTTCTTCATTCTCTCAGCTCACATGCTTGGATCTGCTGCCCAACACCAGTTTGCTGAGCTCTACAGAGGCTAAAGTCAAAGAAATGGGTCGTGTATTATCTCTGGAATGTTTGAGGAGGGTATATCTGGAGTCATTTGCTGCTTCCTGGATGCATTTCCTGGCAATTGTGCTGTTTCATTAACTCTATATTTGCACACAGTCAACATCACAATGACCCAGTCAAAATACATTCTTCATAAATTACCACAGGAAGCTCCAGCTTTGTCACAGAGATAATATTGGGCTTCTTATGTAGTTTCACAACATCTGTGCAAAGAGGTTATTGATTTTTGCATAAAACCTCTTTGTATAGTACATAGGAATTGCCACACCAGATTACATCCCAGGTTCATGCTGTCCCTGATACTGGTGAGAACCTAATATGCAAGAGGGAGGTGTGGGAGCCTGGCATAGATTTTTGTGAGATAATCCACTCCCACATAGGTTTGATCCAGGTTTTTCCTAGTAAGAGGTTGGCTTACAAGCACAAGGTTAATTTTCCCTTCCAAAATTCTTGTTGTCATTATAACTTTAGATATTCTTGATAGCCATATAAATCTCCTTTTGAATCATGTTTAAGCCCTTGGTTTCAAGGGCTTTCTGTTCTGAGAGTTCTATATGCTAATTACATGCTGCATGAAGAAGTATTTCATTTTATTGGTTTTGACTTCCTTGCCTTTTAATTTCATTGAATGGCCCCTTGTTTCTTGTTTTCTGGTCAGGGAGAACAGAAGTGCCCAATCTGCTTTCTCTAGACCATTAATTGTTTTCTAGGCTTATCATATTACCTCTTGTCTCACTCCTATCTAAGGTGAACAATCCTAGTCTTTCTTCACATGAGAGTTCTTTCAGTCCCTGGATCACACTGGTATCATTGTTCTCTGAACCTCGACCTGCAATATCCTTTTTGAGATGAGGTAACCAGCACTGCTTTCCAGATGGGCCCATGCCATTTATTTATATAAAGGCATTATAAAAATTCAGTGCTATATTCTATACCTTTCCTTTTGCATTTTAACGTTTTTTGTGAGGTTTTTTGTTTTGTTTTTTTACCACAGATAGGCATTGAGTAGAGGTTTTTATTGAGTTCTCTACAATGACACACAGGTCTTTTTCCTGAGCTGACACAATTAATTTAGAACTCTGTAAGGTGTACAGGTAGTATATTTGTTTTCTTCCAATATGCATTGCTTTGCATTTATTAACATTTTGTCATTTGCTCTCATGTTGCCTATTCACCTAACTTGTTTAGGTCCCTCTGAAGTTCTTCACAGTCCCCCCTGGTCCTGACTAACATAAATAACTTTGTGCCATCTGCAAATTTTCCTGCCACACTGCTCATGCCTCTTTCCAAATCATTAATAAATACACTAAACATTTGGATCTTGTTTGGAACCTTGAGGCACCCACCTGTTAACCTATCACTATGATGGAAACTGACCATTTAATCCTACTTTTTGCTTTCGGTCTCCTAACTAATTTTTGATCTACCACAATACTTTGACCTTTACCTAATGACAGCTTCTTCAGTACCCTCTTGTGTGGGACTTTGTCAAAGGGCTTTTGAATTCTAAATAAATGTCAGATGGTCCACTACTTTATTAATGTATTCAAATAATTCTCGGGAGTTAGAGTGGCCTAGTCTACACTTACCTTTGGAATTCAGCAACAGTCGACAGGAGATATGCACGTGACGTAAAACACACTGATCCTGAGTAAGACAAGAATAGGATGATGGATGGAGATGTTTTGTTTGAACTAACAGGTACAAGGTGTAAGGTCGGTAACTTCATTAGGAGTGTAATATGTAACTTGTTTGTATCATAGTATTAAAGAGAAATCATAGGAGGGGCACCTTTGTCCATCCGAGGGGACAGCAGAAAGACCCAGTGCTAACTGAGCTAGTCCATTGTGACTGGCATAAATGTGTTAGTGTTCCTGTAGAGTCTATGGCCTGTGCTTCAATAGCAATAAACTTGGTCAAGTGCCTTCACCACTGAACAGAGTCTGTGGTCTTTCTGGGTAGAACCATCGAGGTCTGTGCAGAGCTGGGATGGCACATGGAGAGAAAACACACTCACACCAATTAACAACGAGCAGGAAATTCAGTCTTGCCTGTGCGTGCTGGATCTGGTATTTGCAGTGTTCCAAAAGCAAGTATTACAAGTGTAAGCAAGGTCCGAGTGGCAGTCTCCCTGCTCAGCAGCTGAAAGGAGGCACGTTATTTGCATGGGCTTTGTATTTGCATAAGTACAATTAAGTACTCAGCATATTGTATAAGCACACTAGGTGTTGAGCATGATGGGAAATGGTCAATGTGTCTGGTATTGCGTTACAAGTCACTGTTGTGTTAACTGCAGGGGTAATGAAATGTTCTTCAGTTGTATGAACAAATGGCATCAGACCTGTGTTTAGCCTGTTCTGATAAAAAAATTCACTCTCGCCCAAAAAGGGTGGCGGATGGATGTTTCAGCATTTCAAGGGGAGGGAGGGGCCAGAAGTCTCCTATTGAGATTGTACTAGGCCTGCCTAAGGGCTACTCTCAGGCATGGGTTGATGATCTTCTCCCACTGTTAAATGACAGAACTAATAATTCCTCTTGGGGTCTTTTGTTTGTTAAAAGCAGGGGCATTGCTTCTATGTCAGCAGAAGGTTTTCTCATGAGCTGAAATTCACTCAGAGCTGAATCACTAGACCAGTGTTTCCCAACCGGTGTGCCACGGCACGTTGGTGTGCCGTCAGGCCTGAGCAGGTGTGCCACGGAACTTCTTGAAAAACTACTTGAGTTCTAAGCTGGCTCGTGAATATCCATGAGTTCATTTGGAGGCTATATGGCGGTGTGCCGCAAAATAATTAAATGGTATCAAGGTGTGCCATGGCAGAGAAAAGTTTGGGAACCACTGCACTAGAGAGACTGGGAAACCTTGACTGACAACCACCAAAGAGGTGCCAGCAGTGGGCAGCACCTGAGATGGCGGGATCAGTTGGCACCAGTAGATGGCGGGAGCAACAGCGGTCAATGTCAGTAGCTGGTGGGATCGGTCGGCACCAGCAGACGGTGAGAGCCAGCAGTGGGACTCAGTGAGGCCCAGAGGTGGTGGGAGGCAGCAGCGGAGGAGGCCTGGTCAAGCCTGCATCCAGCAGGAGCCTGGAGAGGGGGAATGGCTGAGCCCCAACCGAGAGATGGAGATTGCAACTATGATGGCCAGTACAAGGGAAAGCAAGAAGGGAGAGGCAAAGGACGTGCCCCTACTCTGGGGTGGGTTTGGTTCATTGAGTTCATGAATTGTGTTTGCACTGTTTCCCAGACCAGTGCTGTGTTACTTCCCTTCTGTTATTAAAAGGTTACTTTCTACACTCAGACTCTGTGCTTGCGTGAGGGGAAGTATTGCCTTTCGGGGTGCCCAGGGGATACTGTGTGATTTCCCATATGACAGGGTGGGGGCTCGAGCCAGTTTGGTATTGTATCATTGACAGGGACCTCTAGATATAGAACCAGGCCCTTGCTGCTGCCGACTCTGTCTGGCAGAAGGGTTACACGAGTTTTGTCTGAGAAGAAATTTACAAGTCATGCAGATGAGACTGGAATCTGAGAGTACTTGACAGACTTTGAAATGTTACTGTCTGTGAATGAGTGGACTGATGAGAAAGCAGTACAGGTCTTTGAAGTGTTTTTTGGATGGTGAAGGCAAAGCATTTTACCAGCAATTTTCCAGTGTAGATGGTTTTTATAGACAGTTATGTAAACACTTGTAAGACCTTTATGAGGTGGGATTGGCTTTTTGAAATGTTGGAAGGAATGGCAAGCCAGGAGGTGGCAAGGAAATGGATCCCCTACATAGTTATTTGTGTGCCTTTAGTAGACTGACAGTATTTTCCCTACACCAGCCTGGCCAGTAGATGATCCGAGTAAAGCAGAAAATGCTGCTTTGCATCTGGAAATGGCAATGCAGAGAGAGGACTCCACCTAGTGGCAAGCCAGGAGAGAATCCTGTCTATTTATAAATGGTTTAGCAGAGGAATTCCATAACCTGCTGGTGAAGAAAAGAATATGCTAGATAAACTTGTAGACCAGATTATATGCAGAGTTCAAAATGTGGAAGCAGAAATTGGTGTTTTCTTAAAGGTATCAACTGTCATTTCCCAGTCCCAGGGTGATGACTTTGCAGCTCTTTGTGAAACGATTGCATAGGTGACTTAAAAATTAGACGAGGCTCAGGTGTAAGCTATTTGCAGACCTGCCTTGAGTTAGAGGAGAGAGACTGTTTCCTAAGTGGATCCCAGGCCTGATGACATTTGCAGACAATGTGGAGGCAAAGGCCAATGGAGTTGGAGTTGCCATAACGGAGGGAAGCCTCACCAACAGAAACGAGAATTTGATGATGCAAATAGTCACCATCAGCAACTATTAAAGAAAGCCCATGTTAAGAGCTGCCTAGAAACCTGTTACTATAAATCTGGTGACATCAATGGCTGGAAAATAACAATGCTGTTGGACTCAAGCTCTGAAATAAGTTTAATCCACGAAGAACGCCCAGTGTCAAACGGGAAGATTTATATTGTAAGAGTTAAATTGTTGACTATTAATCATCAGCCACTGCAGACAACAGGAGAAAGCCAGCTCCCACTGAACTTGGGGTCTCTTCAGACTAAATGGATTTTTGTTGTGGTGAACAATATTTCTAATGCTGTTGTGTTGTGAGTGGATTTCATCTGAGTGAATCACAGAAACTCTTGGGGTATTAATAGTACACACTTGTTCCTGCACAACATTCCGATACCCCTGCTGGATGTGGGTAGGAGGATCCTGGAGGAGCAATTCCAGGCTGGGGGGCTTAGCGGTGCCTCTACAATGCCTACAGGATGACTGAGAGGAACTGCTCCCTGTGATGACTTGGAATTAAGTTGTGGTGAAGAGTTGGAGTTGGCAGCAACAGAGGCCAGGTTCAATACCTATGGGTTCCTCTTAATACAAAACAGAACTGGCTCGAGACCAAACCCACTAGTCTTTATGTTGTCGTTCACTGCACCACTGTCCCCACACAGGTCTAAGGCTTAGCCCCTAGATCTGCTCATCAGTGATTTCAGCTCTGATAATCGCTAAACAGAAACAAGGACTCTCAGTTGAATCCCAACAGCTCTGTCTTTAAGCACTGCAGAGCAGATGATCAAAGGATGTCTAGGACTCTTTAGGGAGAGTCCACACCACCAGCTAGGAACATCTGTTCCCATCCCCTCCCATTTTCAGTGGGATTTGATATCTCCACCCCCTGCTTAGCAAGTGAGGCTAAGTTTACAGTGACCTTCTGAATCATTCACTGCATCCATAACCCTTCTGCCAGTCGGAGATGGCAGCAACAATCTCTTGGGGTTCCTTTCCAGCAATACAACATAAAAATGGCTCGAGCCCTCACCCAATAACCTGGGACAGCCACACACCATCCCAGAGGCACCTCTAGAGGCGATACTTCCCTTCTTGTCAGCACAGAGACTGAGTGTGGAAAAGGAACTTTTAATAAAAGGGAGAAAGTAACCTGGCATTGACTTGGGGAAATGCCGCAAACAGGATTCACAGTCATAAAACCACGAGCAAAAGAACACCCACCCCAGAGTACTTTGAACAGTTTCCTTTTGCCTCAGGTTCTTAAATCCAGCGTCCAGAAGTTCCTTTAATGTGCCTGCCCCTTCACAGCACCCCCTTACAGTTGTCCTTAGTCAGTGCAGACCCAGAGTTCAGAGGTATAACTGTAGAGTTCACCTCCCACCCTGATTGGGGGAGGTGGGGAGAGAAGGCCCTTTGCTCGCTCTGCTGTGACTGCTCTGCCAGCCACCCTTGCAGCCATTCCACTCCACTCTGCTGGCTGCCCTGCCAGCCATTTCTCTCATGTAGCACAAATATATGACATTCTGTTCCCTTTTAAGTTTACTTATCTGTTTTTAAATGTAGTGTTGTCATTATCCAACCTTTAGTGACTTTGCAACTAAAAAGATGAGTATTGGAGTCTTGCTTCACTTGCTAATATTTTTATTCAATTTCCATCTGCTTATTTCAGTTAGACTGAAAGTAACCATCCCAAGTGATAGGCAATTCTATGCAAAATTAAAATCTCACATACTATATATTTACAGACATGTGTCCAGCTGCAATGAAAAATAAATTGTCAAACTAAATCATAAAAAGATTGAAAATACAGGCTTCCTTCCCCCAAGAGAATACTTTCCTCTTTTATTTATTAAGGCAAGAGCAGATATTGAAATATGCATATGTTGTTTAAAATTCAGAAGAGAGAAGATTAACAATTACTAGACAGAGCAGCTTTAATAATGTCCTACACTATCTAATTATGTCTCTGAATTATTAATTGGTAAGATCAAGACCAAATTTGTTTTGAAGTTACCATAACCAATGTTTTACTGACTGGAGAATGTACAAATCTGGTGCCCGAGACTGAAAACCTTTATTTAATCTAGTCTTCTCACTGCAGTTAATGACTATATTTACATCATTAAAGTTCCAACTTCTAATCTCCCCCATATATACCATATCTCTCCTGAACAGCTGACTGACTATCGTATGAACCACGATTTATCTTAAAAGGAGAGTAATGCCAGATTCAGTATCCATGTCTCTTATAAAACTTGGCTCGTGCAACGACATCATTGGCATAGTCATTGGTGGTTGTGCCAATATCCATTTTATTATAGATTTGAACGGTTCCTGTTCCTGCATTATAGGCACAAATCCCACCTGAAATGAAACACCAAAATATTTAAAACAGATTTAATAGGGGGAAAAAAAAGACAATTCCAGACAGACACGTCTTATTTTCTCTAGTGTGTTTAAAAAACATAAAATAAAGATGTGATAGGGCATGAATTGCTTCATTACCGTGGAACTGAATGAAAGGAGGCTGTGAATAGTTTGCATAAATCCCTACATCCACCCACAATCGGAGGGAACTTGGGTTTTTACATAAACAAATGTCAGTAGCTAGGTGAATCTGCAGTATGCATTTAACTAACCATATTCAAACAGAAGCTCTCAGTCTTTGAACCAGGTCTATTATTAATAAAATACAAGACCCAATTACCTTGTTACTTTTCATTTAGCCCTAAAAATGACTGCATGGGAGAAAATTAAAATATGACCTCACACTGCATTCTTCTCCCCTTTCTCAATCTCTGCCTCATGTTATACTGCACAATTTTGCAATCCCCTAAAGATCTGACCAGTTCCCAAAAAGGCACTTCCCTCCCAGACAACTACAAAGATAGAGAGAGAATTTCTGGACTCATTCAAATAAACTACAAAACTCTCATTGACTTGAAAGGCACCAGGACTTCACTCATGGTCAAGCAGGAGAGGCCCAAATGTCAATATTACCTAGATTTTGATATATATTCCCCAGGCAGTTTTGGAAACCCAACACACAACATTGTGTTAAAGAATGGGACAAACCATGTGAAACTGACTAATCTAGTTTCACTGCCTAAGCTATGGGAAATTAAAAAGTAGACAAACAGCTTTGATAGTGAAAAATTGTGATATTCTTATTATTCTAAAGTATTAGTAACATAAGAAACTTTCAACATAATTATTGTCCTAGAATTTCCCTGAGCTCCTGGGCTAACTGCAGTCTATACTGTACCTTTCAGCTGTTGATCCTCTGTCCATCTGGGGAACTTTTTCTGGATTTCCTTAATCCTACCAACAAGGATGTCTGTCCCCTGAAGTAGATGGTCCTCACTATTCCATTGTCCAACTAGTCTATGGTAGCGTTTATCAACCTAGAAGAGCAAGAGAGAACATTACTTCTCAAAAAGATGATGTGTTTATGCCGTTCATCCTTCTCATCATACGCTACTTGACTTATTTCTCAAACTTTGGTTGAGAAATTCCTGAATTTTGATCATCACTGCACTTCTTTCTGTAACCCCAGTAAAGACACTGAGGGCTAGTACGCTGGACTGTGCTAATGAAAAAGGATTTATCTTAAAATGCGTCTTCTTTTCCATTTCAAGTTTTAGTCATTTCATGATACTATTTGGCTAGCACTGCTAGAGTATATTTGGCCCACTGTTCCGGGCCCAAGAAGCATATATCATTTGGGCATGATTCAGCAAAGCTCTACTTCTGATCCTTAAATGTTTTAGTCCTTAACAGTGCTTCCCGAGTATGCAACTTCTATAAGTTCAAAAATAAAATTCCCAGCACACTTAAGTCATTGTTGGATTATTACTGACAGGCTTGACAGAAGCAGGCTGTGTTTTAAGATGTTACATGAATATTTTAAAAGTCTATTGTTGTCACTAAGGTTTCTGTGGCATTAGATTGTGGCATTAGATTGTGTTCATCCTGTCATTGTGGGCCTGTCTGTTTTCACCTAATCTCTTAGCCTGAGACTTAGCCCTGATCAGTGGCTGCCACTAAAAAATTGAATTTCTGGAGGCCAGCAGGGAGCCAGACTAAAATGGCTGCTTGAAGTCTGAGCTCTGAGAGGATAGCAAAGCTTCCATTGGCCTCCCTAAGTCTACTAAACTCTCCCTCCCCTACTCTTCTGGGGGGAAAAAAAAAAGAGAGAGAGCACAAGGTTGCAGAAGGTGGAGTCTCCAAAAAAAAATTGAAAATTTAAAGATACTTCACTAAGAGTGTGTCTGGCTTGCAGCATGGAGAAATCTCTCACACTCCAAATGAGCACATGGCAGCCAAATCAGGAAGAAAGGCCAAGACGCGAAGAAAATCAAATGGCTACTAAAGTGGAAATTTGAGAGTTGATCTCTGAGATTAAGGCCATTAGAGAAGATCTGTTAGCAGTAAAGAAGGAAGTTACTGCCCCTGGAAGATCAAGACATGGTCCTAGAGACTGGCCTAAGAGAAGCAAGTGAGACAGAGACAGAGCTGCAAAGCCGCATGGCATTTATGGAACAGAGAGAGGGGGCATTTTAAATTGGATGACATAGAAAACTGATCATGAAGGAACAACATCAGCATAAAGAGACTGCATGATAAACTAAGGGAGGAAATCCAATCCTGTATGTAAAAACATTAATTGCAGAGTGGTGAAATCTGAGCTCTCTGGAAGAGGTGAAAGTGGAGAGAGCATGTAGGGTACTACTCCCCACCCTGAATCCAGGCGTAATAATAATAGACCCAGAGATTTTATGGTTAAACTTTAGCATTATCATCAGAAAGATTCAATTTTGGGCAAAGCCAGAGAGCATTCAGAACTCATACTCAAAGGCCAGACGCTGCAATTTTTCCATGACATCTCTGTAGGGTGGCCAGCCACACATTCCTGGAATGCCAGATATTCTGGCACTTCTGGGAACGGTATGGACTAGTGTGACCTCATATGCATGATGTGATGTTAGGTCCAAAAAAGCCAAGCAACTTTGTAAGTTGCATGGCCCAACTCCGACCTTTCAAGATATGTTATGGGAAAATACAATGGTAGTGAAGGTCATTCCTTATAAGTAGACTAGAGCTTTGATATGAAAGCGTATTGTTGGTAGTTGTTTGATATTGTTTATGTATTTCTTGTTAGAGGTTAGCAATGTAGATAAACTGCTTTCCTGTCTATCACTATTCTATTGATTAAGAGCTCAAAAGGAACATATGGGTGGAAATTTGAATGCAACAATACTATTGTTTGTATTTCTCTTTAAAGTTTAAGTAGTAAATACCTGTACATAGTTGTAAATGGCCAATTACTTTGTGCTAATGTAAACAGTTACCAGTGTGCATAGGCCATAGAGATGATACTTCAGAGTCCCAAGTAATCATCTGTTAACTGTTCAAGGAGGAACCTATTGTCAAGAAAACATCGGTCAGCCTGCACGGATCTATAAAAGACTCTGGTGGACTGATCCTTTTAATCTCAAATCTGCCCAAGCTTGTCAGGGAATGTTTGGATTGTAAAACTGAGATCCCAGAACCAGCCTGGAATCACCCTGCTAATTCTCATAGGAGAATTTGAACAAACTCTGCACGTGGACTCTTTTTAGTCTTCATTTCTCTGGACTGGGTTACTAACAAAGAAGCTCTAAACAAGGACTGATGACCTCCAAGTTGTTTGGGTAATTTCAGAGACTTTGCAGTTTAAGAACTTTGCAATTCAGTTATCATCTCTACTTTGAAACTGACCTAAACTCTTTTCATCTGTATATGTATACTGACCTTTTAACCATTACTCCCTTCCCTTTTTTAAAATAAATGTTAGTTTAGTTAATAAGCGTGTATTTGGGTAAGAGCTGAACTGTTCACTGACCTGTTTGGTCATGTGTCCCATCCTTTGGGATTGGTGGAACTTTGTTACATAGGTGTAAGCAAGATCTTAGTGGCACGCCCCCCTGCTCAGATGGTCTGAGTGGCACTCCCTCCTGCTCAGTCAGCTGAAGGGGGAGCCCTTTATTTGCTCGGGCTTTATATTTGCATGAGTACAATTTAGTATGCAGCATATTGCATTAGCACACTAGGTGTTGAGCATGATGGGAAATGGTCAATGTGTCTGGTGTTGTGTTACAAGTCACTTTTGTGTTAACTGCAGGGGTAATGAAATGTTGTCCTTCGATTGTGTGAACAAATGGCATCAGATCTTTGTTTAGCCTGTTCTGATAAAAAAAATTCACTCTCACCCAAATAGAGCCCAAAGAGTGTGGTGGATGGACGTTCAGCATTGCAAGAAGAGAGAGAGGGGAAAAGCAGTCTCTCGTTGAGATTACACTAGCCCTGGCAAAGGGGCTAATCTCAGGCATGGATCAATGATCTCCTCCCACTGTTAAATGGTAGAACTAATGATTCTTCTTGACAGGGACCCCTAGATCTAGAACCTGACTCTTGCTGCTGCCGACTCTGTCTGGCTGAAGGGTTACACAGGATGGATAAAGATTTTCAGTAATCCCCATCGTATTGGACTTGGCTGTCTGGGTGCTCGTCAAAGGGCTGGATAGTTTTAAGGGAACTGTGTTTTGTCTATTGAATGAGGTCATCAGAACCTGTTTGTTGCTGGCTTGGTATATCTTATGGAAGAAAAACCACCAGTGTTTAGGGCTTTGCCTGCCCCGTTCTTTGCCGTTTGCCCTGTTTAAGCTCTCCCAGCATGGCTCCCCGGGAGGCCAAAGTCATGCATGGTGTGTGGGAGGTCACATCACATGGCGGATGCCATTTTAAAAAGCATACGGCCCTGCTCCTTCCAGCAGGACCGTGTATGAATGGTACATGATGCTGCTGCATCTACCTTTGCTGGTAGCCTCAGCTGCTGGGATTGGACTGCAGTTACAGCTCTCCCCAAGAGAGGCGGCCACGTGGTTTGCTGGCTCCTGCGGAGACAGACGGGCTGCTCACCTGCAGACCCAGAACAGGAATGGTGCAGCTGTGGGGCAGGTGGAGCAGGGACGGGGGGCTCCGTGGCAGCAACTGCCTGCACCTTTCATTCTCCTGCGCTTTGGGAGGGGAGACGCACAGGTGGGCTTGAGTGTGTGTGGGCAGGCGGCAAAGGTCAGGAATGCAGGGAAAGGCGCTCCCCTCCTCTCCGGCAGCTGCACTGCTCATATGGGGCAGAGTCACAGGCAGACAGGGACAGTCTGCTGGAGAGGTAGCCGGGCAGAAGAAGTTTCCTCTTGTCTGCCCTGCAACCCCAAATCCTACTAGTTTGTACAACTAGGAGAGAAGCTCTCCCCTCCCATTGACCAGAAAGGCCTGGTGGATATAATCTGTACTTGTTTGGTGTTACGATTTTTTAAAAGTGTTTGTGCAGTTTTCCTTTAACTGCTGCAATTTGTTCTCCTTTTGAACAGAACTAGGAGCTAACACAAAAGGTGCCTTTATGAAATAAAATCAGTACTTTTGACGCTCATACTCTTATTATAAGTATGTTGCTTAAAGCCCTTCTACTCTTACTCGTGTTTGCGCAAAGAATAGGATTTTCGGTTCTTTGTAGCGTCTTTATAAACTATTGGGAAGCGCACACTTTTTTTTTTTTTAGCATAGGAAGGCCTGCTGTGACAATGTTTGAAAACCTCTGGCTAAAAGGGATTTGAGAACAACATACCATTCCTCCATTAGATATAATCAGCAGAAGAGAGTTACCCACTGTAATGAAATGTATGCTACTTTTGCTGCTTAGTCTAAAAACTTCTATACCTCAGACACTCCAAGCTTTGAAGTTATTCACAAATATTTGGTAGTAGCAGGCTTGCCAAAGGGAAACAAAATTGACAAAGGCTTTTGATAAAGAAATAACAGAAGGCAATAGAAAGTATGAAAAGCTGTTAAACTCCAGGAGCTGATGGCTTTCCAAATGAGTTTTATAAGGAATTTAAGGAGTTATTAGTGGCTCCTTTCAGAGAAACCTTCAACGCTATTCTGTCATTGAAAGAATTTATAAATCTATTTTAAAAACTATTGCTGTTATTCTTGCTAAAGTTGGAAAAGACCTGATGTACCCAGCCCTGGCAGGCCCACATCACTGCTGAATGGTGACATAAAGATTTTAGCAAAAATACTAGTTAGCCAATTGCAGTCTATGCTCTCATTATATATAAATCCAGATCAAAGTGGATTCATTAAGGATAGATAATGTCAGACAATAACCTGAGAGAACTTGGAGTCGTCCATAATGCCAGATCCACAAAAGATCACTTGACACAGAGAAAGCTTTTGATAGAATAGAGTAGAACTTTCTGTTTCAAATCCTGTCCTATGTGGACATTGATCCCAACTCCTCAGTCGGATAACTGCTCTTTACAGGAGCCCAAAAGCAACCATGTAAGGTAAAATGTCCCCTGTTGGAATTACACAGAGGCACTAAGGCAGGGATGTCCATTGTATCCTTTACTTTTTGCACTGTCCATGGATCCTTCTGCACAAAGGATGAGGATCAATGAATCAATCACAGGAATAAAACTTGCAGGAACTCATCAGAAATGAATTCTGTACGCAAATGATGTTATGTTATTTTAATCTAATCCAAAGATTTCCCTAAAATTAGTTTCTAGATGTAAGCAAAGTCTGAGTGGCCCTCCCCTGCTGAGCCAGCTGAAAGGAGGGGCACTGTATTTACATGAATACAGCTAGGTGCTCAGCATGATTGCACTGTATCTGTATAAGCACACCTCAGTACTCAGCATGATGGGAAATGGTCAGTTTGGCTGGTGTTGGGTTACAGATCACTTTAGTTTTGATTGCAGGGGCAGGGCTCCCACATGGGGGGGGGGAAGGATACACTTTCCTGGGACCCAGAGGCCCTGGGGGACCAGGCCTAGGCTGCAACCCCCATTACCATGAGGGAAAAAAATTTCATGGCTTATGAGATTGTATGTAAGGGATGAGGGATTGTGGTTTCTGGGTCAAGTTCCAGAGGAGTGGTAGTGGGCCCATGTTACAAGTTTTTACTGGGCCCGAAAAAATTGTGCTTGGGCCCTGTGCAGGGGTAATGAAATGTTGCCCCCTTGTTGTATGAACAAATGGCAACAGAGCCGTGCTTAGCCTGTTCTGATGAAAGATTTGCTCTCATCCAAACAGAACTCAACAAAGGAGGCTCTCTGATGCCAGAGCACTGTGAAAACAGAAGAGAGGATACAGACAAGTCTTCCTGTCTGGTTTGCCCAGGCTCTGACTAAGAGCTGCCTCAGGCATGGTTTGACTACCTCTTCCCGCTGCTCAAAAGATAATTAATGGGATTCCTCTTGAAATCTTTTGTTTTGTTAAAATCAGGGACAAAGCTCCTGTCAGCAGCAGGATTTTCCTGACAGGTTTCCCCATGTTGAAGTCACTGAAGCTGAACTCATTACTGAAATCTCTAGATGTTGGACCCGGCCCTTGTTGCTGCTGACTCCATCTGACAGAAGGGTTACATAAATAAAACTATGACTTTGCGAAAACATCAGGATTTGCGGTAAATTATGCCAAATCTGAAATGCTGTAGCTTTGTCACTCTCTCTGAAAAGTCTTCCTTCCTTTCAGGAAACATTTGGGTACAAATAGACAACAAATTCTATAAGATACCTGGAAATTCAAATATCAAACAACCCAGAAGAACTCTGATGTAAATGTCAAGCCATCACTTCAGCAAAAGAAAAAAGATGTGAAATGCTGGATGAAAACGTGCAATGTCTTGGTTGAGAAGAACAGCCACACTCAAATGGAGCATTTTGCTAAGAATATCTTTCTTGTTTCAAAATCTTTCTGTGATCATTCCAGCTAAAACCCTAGCAGGAGCACAGAGGATGTTTGTTACACTTTATATGAAATAAGAAAAGATCAAGAATAAGTGCAGATGTTTTGAACACACCCACTGAACAGGGTGGACTAGCTGTTCCAAACAGTCTTTAATATTCTCAAACCAGCCGATTCAAAGCAGTAGTGGAGTGGGCGCTTTAATTCAGCCAAACACTCTGTATTTATTGGGCAAGAAAATTATGGCAGTGTCAACACCACGAGGTTATCGTGGATTAATTGAAAAAACACACCCTCCAGAAATTATACACATGCTTGAGCAAAGGCTACTCAATGGATTTTGGGTGGAACTAGAAATAAAATAAATTATTTTCCCTCGCCAACAACACCCTGTTCTTATGGCTTCTACCTTTTAAGGTTTTAGGGTGAATTTTTTGCGAGGTGGTGTACCTCAGTTTCCCTTTTGCTTGGGTTTTTTCATTTGCATTACTTTAGGACACTTAAAACATTGTTGTTTAATCTTTTTCCAGTCTTTTAACTTAACCAATTTTTCTCCCCATAGTTTGCTGGCATAAACATATTATGATTTTTCCTTGATCTTCAATGATTCCATTCATCCTATAACCACTTTATTAGGGAGTTAACCCATTTTACACATACACTTTCCCTCTGCAATTTACTACATCACACTGCTACCTTTAACACTTTCTGTTCCAAACTTTCCAGTTAAACATTTGTTTCCCAAACACAAAAACTAGTATCCCTTGTGGGTTTTCATTGGTACCTGGTAAAACATCTTCTTAAAATCCAAGGTACACATGAACTTTAAATCTTTACTCCTGAAAATGTGTTTTATCTTAGGTTTAACCCTTTAAGAGACACATTGAACTGTTTTTATTTTCTCATTATTTCTTTGATAATCAATTACCATTCTCCACTCTTTAGGGTTTTTCCTTGACCTGGTTTTGCTATGCCCCAGGCTGGAGATAAGAATAGGGAGTTGTTTGCAGGAGAATTTTTCCCTCTTCCTGCAGTGTTAAAAGCAGCTGTCTTACAGCTTCTTGTCCCTCAGGTTTCGTGGGGATTTTCTTCATTAGTCAATTGGTTACATAGGATTTTAATTTACTCTTTGAATTTTACTAATTGGACTTGTTGGGCTTGGTGTAGCCCTTGTTTTCATAATTTTTTCTTTAGTTTTATATGGGGGACTTCCTCAGATATAACTGAGATTTGTGCCCCTGTATTCAATAAGGACCAAATTGCTTTTTCTTGTTTATCTTCCCTTTAAAGGGGTTTGACTAGGCTAGATAACATTTGGCCCCTAGTTGTCTTTTGACTCCAGGGGTGGTGGTTCCCACTCTAGCTTTTTATGATTTTTCCACAAGCAGGACAAGCCTATTCCAGTTGTACTTAACTGCCAGGTTTTAATTTCTGACCCCTGAGTTAAGTGGATCAGGATTTCCTTCAGTGGCAATGTTCTAGTTAATGCCAGCCAATGATGATATATGGCATTAGCAAAAATTTGTTTGTTTGTATTTTTACTTCCATTATAGAGACAATGTCCCTGTTTCACAATCTTTGTCACATCCATTGGGGATCCTGTCCGTGACGCCATGAGGTGACAACAAGAACCAGCTTGCTGTCAGGTTCGATTTATATGGATCCCTCAAATAAGGAGGGACAAAGATTGCTTTGCATACAACTTTGTTTTACTTGCAATAATTTATACATCATCAATTACAATTTAAAAATCACCATTGATTCTTATTTAATACAACAATTTAACTACTTAAAACACAGTCACAATTACAACTATACAATTATGTTTACAAAGCTAGCTTATACTATAGGGTTATACTTATGCTATTATACTTACACTGCAACGGTGAGGTTTGTCAGCAGCAAAGCAACACTTCAATTCTACTAGTACGGTTCCCGGGTTTACATCTGAGTGGAAAATACAGTCACACTCAGGTTACACATCTGAGTGGAAAATACAGTCACACTCAGGTTACACAGCCACACACTCTATACTTAGGTTTGAGCGGCAAGCTGGGGAGAGACAGTAGGTAGATCACGCCTACATGTAGAGTTATTCTGGTGCCCTTCCAAGATATGGGACATCTTCAGTTTACTTCCTGTTTGTGAACACCTTATATCTCTTCCTCACAGCAATGTGCCCACTTTCTAGCTAATTATGAGATTCCTAAGAGCGATGAGGTGAATGGGGGCTGCACCCTGACACAGCGAAACTTACAGAGCGAAACTTGATTTTGTTTTTCTTAATTGTCCAGCTGCTGTTTGCTGTTGACAAAGACTCACCCATCACAATACATGTCTGAATACTATTTAAATGAAGTTTACTGAGTTTCGAGTAACAGGTTTACCGAAACCTACAGGCCACATACTGATTGCATCTTGATTGTCTCCAGTACTTAACACCTGTTGTGCTTCTCACAGAGATTTTTTGACAAGACAAGGTTGGATGTTGTTACAAGGCAGTTAACATTTTACATCCAGGCCCAATGAGTTTGTATTTCTATTAATTTAAAATGGAGTTGGGTCACTTTAATTATAAAATGAAACAATGTTACAACACACCCATTGTAAATAATCTAGCTCGGAATCCAAATCATGAACCAGCAATCTTTAAAGATTGGGAGAGCCATGGAATACATAAGATATTTAAGTAATAAGCCAGCTATTTTGTAAAAATCTTTTCTAACCTTTTTAAAGATCAAAACTAACATTAACTGGCCCATTCTCCATAACATTAATACTTTCAAGATAGGCATTATGTTTTCAACTTTCTAAGAAAGCTGTTTTATATAGAAAAATAACTCTAACTGAAGCAATGGCGACTGGTCAAATATGAAACAAAAAGTTATAACTCATTAATATCAATCTGTGGAGACTGCTTTCTTAACAAAAAGAAAAAAGTCTGTATATGACACACTGAGAAAAGGATCTGTATTAACAAATAACCTCAGAGGAATGGGATAGAGAGAGAGAAATGTTGAAAGAAACTGTGGTGAAAGAGGAGATTTTAAAAATATATGGTCATTATATAGTATTGAGATACAGTTTGTAACCAAATATCACAAATCAGTGGATATTCATTACCAAATGATCCTTTGGGGAATCCTCCTGGGCCTTCCTACCAGAAATGATCACACAAAAGGAAACAAAAAATTAATCTTTCACGGGCTAGTAGCTGCTTGTCTACTGATAGCCTCTCATTGGAGAAAGAAAAATAGTGCAGCTCTTGAGGAATACTTCAAAAAATATGGGAGGTTGCTATTGAAAAATGAATGCATCGATTATATCCCCAGCAAAGTAGACTGAGGACGAATAGATACTTGGATGTTTAGTGACCATTTATTCAATACTTAAAGTACATTTACCTGCAATAAACGCAGCACTGCTGTACAATTTTTTTGAATATTCCTATTTGATGGACATGGTGGGGCTGTTCATGATGGGTACTCAGTAATTCCACTCAGCTTAATAAAATCACTACAAATGACCTGTCAGAGGCATTGTAAAGAGGCTCACTCTGTAATATGGTAATAAACAGAGAGATCTGATGACTGTACTATTGTAGAATGTCTCTACACCAAAGCTCACGACTTTAACGACCGTTGTTTTGTTTACAATATTTCCCCAGCAAGGATTTGTAAACCTGGCGCTGCTTCCTAAATAAAGAAATATGGAAAACACGAAATGGAATTTCTGGGCAGAAGGGTAAAATGCCCCTGCAGAGGCTGAACTTCCATGAACCCGCTGGAGACAATCAGTGTTCCAAGGGCAGCGTAAGAAGCAAGCGCTGTGATCCCAGTTCTGACAGATGCCAGAGCACTGTGCTGCTTCCTCAGCAATAGTTCATTTTCTAGCAATATGCCCACTATCTATCTCAGCCTGAGCCGCACGCTCTTGAGAAATGAAGCTGGCTCCCTGCCACACACTTTGATATACAATTATTTGTAGTTTGTTGATAATCACTGACCTGCATCAAACCAAATGTATTTCCATTATCGCCCCAGCCATCCTTTAGGACAGTTCCAGCACGCGACTCTCGAGAGATGATAGCAGCGATCACAGCTGGATCCATGCATTTTTTTTTCCCAGCGCTCTTAATGATGGCTTTATATCTGTTCATATTTTTTAAATCATCCTCAGCAATCTTTTGTGAAGCAGCAACTCCTGTAGTGAGTATAAAAGTAAAGGTGTTTTCTTCATAATTTTAGTGTCAACAGGAGACTTCCTAAGCACAGAGCTCTCTTCTGCCATCTGATAGACCTTGTGGAAGCCATGTGTGTTGTGAATTTAGTATTAAGAATTTTAACAAGGTATCAAGGCAAAAAAAAATTGTGCCTTGAAATAATGTGTAAAATCTGGGTTTCATTCTTATTTCTTTAGGCCTCAGCAGGAAGGTGAACGGGCTTGCTGAGGAAGTGGAGGGGGAGTGTGCTTAGAATTTAAAGAGAAATCAGCTGCAACCTGTCACCTCTGGATGATGCAGGAACGATGTTGAGATGACCTGAGAGGAGTCACATCTACCCCTCTATGGCCAGAAAGACAGGATTGTAATATGGGGCTTCTGGGTTGAGTGGTGGATTCAAAATGGTGGGATTCTTAGGGATAGATGTAGAAGGCTTATCAGGGGATGGAGACGGGGACTGAAATTTGAGACAGTAGTTTCCAGTAGTTGCACTTCCTTCTCAGTTTCTTTTGGAGTCTCGGCACCATTTCGTGCTACATTAAGAGGGAATCTCAATCCTGCTCAGCCAGGGACTTTGACGTTAGGTCCTAATTTGTTTGTAGAGTAAAAGAATAGTGAGAGCCTTTGATTTTTTACCAGCAATACCAGATAAACTGTTGATCTGATATGCCGGTAGCAGGTGTAAAATGGCGAGGACTAAACGAGAGTCTGGGAGTCAGGAATTCCTCAGCACTAATCCCAGCTCTGCCACTGACTTGCTGAAATTCATTTGGGCCAAATTTTTACCAGTGACCATAAATTTTGGATGTTCAATCAAAGACATCGTGGGCCTGGTTTTCGAGGGGTTGGAGTATCACAGTTCCTGATAACTTTAATTAGAGGTGCATGTGTGAGCACTTCTGGATATCAGACCCTAAGTGTCTGAAGTTGGGCACCTAAAAAAATCAGAAGCCACTTGTGAAAAAATTGGCTGTCACTTTTCTGGGCCAAAATCATTCCTAGTGTAACTCCGTTGAAGCCCATGGAGTTACACCAAGGTTTTATTAAGGCCTCCTCTCTGTCTTAGTTTCCTCATATATGAAATGAGGCAAATAGGTCTTAGGCATTAGGAATGTGAAAAGTAATTAATCAATTAATGCTTGTAAAGTATTATGGATCATTGTAATGACACTGTGTGCTGAAATACAGCAGAATTATACTCACCACAGTAGCTTAAGCCTTCTTGTTTTGCACTTTTACAGGAAGCCCCAGTGGTATCAATGTTGTTTATGTTACCAAAACATCCAGTCTGACTCTCAGAAGTACCTGCAATATTAAATGGAGAGATTTTACAGCAAGGACCTTTTGTGAACACAAGTAAAGCTATAAAAAAGCAAAGTCATGAACTAGACTCTGCTCCACTCTCGAATGGGTTCAGTTTCATAGGGTTTTGTTGTTGTTGGGTTTTTTGAGTTCTCTTGGACAGGAGGACTTGCTAGCTATAGGTCACTGCCTCTGTGGAAGGAGAAGCCCTGTGCAAACTGACCTTTCTTTTAATTTGGCTCTAAAAGACGCAAGACGTGAAAACCTCTTGCCAGGTACCCCTCACTGAGAACACCTCATTGCCACTTCTTACAAGTGTCATCCTTGATCCTAAGAGCCAAATTGATCTGAAATAGTTTATTTATATTCCATTTGCTCTTAAACTAAACTCGTTCTTTCACGTATAGCAGCTGCCTGAGTCCTCTGAGGGAACAGCAGGACCAGGTGTTTTTTTTTGTTTTGTTTTGTTTTTTTTGGGAGTCCTGGGACTCCGCCTCAGTTGTTTTGGATGCACAAGGGATGAGACACTTAGCCCTTCCTCCCAATGTCTATTAGCCTTCGCCCTGCATGAGACTGTGAGGAAAGGGTCCTTTTGTTGGCCTGGGAGATATTTTGTCTTTTTCTTTTGGACTATTTTGACCCCACATGCCAGATGTCCCAAAGAGGCATAGCAAGAGGGCTGTACCCCAAGTCTGGAGCCGAGACTACAGTCATGCTGCTGTCCAGAGAAGGATATCCAGGATGAAAGAGGTGCTCCCCTCATCCCTGGGGGATGCCAGAGGTAAACCTATCCCCTCCCTGTAGCACTCCCTCTCCCCACAAAGATCTTTCTACAGTGTTGCTTTGACAGTAAGCATAGTGAAATAGAAATCGACCCCAGACTCACCAAGGAGGGCAGCAAGGCCCAAGCTCATCAGCGTTAGTAGCATGGGGATGGTTCTTCTCAGGCACCCAAGAGAGTCCGTAAATAAATCACAGTCTGCAAAGAAATCAAAATATCTAAATGTACAATACTGCTGAGAAGAAGTACTCTTGTCTGACCCTTTTAGAAGTTAAGGATGGTTGTATTGATGGCCAATTGATCTGACAATGATAAGGTTCTTTTCCCCAGGAACAGGTATCAGAACTAGGGAGTTTGCTGTCTTGTGGGGAGCCTCAGGGTGGATGACTGGGACACTCACCCAGAGGACAAAGTAAAGCCTTAGATATTTGTATTAGAGTAGTGAACAAAGCTGGGAAAGGTCCCAACCACAAGCAATGATTGAGCCAATGCTGTATTAACTCAATTTTTGGTATCATTCTTTACATAAGCTCTCAGAATGGCTTCCTTAAGGAAATGGTGGTAAAAGACAAAAGACCAGCTCTGTCCGCAGCATGCCACTGTGTCTGATGGTACAAGTTCCTCAATGAGTTGAAGCAGACAGTGATGGATGAGCCCAGAAAGACTTCTCGACCACCTGGTGGCATCCCTATTATAGGGCCTGAGGATCATCTGCTCATGCTCTGTCCTCCATGCCCAAATTTAGCCCTTTCACCCACATAATACTGAGGCATACTTATTCTATAGGTTAACACATTGATACACATAACTGCCCTCTGAGCACGTTATCATACCTGTCACCTTGGCTTAAGCAGCTTTGTGGTTATTACTTCCATGTTCCTTGCAGTAGCATTTATTGGTCAATTCTAACTCCTACCATTGAGCAAGCTCTCCTTAGTTCCCAAAATCTAAAGGTAACGGTTAGCCATTTATCTATGCCAAAGGTTACAACCTGTTATACTTGATTATACTTCTGCCAACTTATGCCAACCCGCTTCAGCTAAATGTGGTACAGGACGCAGGTTTCTTGTGTTACAGCTGACTATAATGAAAACGGAATATAATACAAGCAAGGCAGTGAATATAACAAAGGCAAGCTAGCCCTATGGCTAAAGAAATTTTTGAAATGATGAGGCATTTTTCTTGATTGAATGTGCAAACGCTGAGATAGAAAGGAATTCTGTATACAAGTACTGGGATTGAGACCATAACAGAAGCTCTGTCACTCTCTAACACAGCACACAAAAGAGTGTCACACTGTAGAAGAAAGCCAAGAGAATCAAAGCAGAATCAAGATGTAATAATTCAGTGTTGCTGGCATGCATAATTTGACTTTCATGGCATATTTCAATAGCTTATTTCCAGATACAAACCCTAGTAATATTTGATCTGGATGTCAAGCGTTTAGTCTGACCTATCTCTGCTATTTATACATTTTTATTCCATGCCAAGGTACCCTACACATGATGTGCAGCTGTTTGCTAAATTCATTATTTTCTTTGAGCAGGCACAGAGGGTTATCACCGCGGAACACTTTATAGCTGCTCCATGACTAGTTTTCTGTAAAGTAATCTGAATGATCAGCAGTTGCCTCCTATCTTAAAGTCACAGTACAGCAGAGACACAGTAACAATCACTAAAGGACACATTCTGGAGTCTTTTCTCAACCAGTGCTTTCATTGAAAAGTCAATGAATAAGGAACTGACTTCCATTCACGCACTCAGGATTTCACTAACAAGCAGAATTGAGAATAGGTCCTGCAATGAATGAGCTTGATAGTTCACTTACCTGTCTTCAGTTTCTCCTCTTCTAGAAGATGGTTGTTTTGAAAAGCTTTATATATACTAGAAAGTTCCTTCCCTTTTTCTTCAAAACAACATCAGATATGATTAAATTGATTTTCAAATATGTAATTAAAAAAACCCAGCGTCTGTCATTAGGAGAGTTGGTATGTAGAAAGGTGTAACCTAAGTTCCGCTATGGGGCAAGATTCAGATTTCAAAAGAAACAAATTCCACTTCCCATGTATTCTCATTTTCATTATCTTGCTTTCCTTACAGTCTGTGACAAAATCCAGAGCAAAGACAAGGCATTCATCCTCCTCCCCAGGAATATATTACCTAGTCTTGTAATGGTGTCACAGACCTGTTCAGGAGAGTCTGTGGCAACCAACAAATAAAAAGCATTTCACGTCCCAGGCAGGAGCAATTAATCACTAGAGAATGGCGCACTTCATTGCTGCTGCAGTCCAAGCTCACTGCACACTCCAGAGGTTTCTTGCATTCCTCCATGTGCCCCACAAGTTGTGTGTATGATGGCTGCCCTCTTGGCTGACCCACCAGGGGCTGAATTGGGGACTTGCAGAGCTAAAAGCATAAGTTACTATGGCTTGAGCTAAAGAGCCAACACTGCACCTGGTTACTGTTACAACTCATATCTTCTGGCACAGAGGCGATCCTATTATACACACTACATATGCCCCCTCCCATTTCTCTCTATTTCAGGGACTCCATGCAACCTCTCCCTTCATGCCATGGGCTATATATGGCTCCCACATTCTCCTTTTCTCTTCATGTCAGGGCTCTCTGTGTCCCCCACTTTTCCCTACCCCTCAGCCTCCAGTGAAGGAGGCTTAATTCCATTCAGTGCCCCTGGATGGAAAGGGACAGGCATATGGCTGGTATCCTCTCCACTTCTCTTTCTCCTCTTTATCATAGAGCAGGCTTTGGAAAGGCAGCATGCTTCAAAGGAATGAAGTTTCCTTTTCTCTCCTCTACCTCTGATGCCCCCTGATGGCTTCGCATCCACCCCACAACTTTTAGGTGAGCCTCAGCTGAGAGACTAAGGACTAGCTTTAAGGGCAAATGACTCTTCCAGTTTTCAGATTTTTATCAAACTCAATAGGGCATTGCAGATGTGAGGGTCTGGGAAAAAATTGGAAGCTTTTGGGGAACAAACTTTTTTTTTAACATTTGTATTCTGAGACTCAGTATGCAAAAATTGGAAATTTGGGGAGGAATTGAATATATACTATTACATGAAATATTTGCTCTCAGAATGAACAAACAAAAAATTTTAGAGGAATGTTTACAATAATATTGTTACTGCTGCCCATCAGTCTTTCAAAATGCTTTCTAATAATAACTAACAGATGAATAAAATGTTTCTCTAGAAACATGAGGCTTTTTTCCTATATCTGCATGATAATGTCAGGTCAGGTCTGTTTACATACTATTGCTGAACCCAAAGGATAGAACTTTTCTTTTAGTTTACAACAGTAGTGGTGCTTTCTATTTTCAACATTTTATATTTGTTTCCTATTTGTCAAGAAAATGCTCTTAAGTATCTTAGTGTGAAGCTGCAGCTCCATCCCTAATACTAGATAAATTTGTCCTTACTATTTGAATGAAAACTAAGGAATGTACTTTATTTATCTATTTCATTAATATACCAAACGGTACTTTTTACGTGCTGACTAAATTATATGTAGGCACCCTATACTTTAGGGGCCTACCAACTTAATTGCAGCGGGGAAGAGCCTGGGGACTACAACTCCCAGGATGCCTTGGGGGAAAGAGAGCAACTCTTCCCTTTTCAGGAGTGAGAGAAAGGCATGTGGAGACTCCATTTTGGTGCTGGGGCGGAGGCAGCCCAGGCTGGAAGCTGCTGGCTGGGTCTCGACGCTGCTGCTGCTGTGACTGCTGGTGGACAAGATCCCAAGCTTGCTATTGCCTCTGCCTGCTGCTGGGAGCCTGCTGACATGAGGATTTAGCACAGAGCTGCAGAGGGCTTGCAAGGTAGGCACAGCAGAGAGACTGACAGGGACGGAGAAGAGGCCAAGACACAGTCCCTTCAAGCAGGGCCAGGACTGCCAATCTCCAGTCTGATGCTTTGGCTGAACTGGTGCAGTGAACCCACAGAGCGCGCTCTCCTTCCACAGATCTTCCCAGCGCGCCCACGCAAGAAAGGGGTCAGGGCCTGAACTCTGGGGGAGTGCACACTCCAGAGGTGGGGTAAATAATGGCAGTGTAAATGCCTGGTAGATCAGTTTAATACTGTTTTTATTAATTGCTTTATTCAACTGCCCCTGTGGTTTATGTTTAATTTCAGTCTGTTATGCCATGTTTCTTTATTTTGTTAGGTAAAGGTTGTTAACTCTAGTTTAAGGATATTGGATGTTTAGTTTGCATAATTGCAATTGTTAAATTCGACTTATGTCTCGGATTATTATAATTTTAGACTAGGTCTAGTCCTGGCAGCTCCCAAAGCCACTATTGAGCGTGTGCAGGGGCCAGCCAGGTGGAGCCACCGCCAATTTTAATTTGTTTTAGAAATAAAGGGACTGCAGAAGAGGGGTGGACAGAGGATTCCCAACTACCCCACATCAACACTGGGATACTCAGGATCTCCTTTATTGTTAAAAACCTTAGGCGCCCTTGCACGCTGATGAGTGTTGCCTGTTCCTGAGTAACCAGTGAAGGAAGGGGGTTACATATACATAACACATTTCTCATTCTTAAAGAAGCAAATCAAGTTTTGTTTTGATAAGCAAGTAACTACTGCAGCTATTTCAATTTTTTTCCAGAATTTTCATTTGCCTGGAAAAAACCTCTTCTTGTCCCAGGCCTTCAAAATTTCTGGAAATTTTACATCCCTAGCTATGCCTACTGATGCCTAGACCATCCCCTTGAATTTTCAAAGTGATCAGATGTGGTGCTCAACAGTTATCTCATTACACCTAGACAAACACCATCAAGTTGAGTGTAGGACATCATTTCATTTGCCTCAATAGCACTTACATGGCCAAAGCCACATCAAATAGCCCCAACTGTCGGCCATATTACACACACTGTTTATGTGGCTGTATGGCAGGGTGCAGTACCACCTGCTGTGGACAGGGGACTCTTGTTCCAGCCCCTGGAAGCTGTAGCTCTTGTTGCCACCAGTATGGTAGGAGTCTCTAGAGAGCATAAGCTATGGGAAGGAAGAGGAGGCACAGAGTGGGGCACACAAGCTTCTGTGGAGTTAGTTCAGAGCAGGACGCATAGAGGCAAAATATAGGACTCCTTGCTCCTGCAGTCTTTCCATGCTGCCTCTGCTCCTGCTTCTCAGGGCCCAGCGAGGAGAAGAGACTTTTGAGCGAGTTTTTCTGAACTCGGTGATAGTAGATGTCAGGTAAGAAGAGATGTTTTTTTCTGAGCCTGGAGGGTTTGGGGTGTGTGCGTGTTGATTCTGAGACCAGGGAGTGTGGTGTGGGAGCGGCATCCGATCTAACAGGGATGGGTCCAAGCTGTGGAAAGATAAGATAAAATGAGAGAGAGGTGTATCAGTCTGGGATGTTAGGGTTTTTGAGCCAATTGGGTTAATGTTAGAGATTGCTTGGTAGGTTTTGATCTGGGGGAGGCCAGGGATGGATTGGATTTGCAGGGTTTAGTGCAGTGGGGAGGGAATCAGCTGGTGAATGAGGGCATGGGTTAAGTACCCCCACTGTCTTCCTGAATCTATTTCCTCTATAGCTATTCATGTTTGATGATCTTGGGTTTGTGCCCTGTATACAAACCTGACACAGGATAGCACTGGCCCCCGAGACATCCCTTGCCAGGCTTAAAAGCTTGATATGCCATGTTACACACTAAGTGGTGTTTGCCTTGTGAATGAGGGGCCTGTGACTTCATTTATGGTGTTATTGATGTCTTTTGCGGCCTGACAACACTTTCATTATCCATAATAATTTACCATGCTAGTCACTGTCGGATGACTAACACTTATCTGCTTATGAAGTGATGTTCTACTTTTGGGATCTCCTGGAATTTGAGTTGGCTTTATTGTTCACACAGTGATCACACACCGAGAGTCTTGATCACACTGTGTGTTATGTGCTTCCTGAGAATGTACTCACACGCTCAAGGAGGAAAAGGAGGAAATATTTCCATTTGCGGATGCAATGTCGCCAGGAAACGTCAGGTAGCAGAAGTTCTTTATTATACTTGCAAACAGAAATAATGCAAATATAATTGTGTTAATTATTCAGCGTACTAGGCTTCGCCTTTCGCATCATAACACCTTGCTGAGAGGTTGGTGGCTTTGCATAAAACTTGGACTCCAGGTCACTCCCACAGAATAAACTTCATTAACAGAATGAAAGTTGTGCAACTGTATTTTCCTTACAACACCACAAACTGGCAGGCTTCCCAGAAGAGGAGATGAGAGGCCTTAGAAAGGCTAGAGGATGATTCCCAGAGTCAGATTTCCATTGGATTCCCAATCAGGTTAAGAATAAAGGAAATAAAAAGAGAGAGAAATGATCCTTAATGGGAAATTTGTCTTTTTAAAACTTGCAGAGAAAGGGTTCTCAGCACTAGTTTTACTGCAATGCTGCCTCCTTCAAGTGGCCTCTTTCCTACCAAAGTCAGCAGCTGCCTTCTTTGGGCTCTGTATTCACTTCGAGTTAATTCAAGTGTTGCCAAAACCTCTGGACCTGCCCACACGCAAAAACCACTCAAGTCTGGTGATTCTTTTAACTCAACTTGGCTTACTTGGAGAGGTGTAGGCTAAAGCTCGTAAACCCAACCTCTTAGCACAAGTCTGCAGTGTGGATTCAGGCTTCCACAACCTGAGTGTGAAAGTCTTCATGCTTTCCCATAATCCGCCATTCACCCATCTCCTGATTCTGGACTGGAAGTCACTTACGAGTTCATACAAGCATGTTCGGTATTTGAAACCCACACCCACATGCCTGAATTGGTGCAAAGAAGGGATGCCTTCTTTAGTGTGAACTTCTAAAGCAGTTAATGGAATAGAGTCAGATGCCAATTCAGGCAGTTGCCCCAATAGTCCCATAGACACCCTGTGAGGCCTTTATGCTAGATTATATTAAAAATACCTGGGGAAGGGTTAGCAACAAAACAAAACGTAATCAAATCCCCTTGGAACATCAAGATCCATGGAACTGAATGTGTTCCCTCTTTGAGGAAGAAAAGTTAAAGAAAAA
Source organism: Mesoclemmys tuberculata (assembly GCA_007922155.1). Classification (NCBI taxonomy): domain Eukaryota; kingdom Metazoa; phylum Chordata; order Testudines; family Chelidae; genus Mesoclemmys; species Mesoclemmys tuberculata. Next base: position 73,693,148 of record ML675610.1, read on the forward strand.
ACCTCAAGCAGTAAAAGGAATAGTCATGGATTGTTTTATAGATTTCATATAATGCCCTTGGAACAAAATTGAAGAAAAAAATAGAACAGTTGGATGTGGTTTAACAAGCTTTATTCCAGGTGCAAGGGATAAATAAGACATTATGGTCCACACTACCGAGTTAGGTTGATATGAGGCAGCTTACATCAACCTAATTCTGTCAGTGTCTACATTAGAGTGCCTCTCCTGCCGATGTAAGTCACTCACGACATCAGGTATGTCTATACTGTGGGCTCCGCAGGGATCAATGCAATCGGATCAACTGAGCGGGTCTGATCCACTCAATTGATGGGAGATGGGCTCTCCGGTTGATGCCATTCATCCACCTCCCCGAAAGGAGTAAGGCTGCGTTGACAGGAGGACGTCTCCTGTTGATGCAGCGCCGTGTAGATGCTGCACTATGTGAATGTAAGTATGTCGATGGGAGATATGCAAGCTACATTATGTAGCTTGCGTATCTCCTGTCAACTGCCAGTGGCAGTGAAGACCAGCCCATCAATCGACTTAATAACTCCACCTCCACGAGAGCTGTAGTGCTTAGGATGATGTAGTTAGGGCGATGCAGTGTCTGTGTAGACACTGCATTACTTACGTCATCTATTGGCTGTCAGCCCCTGGAGCTCACAGCTGGAGCCCCCCTTCCACCCAGCTGACAGCTGGGGCTGTCAGCAGCTGGGCAGGGAAGGCCCCCAACTGTGAGCCCCATGCCCATCTGACAGCTGAGATTGTCAGCCCCAGAGTTGCGGGGCTGCAGCTGTCAGTGCCCCACTTCAGTCAGTGGAAGCACTCCTCACGAGGAAGCACACCGCCGACAGAAGGAGCATAGTGTGGACATGATTTGAACCACCACCTTAATTACTGATGGTGGCTGTACATCGACTTAAGTCAACTTAATTTTGTAGTGTAGACAAGCACTAAGAAAACAGCGTAGTCAGACACACAAAGTAAATTCCGGGCTCGTCTATCAGAGAGGTAGTCTTGCAAGAGAGCTGACTGACCATAAGCAGCAATTACAAAAAGCTAGTTACGCAATTACAATGTGGAAAGAGCAAGCAGCACTGGGTCAGGAACCGTCATTTGAGCAAGACAGGAAAATAGCAGAATAGCTGAGAGAACAGAACCGTTAGAACAATTTGTAATTTTTTTTTTTAATATTCTGGAGGCTATGTGTTGTCAGTTAGTAAATATCGAAGGTGAGGCTGTGCAGGAAACCCAAGCTATCCCAGAGGTCGGAAATGAAGAGAATGTGTATAAAGCTGCAGCTGCCACCTGTATATATTGTTAATATAATAGCAGATAACTCAAATTTCTCATATCCCAGTAGCCATGTTGGGAGCTGGGACAGAACAGCCAGCAGCAGTGGGACAGAGAACCTCACCCATACTTACCAGGTTGAGGGCTAAAAGCAGACAGGAGGAAGAACAGAATAAATATTTTGCAGAGTTAGAAAAAGAGGAAGTGCTAGACACAGTAGATTTGGGGGGGAACATGGGGGATGTGAAGATTCGATCAACAATAAAGAAAGAAGGAAGACACATAGGCAGTCTTAGTGAAGGGTCAGATGAGGAATTAAATGTTGAATATTTGGAACAGGAGATGGAATGAACAGCAATTACAAAGAAAAAGGAAAGCATCCTGTGCTGCAGTCCCATCCGAGTTTGTGCCACTTATTACAAGAAATCCAGGGAACAGAGGCAAAATAGTGATGTCACACCTGTGCTAATCTCTCCAGATCCCAGCAAACCATCACCGGGAGGTCTCTGTGAGTACAACTGCACTTGCAGCAGTAGCTTCTCAAGAGAAGCATGGAAAGATTAGGCCAGTAGCCTATGCCTCCAGGAAAATGAGCCCATTGAAATTAAAATATTCCATCTGTGAGAACTATCTGTTAGCTGGGCTATCAAACACTGCTCCAGTTCTTGCTTTCCAATCGACCCAAGGATGGACAAGAGTCTAATGTTTGACTGGCATACTGAACTTTGCTGTTGCAGGGCAAAGATATAACAGTGACCCCAGTACAGATATAACTCTGTTGCCAGGTCACTGTTGTGTTCTGAGACTCCTCATGTGTGCCCAGATGTTGATCAAGGGAAAAATCTTGAGCCACTTTTTCACACTGAGGCCTCCCCCAAATAAAACATACAGAATCATGTTGCTTTTTCATAGATGGGTCTAGCTACCATGATCAGGGGAAACCCAATTACAGGATTTGGAATTTATAGTGTTCCTCCAAAATCAAAGCCCCACGCCACAGATGTTCATGTTATATCAAACCCAAGGGAGATGGAAGACACCTGGGAGATGTCATGCTTATGTGTCCCACATTCTGTACAGCATGGCCTGTGTGTTGGAACAATGGCAGAAACTATCCATCCCTACAGAGTGCCACCCTATTATCATTTTTTTAGATTCAACTTGGGTGTGTAATTCACTCTCAGAATTTTTATCTATATGGGAGGCTAATAGATTTCCATCACTGGATGGGACTCCACTCAAATATGCATCCGTTTTGCAGCATATTGGCAAATTAGCTATACAAGTATCCACTTGTTGCCTGATTTCTGGGTGTTTAGTGATTTGAATGGGGATATAGGCTCGCCAGTTTGATCTGATCAGAAGATAATGAGGTTCTCACCCTGGAATCAGGCTCCAGAAGAGTTTTATAGGGATCCCCAGGATGCACGACAGGAATGCTCACACTGATAGCTGAATCTGTATAATTTTATAAGCTTTCATTAAGATAACATAAAATGATAGACAAATGACTGATTAAAAGAAAATGAGTAATCAAATGGATAATGGATAGGATTACAGTCTTATTCTAAAGACACATGTGATATCTATATATTTATACTGTATGCTTTGGATTAATATACTCACACCCTTCCCTGATGACCTGGTTGAGAGAGATGTCTGGTTCCTCAACTCTTGAGTAGAGGGGTGGAGAGCTAGGCAATCTCAAGAGCTAAGAGCTATAAGGCTAAGTCTAACACTACAAATAATACTAAGTATAAACAAAAAACAAAAGATTTTAGCAAACTAAGTAAAAGAAGTTTCAAGAAGGAGTAGTTGATGATTGCCCCAAGTAACATTGTTTGCCCCTTCTTATACCCTGAACAATATGGGTCCTCCTTCTAAATCCAAACTTGGATTTTTCACCTCCAAATTATTAGGGTACTCTTATTCTATAAGCTGGCATGTTCGTGCATATTAATGACATATCCATATCCTTTCTAGATGGTTCCACATGGTTTGCTTATTCACTTTTGGTATTTCTGGCCCTTTTGTGGGTTTTCTGGTGTATCTGTGAAGTTTACTCAATCATCAGGGATGGTAGACTGAATAAATTGTACCACCAAATTAATGCTTTGGAAACTGATAGTTGCTAATGCTAATGAATGCAATTGGGACATCCTTATTTCACTCATTTTAATAGCACTCAGAGAAACTATAGCTGCTTCCACAGATCATACACCCTTTGAGGTAATGACTGGCTGAACTATGTGAATGGCAGAGCATCTTTTGTGGCATACCAGTGGCACACAGCTAGAAGGGGGTCAAACTGGAAACCCATCTGCAAGAATTAAAGAAACCTTGTAATCAGATTCACTTGCAAGAAGTTGTTAAACTGGGAAAATCCAAATGAAAAACAAAAGCGTACTTTGATAAAGGCCAAAGAGAGAACACTTAGAAAAATGGAGATCCGATTATGCTCCTAACACATGCTGTACATAATTTATGTAAACAATGGACTGGGCCAAACTATATTGTGGATAGGCTCAATTCCAGAATTAGAATGACACAGGGAAAAAGAAAAATAGATAAATTCTATCATACCAATCAATTCAAGTTGTACTGGAAAAGAGAGATTTCTCCACAGGCAAAGGAGCCAGAGATCCTGAGCACAACAGAGAAAGTAGAGGACCAGCCCAGCAGCAGGAAAGAAAATGCACATCAGAACAACATTGATTCTGTGTTCTTGCCTTAAAGCTACACTGCAGCCAGAGCAGCAACAGACTCTTCCAATAAAAAAAAAAAAAAAACCAGTCAAGGCAAATCAGGCTGTTATGGTGGAACTGGTCTCAGACTTGCCTACTGAGGCTGCAAATGCAATAACAACAGTAATCTGAACATGAAAACAAATAAACCAGGAGCAGGGATTTAAAGAAATTACACCATGCCTTTCAACTAAAGTTTTCTTCGAATGAGATTATCCACCAGCACAGGGACAATTTATAACTAAGACTTGGAATAAAACACTATTTTCCACATGGCTGAATCGCACAACTTTGAACATACATACATACGTCAGCATAGGGGAATTAATCAGGCATTACAATTGCATCAGCTGTCTCTACTCCCGCCCGTTCTGAATGCATCTTGTGTGTTTCCCTTAGCAAAGTATGCTGCCTCTTTCTCCTGACACTATGCTGCCGCCACAATGCCCTCTACCACCTCCGATATGCTGTACTGACCTCTTCTTTTCAGAATGAAACTCACATGGGCTAGGCCCCCCCAGACCTCATAGCACCTCTGTATTGGGGCAGCTGCCCCGAGTACCCCACATTGTAGCCAGAAGTGCTTTTGTGACACCCTGCCTCTGTTTCCCCTCTTCAGGGCCCCTTCAAAACTCCACAGCGTCTCTCTCTTGGCTAATAGGACCCCACACCTGGAGCTGGTTTAATATCAGAAACAGTTCTCAATAAACCTTCAGGATCCCAAAATAAAGTCCAACAACCACGCTACAAAAATATATACTAAGCTCTGGCTCTTTACCCACATACTTGTGTCCCACTCTGCTCCTCACAAAGCTGTGTGACCCTAGGAGCATCCTTATGCCAGAAGGCAGGGAGCTCCCTGCTGTCTAGTTCTGAGTTGCAGCTGGCTTGACCAGCTCCCTGTACCCAACTCGCTATTGTTATAATCTGTGTCTAAAAGGTGTCGTGTAATGTATCATTGAAAAATTAATACTTCACTGATCATTGCAATTCTGGTGTGATGTATGTACGATTTGCCCACAATGGATAATACAGATGTGCTGGAATTATGACTAAAATATGTTTAAACCAGGCAGGTTAGGGGCAATTAGGTTTTTCCCCCCAAAGGAATGCATTTCCCCCTGCTTGAACAAAGACTGTAGCTTGTTAAATTAGGTCCTAGCCACTAGAAAGCATAATTTTACTTGTAACCCCTTCGATCTTGATCCCTGAGACTTGAACTCACTTAAAACCTTGCTCTTTTTGACTCAGTAAACTTGTTTTACTTTTTATCTAAACCAACCCAGGGCTCTCGTTGAATTGAAGTGATTGTTAACTCCAGTCAAGAGAAGTAGCTGCTGTTTCAATCTCTTTAAAGGAGCAGTGAAGATTGTGACTTCTGCGAGTATTCCAGGAATGGGCTGGACGCTTCAGAGAGACAGGTTGAACTCCCAAGCTTTACAAGCTGTCACTCCCAGCTCTTCCTATTGGTGCTCAGCTTTCTGGCTCTGGCTTCCTTCTCCTGTCAGCCTCTCCCTGTCTTGAGGGCAAAGACATCGTATATATTGTCCTCCTACGGAGCGCTCCACCCAGTTGGCTGAGAGAGGGAGAAGCCGTGCCCCAGCCTACACTACCAGGCTCCTGGTGCCAGGAACTTAAAGGGACGGTGTCCTGAGTTCTTTCCATCCAAATATTAATGCTCTGGAACCGCTTCCTCTATTTGGGCTTCAGTCATCTCCTGAGCCTATGTTTGTACCAGTGTTTCTGGAGTGGGAGCTTTTGTCTTAAAGGACTAGTATACCCTTTGTTGAGGGAGTGCAGCAGCAAGGTGGATGCAGCAATTTGAGTATTTTGCACTGTGGCTGCTCAGGTTAAGGCTGCTTAAATTCAGCCAACGTGAGAGGAGTAACTCAAGTACAGATAACGCTTTCTTGGTGCTAGCACCTGCAGTGCATTGTGGAGAGCTATGGTGACGGCAGCGTCAGAGGGAGATAGCAGCTACTTCTTCCGATATCGAGGATCACCGGGGAAAGGCGCTAACTGACAGACAGGCCTCTCACTGAATACACAGCAGAGAGCTTTGTAGTATTCACTCAAACTTTTGCTGGCGGGGCAGAGGCCTCCTGGGAGATTTCCCATTAAAGTGACATTTGCACCCAACTGAGTGTCAATTTCCAAACCTTAGCCCATTACAATCCCAATATTCAACCCCACTAACTCCCTCAAGAGCCTCACACTGATTTGCAGTCCAACATTACCATGGACATGTCAAAGAACTGGGACGGGAAAGGGGGAGAGTTGGGGGGAAAAGCCACAAACTGGAGGGCGTCACCCCGGCGCACTGTGTCTAGGACCCAACGGTCCAACGTGATGTCCCGCCAGTGTTCATAAAAGGGCCTTAATCTGTCTCTGAAGGCCAGGGGTGAATCCAGGAGGGGGCTACTGATGCCACCCTCGGGTGCACCATCAAAATTCTTGCTTCCCTTTAGGACCCTTGGGGGGCCCTTGCTGGGAAGCGGAGGACGACCCGGAGCGGTCACGCTGTCCAACACCCTGTGTCACGCGGGCTGCATTAGGAGGGGGGGGGCAGTTGTGTTATTTGACCTTAATATGTCAAAATCATAGTGATTCATGTAAGACATACCATGTCAGGTACTGTTAGAAAGGTTATGATATGCTGAATAAGATGATAATATTTGTGTTCATGTGTAATATGTATAAGGAAAGTTATGGAGATCTTTGATATACCTGTATTTCAAACTGTGCTGTGGAAGACACACCCCAGACAGAGAGGCCGCAGGACAATAGCCCGCTTAATGGCCCATCAAGACCTTTACAGAAGCCAGAGGCCCGGGAAGAAACTAAAGGCATACCTGAAGAGTTACCAGGATTGGCCCATGTGACTATGGACTTCATTTTGGTTCCAGTAAAGTTCCACAAGCCACATGGCCAGTAACAGAGGGTATATAAGATCAAACCACAGAAACCATTTTGTCTTCGTCTTTGCCTTGTGTCCTTGTTCCTGTCCAGCTGCGGACACACCTCTGGATTAACACACTTTGCAACTGAACTGAAGGACTTAGACCCATCCAGGTACTGGATGTATACCAGAGGAACTATACAAGCCTGCAACTCCATAATTGTTCTAGAGACCTGATGTATATGGACTTTTAAATCATTTGTATATATCTGATTGCTTTAAGCCTTTAACACTTCTCTAATTGTTTGTTTTTCTTTTATTAATAAACCTTTAGTTTTAGTTACTAAAGGATTGGCTGGCAGCGTGGTATTTTGGGTAAGATCCAAACTTATAGTGAACTGGCACTGTGGCTGATCCTTTGGGATCAGAGGGAATCTTTTAGTAAAGAGCATAGAGTTAAAGCAACTGGTCTCTTTACTGGACCTAGTGTCAGTTTGGGAGCCAGAGACTGAAATGCAGTAAAGGGGGCTGTGTGTGTTTGCACAGTGGCTTCTTGATAACCAGTGTGGGGGAATCGGAAGCACTGTTTGAGGCTGGTTGGGAAGTCTGACTGCAGTGTCACCCACCAGTGCTGGGAGATTTTGCTCTCCTTTTGCAGCCTGCCCTGACCCTGGCATTATCAGTGGGCTACCCTGGGCACGGACGGGTTACACCCTGTTCCTATCCCTGCCCCTTGTGGGGGGGGGGAAAGGCCTAGGCGGTGGCCTAGGTTGTTGCTGTTGCTGCGGGCACTGCTGCTGCTGGCGGGTCTGTTGCCTCACCGCCTGAGGGGTGTACAGGCCCAAGGAGTGCAGCGTGGCCTAGAGTCCTTCGGGGCGTGCAGCTTCTCATCTGCTTTGTCTGAAAACAGACCAGCTCCATCAAATGGCAGGTCCTGGATGGAGTGCTGCATGCACCTCCTGGGACAGCCCTGTGGACTGGAGCCATGCCGTGCGTCGCAAGGCAATAGCAGATGCCATAGCCCTGCTAGCTGTGTCCGCTGTGTCCGCCGCAGTCTGTAGGGCTGCGCTGGTGATAGTCAGCCCTTCTTCCAGGACCGTGGCAAAGTCCGCCGCTTGGTCCTGGGGCAGAGACTCTGCGAACCTTCGCATCAAGTCCCATAGGTTAAGATTATACCTCTCCAATAGGGCTTGGTGATTTGCCACCCTAAATTGGAGCTCCCCTGTGGAATAGACCTTCCTACCGAAGAGGTCTAATTTACTGCCCCCTTATTCTTGGGGGTAGAGTTTTGGGCACCCTGCCTGTCCTTCTGGTTGGCGGCATCTACCACCAAAGTGGGTGAGTGAAAAGGTATTCGTGCCCCTCAGCTGGCACGTAGTACTTTTTCTCAGCACCCTTGGAGGTTGGGGCAACTGAGGAGGGGGTTTGCCAGACCGCTTTGGCCAGCCGGAGTACCCTGTCATGTACAGGCAGGGCTACCCTTGAAGGACCTTGAGCCCCCACATGCCCAAAGAGGGGGTCTTCTTCCTCCGTAAGTTCTTTGACCTTGAGGTCAAGGTTGGAGGCCACCCTCTTCAGGAGCTCTTGGTGTGCCCTGAAGTCAATAAGGGGGGCCCCTCACCAGGATCTGACTCCTGTCCTGAGGAGCGATCCTTTTCCCGCACAGGTGGGGCCTGTGGGAGTGCCTGCTGGGCTACCCTGCCCAGACTGTGCTCCCCACTGTCCCCAGTGCGGCCCCTGCCAAAGGGGTTGGGGCCATCCCGGTGCTGGCGGGGTGCCGGGGGCTGCACTTCCTCTTGGCATCGGGGAACCTTATCCTTCTGGGAACCCAAGCCGGGGGAAGGGAGCCAACGGTGCTGTCTGGTAACACCACTTCAGGATCCACTGCTGGATGAACCTGAAGAGCAGCGGTGCCATCTTGATCAGTGCTGGTGCCTGGGCGAAGCCGATGACGACGACAACTGGTGCTGCGGCACCGAGGACTTACGATGCCTCTTTCCCGGTGCTGGGACTGACGCCTCGGTGCCGAGTCCGAAGCTCGATGGCGACCGGCTGACGATGGCGATTTCAACCGGTGCCACCTCAGAGACCAACTGCGATGCCGAGATGACTCATCGGTGTCCAAGGAGGGAGAGGAGCTGTCCAGCGCGACTCTCCGGCGTTGGATGGTGGGCGGCCATTGCTCCAGTGCCAGGCGCGCCCACCCTTCAGGGACACCCATTGCGGGTTTGCTCCGGGACACAGGCCCTGACTCCCTCGGCTTGAGTCGCCTGAAACACCTCCGGTGGCGAAGGGTCCTGTAGAGGGGCTCCCCCACTCCCAGGAGTCGGGGGAGGGTCCCTCGGATCCGGTGCCGTTGCTGGAGGCTGCCTGCGCAGTTCCAACATCTCCAGGCTCTACCCCAGCCGCTCCTGCGGTGCGGGGGACAGGGAGCGCTCCGTGCGCTGGCGACGCTTCTTCCTCGATACCGGGGAGGCCTGGTGCCAAGGCGCCACCAGTGCCGGCGGGGCGCTCTGCACCGACGACACGCTCGGTGCCGAGGAGGCTTGAGGCAGCTCGGATGCCGGATGAAGCGTTGCCTCCATCAGGATTGCCTTCAGACAAACGTCTCTCTCTTTTTGGGTCCTTGGCTTGAAGGCCTTGCAGATCCGGCACCAATTCTTACGGTGCTGCTCACTGAGACATTTGAGGCAGCGATCGTGGGGGTCACTGACTGGGAAAGCCTTCCCACAGCCAGTGCAGGGTTTAAACCCCAGCGAACCCGGCATGGCCAGGTCGCTTCAGCCCTAAGGCTCTCTAACTCTCCTAACTCAACTACCCTAACTCAACTTTAAACTAGCTAGGTTCAGGGAGAACTGCTATATACTAACTGACACAAAAAGGGAAAAATATTTGCAGGAGCAAGCGTTGTTCCAGTCACCGTCACAGGTGGAACTGAGGGTCTGTGGGGCCGGCGGCGCCCTATGTATCGCGGCATGAATGCGGCACTCCAGGGTGCGCTGGAGCCAGTCTTACAAAGGCTGCTAAGGGAAAAAAGTCCGGGAACTGTGCACAAGGGTGCGCACTCACCTAGTGGAATGGATATGAGCAATCACTCAAAGATAGAACTTGTCACTAAACAATCTAAATAATATCAATAATCCATAGGTCCTATGTAATTCTTTTACCCATAGGTCTTAGTGCACTTTACAAAGGAAAGTCATTATCATTAGTCCTCTTTTATAGAGAAGGAACTGATGGCAAAAGGGCTTGTCCAAGGCTACACAGCAAGTTGGTGATAAAACTGGAAATAGTCCCACATCTAACTCCCTGTCCAGTAGACCATGCTGTCTGCCTTAGTGCCTTTACATATAAAACATCAGGGAGAAGAAAAAACACGTTGGTTATGTACTCAAAATTTCTTCCCTTATCAAAAATCACAAACTTTAACTATCCATTTATGCTACAACTTTCATTTAAAAAATAATCAGCTATTCAATAAACTCTGCGAAACACAATCTTTTTCAATTTCTTAAGACATTATTGGCTTGCCAAATTACACAAATGTTGCCAAGATGTAAGAAAATAGACAGACCCTTCAGGTCTCTCTCAGAACTGGTCTGATCTGCCCAGCAGTGTGCTGCACCATATGTTTGATCCCCTGTGTCCATTTGGCATTTATTACTGTCTGTTCCTGATCTAATGGAAGGTTGCTACAGAGCATGATGCCATCTCTCTCCTTTCATCCAGGATTAGACACAATTATTCCTCATCATTTTTGCTGAGGAGTTATTTTTATGGTAGTTTGAAGAAATCTTTTTGTGTGTGCACATTTTCATGTTTCCAAAAGCATTGGATTGTGCTTTGTATCTTCCATTTCCCACTGTAACAGAGTGGAGGGTGCTAAGCCCCTCAGCTGCCTCTGTCACCCCTAAGCCAGTGCGCTGGGCTGAAGCAGTGCAAGTCAGCTAAGCCAAGAACTAAAAAGGGAGCAGGCAGCAGCTGACCACACTGATTAGGCTAAGCCAGAGTTCTTACTAATGAGGCAAAGGGGGAACAGCTGGCTTCCCTGCCAGGGAGGGTACATAGGCCAGTTCAGGCTACCTGCTGGCCAGGAGGGGTGAGCAACCCTGAGTCTGCAAACTCCTGGAGTGCTTGGGGCACGGACGGACTGTAAATGAACAAGCATGGGTGACTACAATGCAGATGGCTGAGTCCTTTGTATGAAGGGGGAACCTTGAAGGCTGCAAGGGCCCAGCTGTGTGACTTGCTACACTTACCTCTGGCTTCCTACTAAAATGTAAGTTATTCTGTGTGACCTGATAGTGAAATCAGTTAACAGATCACAAGTGAGTCTAGCCCAGTATCCTGTCTTCCAATAGTGGCTAATGCCAGGTGCTTCAGAGGGAATGAACAGAACATGTAATGATCAAGTGATCCATTCCTAGCCTCTGGCAAACAGTAATCCCTACCTATCCCGGCTGATAGCCAATGATGGACCTATCCTCTGAGTGTACCTTTTTCTCTGTTCAATTTCATTATTGTCTTGGCTTTCTTAACATTTTCTGGCAAGAAGTCACATAGGTTGACTGTGTGAAGAAATACTTCCTTTTGTTCATTTTAGACCTGCTGCCTATTAATTTTATTGGGTGACCCTTAGTTTTTGTGTTATGAGAAGCAAAGAATTCTTCCTTATTTACTTTCCCTGCACCAGCCATTTCATAACCTTCTCTCATATCCCCCTAGTTGTTTCTTTTCCAAGCTGAAATGTCCCAGTCTTATTAATTCCTCCTCAGATGGAAGCTTTTCCATATCTCTAATTGTTGTTGCCCTTTTCTGTACCTTTTCCAATTCCACTGTATTTATTTTGGGATCAGAATTAGGGTTGAGCATTGTGATGTTTGCAGGGTGGCGGCGGGAGAGCAGTGGTGTTGGACTGGAAGTGAGTGCCAGACAGGCTGCTAGCGTGTTCATGTGATTCAGTATCTTGACAGTGGGCTAGTGATTGTCGACTGGCACCGTATTCAGGTGAGATGGTTGCCTTAAAGAGCTATTTCTTTGTTTTTTAAGGCTGCTTGTTATGGAGGAGAGCCCAGTTCCACAGACCTTCCCACAAATAATAGACTTTTTCCTGGCAGAGCGGGTAAATGCCTGCTTTATTCTGAGAGCTGCTACAAGCCAATGTCACTTCATCAAAATCCTGAAACCTCAGGCTTCCTGTTCAAAAGCAAGTTCACATCCCCAAATAAGGAAACAAGGGAGTGCATGTTTGGAATAGTCCCTCAGGGCATGAAGAACAGGGTTTGGTTTTTTTTCCTCCTTTGACAGCAACAATTATAAGAAGTGACACAAATATTTCCCAGCTACCTGGGCCAGAGTCTTCAGTACACAGATGTCTGGCTAGTCCTTATTCGTCAGTGCTATGGTCAGTGCCCCATGGCAAAGGCAAATTAATTGCTTAAGTGGTTGCTTTGTCCCCTCCCAAACCCAGTCCTATAACCCTGCTGGTCCTACTTAAACACTGTAGTAGATGCAAAGGATAGTAGAAATTAGATTTCTTCTCAGGGACCAGCTCAGCTTTGAAATCTGCTACCATTTAGCAAAGGGGAATATTTATCCATTATTATTATTATTATTAGAGAGGGAAAACAAGGTATATAGCAAACGTTCTAGAGGGCTTTTCTGGAAGTCTTAAAGGACTCTTGTTTAAGAACTTATGCTCACACACATTGGTGTAATTTATGGCCAAGGATCATTGTCTCTTCTTCTTGAAGAATAAGAGGGGGAAAACTACTTGCCAGAGCCCCATGTCTTTTAATGTGCAGACAAGCAACAGAGCACTAACATTTCCACTTGCAGGTTATACATCCTTTACTTTTAATGGGGCATACTAAGCTTTCTGAATTCAGAGACACTTTGGGAGTTATATATACCATATATATATTTTTTGGAATTAATTTCTGGTCTATTTGAAAGTAATTGAAATAATTTGTTGTCTACCTTTACTCATGAAACTGTAAAGATTACCTCTTTGGAGTCTTGTTTCAGTTGCCAAAAACACTTTGAATGTGCTATTTCCCATTATTTATTTGGTCAGTAAATTAACATATCCAAATTTCGCCAGAATGAAAAATAAACTATCAGCTATGAACTTTCCAACTAAAAATAGGGGCTACTAGAGGTGTGTTGCTTTGTTTTGATGATAGTAATAGATATTGAAATAAGCACATATTGAAATCTGGAAGACACAATCTAACTTGAACAATGTTAAATCAAAAAGGTGGTCCTGTACTACAAAGCAGTGTCACTATCCTATAGTTCTCATGAAACTTGCTAAATAGAGAGCCTGGCTTTTGGACTTATGTGACCCATAGAGGCTCTGCATGACTCCTGGGCTACCCTGAGAGATTTCCCTTTGAATATGGCAATGTAAGGCTGATTTTCATCTTATGTAGCTAACTAAACCTGCCACTGGAAGGAGACTGGCTGATGAGAATGAAAGTAGAGGACATACTGAGCATACTCCGTGTGTTCTCCAGTATCCTAGAAGGGTTGGATTCTTCACTTGCTGAATCAACAGTCAGCTAGCAAAGATATCGACATGAGCTGGGAACCCAGAGCCAAGACTCTTGACTGTGTTTGCAGAATAGTAGGTATAAGCTAAAGGGAAGGACCCCATGGAGATGAAGACCTCTTTCTCCCTATTTGGGAAGGGAAGGGGAGGCGTGAGGATGGAGAAAGGAGTACTGCTGGAGTAGATGGAGAAGGAGAACCACACGCACTCCCTCCTCAAGATGATGCATGAGCAGCCTCAAACTCACGTCTGTACAAGAGAACATGGAAGAGGCCTCACCTGTCAACAGTTAAAGATTTTGCAGGCCTGTGAGGTTTTTTTATAATATAGGTCTTGGATTCCCTCTCTACACCACCCACTGGAATCCTAATGAACTCCTAGGTCTATAGTAACGCCTGTGGTCTATGCAACCCTACCAAGTGGAAAAGTTGAAACTGATAATAGGTGATTGGAGGGGGTGGTCAGACAAATTAATGTACTATGCTTCCAGCTCCACTACTGTTGGGAGAAATCCCTGGAACTATTTATTTTGTGGTTACAATAACTATCTGATTACTATATGAAACATTTGTTTGCCTCAGATGTACAGCAATCTCTCATGATCTGGTTGATATTAATGAGAACTAGGGCTTATCTGAAAAGAGGCCGAAGCCAGCATTATGCTAAAATGTTGAATCCATTATTCTGCAAATATTTGGCTCGAATAACAACATTATTAACATAATCATTGCTTGAATTGCAATTGTCATAGACCTGGATGTTCCTAACCCTGTTGTGATAGGCACAAATCCCACCTGCAAAGAGAAAGAAAGTAGTTAATACAGATTAAAAACAAATAAATCCTAGCTAGAAGGCATCTAATTGAACCTACATAGTCTTTTGGAAAATAACTAATAGCGGTGTTGTGTAGCTGCATTTATTGCTGAAAGGTGTTATATTAAAGAGTACTTGACTCTTAACAGCAAGTTTGCAAACAATTTATTATTTATCTATTATTTATATTGCAATAGCATCCAAAATGTGCCAGATTCTCTCTGAATGAAGACAGAACCACAGTCTTTGCCTTAAAAAATGTATACTCAAAAAAGGCAAGGATGGGAAGGATGAAGTAAAAAGATACAACTGGATTAATCAGAGCGATCACACACCTGGTTCATTACAAGCTCCCTCACTCCCAGTCGTCTGTTCACAATTTTACTACCTCACCCACCTACCTGTCTGCCACCTTTCCTTTTTATTGACATTTAAATATCACAAGAACATAGCCATTAATATTTAATTAGGTAAAACTTTCCTTAAAAATATGATTTTTTTATTTGCATTACAGTCCTGCATGAAGGCCTCAATCGAGAAACAGGCCCCACTGCACCAGGCGCAGCACAAAAACAGCCCTAAAGAGCTTACAATCTCAAGAGCCAAGCCAGAAAAAGGGAAGGAGCCCTTGTTTCGATTCCCTTGCACTTATTCCCATCTTCCCTAACACATGACCCCTCCCCTCCACTTAGCAACCAGTTCATGTCCAAGACGGACAGACAACAATTTAACCTGATTCAGCTCAACTGAACTTAAGGGAGAGGTTTTTCCACTGACTTTTGGAGGTCTTGTATCAGATCCAGTGGGTACGTATACAGAGCAAAAAAAGACCCACAGCAGCGAGTCTGAGAGCCTGGGTCAACTGACGTGGGCTCATGGGGCTCACGCTACAAAGCACAAAATAGCTATGTGGACAGTCAGGCTCAGGCTGGGGCCTGAGCTCTGAAATCTGGTAAGGTGGAGAGGTCACAGAGACCAGGCTACAGCCCGATGTGGAACATCTGCTATTTTTAGCTCCACACACCAAGCCTCGCAAGCCAAAGTCAATTGCATTGAGCTCTGCGACTCAGTGGCACAGATTTTTCTTTGCAGTGCAGGCATCCCCTAGTTAGCTAATAAATCATATTTTTAAGGAAAGGGTTTTACGTGATTAAATATGAATAGACATGTTCTTGTCATATTTAAATGTCAATAAAAAGGACACGTTTGTTTTCATATAAACATTCTGCTAAACATCTTGGGAGCACCAGCACAATAGCATTGTACGATGCATGAGAACCAGAAAATATAGACCAAAACAAAACTTTTCCAAGCTGACATGCAAAAGGTAAATCAAAAAGAATGGTGCATAGTAAATCAGACTGCTAAATTAATTTCAGCTTTAAAAATCTCAGCTATTCAAACCTTAATGCAGTTAAAGCAACTTTTTAATATATAATTTATCTTGATAGTGGCCCTTAACTTCTGGGCAATGTACAGAACATACAGTACCTGTGAGATATTGTTGCGGTGACCAGGTAGGGTATTTTCTCTGTAATGTCTTAATTTCAGTAACTAGAATAGTTGCACCATGAGTTATATGTTCTTCACTATCCCAGGCTCCAGGAATTGGATTGTGTGTATTAACCTATAAGATTCAGACAAAAAATTCAGTCTCCTTAAAAACAAACACCACTGTTGTTCTGTTCTTTATTTTTAGGCCTCAATTCAAGGATGTGTCCTTATTCAGGACAACACTTAAGCACATGAATTGGTATTTCCCTGAATAGGAATATATGTACATAGAGTGCTGTCCTGAATGTATAAAGTAAATCGCTAAATAAAGACTTAATTTGCTAAAGTAAAGCCTTAATGCATAATGTTGTTTCACTACTTGGCATTTTAATTTTTCTTGGTCTTCTGTCTGTACCTGCATCAAGCCATAGCGGTTTCTTTCACGGTTCCAACCATCGACTAGAGTAGCTCCTACACGACTCTCCACAGATATGATTGCAGCAATCAGTGCTGGATCTATGCACAGATTTCTGGCAACTTTCTTAATAGAGACTTCATATTTCCTTAGACGTACTATGTCTATTTTAGCCATGTTTTCTGCAGCAGGAACCCCTGTAGCAAATGCAAAGGTGAATGTGGTTTCTGCATAAAATTTTGTTTAAAATCACTTCACAGATAAATTAGCATTGCAAAGCCATCATTTTCTGTTTAGAAAAATGCAGCCATTTAATGTGGATCAACATATTTGAAAAGCAGGTGCAAGCCTGTTGACTTCTGAATATGGTTCATAGTTTTTGAAATCCAGAAGGCAATAAATACTTTTTTTTTTTATAGCTTAGAATCAGTAACAAAGGGATGGGGCAGCCTCTGACATCTTTCTACCCTAATATTTTCCTGGTTCAGGCTTTTCACATACTTCCTTTTCAATAAAAATTTTACAAGTCTGATTTCTAGAGGTGCTAAGTTCCCAAGCAGTAGGAATACTTTTGAAAAACTATCCCTACATTTATAAAAAGAGAAATGCCATGAAGATCCAGATGTGAAATGATTTATATTTAAAGAAACAACACAGCAAGCTACATTAACTGTTAAATTCCCCAGTCAATAGTTGTAAAACAGTTGATAACATATGTATTTAACATAATGTATATTTAATGTAGCACTTTTCAGCCCTAAAAGATTTATTAATTTACACTACATATAGAAATGACTTCACCCATCAGTAAAATACAGCCACTGCTACTCAGAAATGAAGCAGCTCCTTAAGAGCATAAGGCAATAAGACAAAATAGATGGTTTTGTATACTGTAGCCAATCAAAATGGCAAAGGGAAATTTAGGTATTCAAAATGGAATGATTCAGTCTGGAGTTTGATCAAGACAATGGGGGTAGCATCCCTCTTATAAAAGTTCTCTGGGATCTTTCATGACTAAAGATGGAAAGGAACTTTGTCTTACGTCTCATCCCCAAAAAGTTACCTCCAGCCTTTTACTATATCCTGAATCATTGGATCGCTACTGACTCGGAGGGAAGAGTGCTACCTACTGAACCATGTTCCTTGGCGGCCTCCCTTTCAAGTACAAACTCAGCCTGATGGTGGTGTAGTTAGATCATGAATGGAAATGGAATGAAAGCAAAAAATGGGAGCCTTCCCCTTGAAACCTGATTGCCTTTAAACAGAGTTCACTGCCCAGTGCTCTTCAGTGTTAATCTTTCAAGTTTATCATTAGATCTTCAACATATTACATAAGGGGAAATACTGTCCCCATTGAAGTGAATGGGACTCTTACCATTGACTCTCAGTGGAGCTTGGATTTCACCCATAGCAAAATACTGGATGTTTTCTACGTGTTGGAATAAAATACTGGTATTTCCTTTTCCTCCTCTATCACGTCGTTTCCAAACGAGTGCAAGTGAAAAGGTTTCTCATCCACAAAACTTAATCTCCTCAAACAAATGTACAGGAAAATGGGAGGGAATTCCCAAAACGGGGCCCTCAAAGAAGGGGTAGGATCACCACAACTCCAGGGCCGTCCTCTTTTGATTTAGGCCTATAAAATATTTATTTGGCATGTCACAACTAGCCAGCTCATTCAGCGTGTCAAAACTCCAGTTTGATTCCAGGTGTCCTGTTCCTCGAGCCAGGAGGGGTTGGGGGCTGAAGAAGGTGCATGCTCAGCACCTGTGTGCAAATAATGCCACTAACGGCCTAGCTGATTAAGGGGTGGTGTTGACTGGAAAAGGATCATGGTTTTGTTCAGAGGATGATTACTGTAAATGTGGAACTCTGAAAGGTGGGTTCCTTAGAGACAAGACACAGCTAAGAAAGGCTGCTGTTTGAAAACAGTTGGTCTTAACACTTGGCACTTTCCCTTAGCTTGTTTTGTAGACTCGGTCTCACTGTATCCCTCCAATTAGCACTGTATTTCTGAGCAAAATTGAAAGGTTTGTAGCAGCTCCAGTATTTTCCCCCCTCGACTAGCTGAACAGGGAGCTTTGGACAGTTTAATTTAGCAAAGGTAGGATATAAAAATATTGCTCTGTCACATGCATATAGCTGTGTGTACTGAAGTGTAGCAAATTAAGCATTGAATAATACCTACCACAAGTTGGGGTTCGTACAGCTCCACAGGAAATCACAGGGGTGTCAATAGCATGTAAGTCACCATAACATCCGTAACTTACAGAAGGAGCTAAAAAGTTAGAGAGAGATTTAAGAAAAAAAAATCTCAAGATTGTATTGCTCAGACTGTTGCAAGCATGAATTAAACTCATGCAGAAAAGACATCCATTTCTCTTGTATTATACTCATTTTATATTCATATCACTATTAGCAGCTGCAGCAGCAATGGTACTGTCAACACAATCTAATATCCAATAATTGTCTTTTACTAATATTACATATTGAAGTCTGTGAAGCCATGACAATTTATACCAGTGGAGGATCTGTCACTTTATGTCTGTATACGTGAGCAAATGTCCCAGCACCTGAATTTATTTCAGTGAACTTCTTCTATTGAACTCCTACAAGCATACCATACATCCTCAGAGAATCCATCTCCAGTGAGGATGGAAGGTTAACCACCTTCTACTGGAAATGGTCCCTATGTACCAGTGGCTCAGTGTAGTTTTGAATGAAAAACAGTGAATTGCTAGCCCTGGCCTTGCCAAATTATTCTACTTTCTAGAAAGTGGGAAATTAACTGAACCCATCAGCCATTCAAGGGAATTTACGAGCTTAGCTGAGAATAAACATAAGTTGTTTTTGTGATCATAGTCTGATGGGTGACATATGTCTTAGCATTTATAGTTCAATAGGTCTACATGGAAACCAAGAAATCTCACACAAAAGAAGAGTTATCCATAGGATAAATTTTACAGCTCTACATAACATCAGAATACATTCCTCCTGCACTACAATATTCTTTTTCCAATAGTGCTTTGACAGTAACACAAGTAAAATAGAAATAACCCCCAAACTCACCAATAAGGGCAGCAAGGCCCAGAAATATCAGTGTTAGTAGCATGGGGATGGTCTTCTCAGGCACCCAAGACAGTCTGAAAATTAATCAAACTCTGCAAACATAAAGAATTCAAGAAAGTTTCCAATGTTACTAAGAAAAAGTTAATACACACAAATGGCAAGTTTTACTCAAACCACATTCAGAGACAGGCTTCTTGACTTTTTACCCAGTCTAGCGCATGGTTACTACCTAGGTCGGAGCTTACTGTCACATGGATTTCAGCATAATAAGCCCTATACTTGATAGTATTTTAAGGATCAGACCATTATAGTCTGACCTTGTACCCATTGAATCAGTAGCAAACATTTGCATAGATCAAGCCAATAGCGAGCAGACTTTTTGGTACACATCATTGTTATTTCCATGAGCAGGAATTGCTTAAGTATTCATATTTTAACATATCTTATTTTGGGCCTCAAAAGATTCTTTTTATATAAATCATTTTACAAGTCCATTGATTGCTTCATTATCCTTAGGCACACAATGGCAGTCACTAGATTACTACACGTAGAATGTTACTATGAGTAAAATTGGGGGTTCCTCCTGCTCTGAATGAGTATAATGTGAATGAGTTCAGACTCACCTGGCTTCAGTCTGCTTTGTCCTACAAGACTGATCACTTGAAGAGCTTTATATATACTAAACTGCCCCACCTTTTGACTTGGGGAGTGTAGATCTCCACTTAGCATGATGATATTTACTGTGAATTTTAAAAATTATAATAATCATACTGCTTTGAACTCACATTGTCTTTCATCCAAGGATCTCAAAGCACTGCCCATTATTATTTTATGAAGCCGCAGAACAACCCAGTGAAGTAAATAAGTATTATATCCCTTTTACACAGCTGATGCACACCGAGTGACTTACACAAAATATTTCAGTGAGTCAGTAGGAGAGGCCACAACTGAATCACAGTGCTAGTATCCTCCTGCTCTGCATCCGTAGACCACACAACTGAGGAGGTCTCTGACCCACTGATGTTACGTTTTCATAAATCTTGGAATACTGGGGAAATGCCAGAAGATTAGCACTCTCCCAGGGTTGTGTCAAAATTCAAAAAAGGGCAAATGGGATGACCCAGCTAGTTATATACCAGTTAGCCTGACATCAATCCTAAGAAAAATAATGGAAAAGATGACACAGGATCCAATCAACTAGGAATTAAAGGATAGAAATATAATTAATACCAATCAACATGGTTTTATGGAAAACAGCTCGTCAAACAAAATTGATTTCATTCTGTGAGGAGATTACAAGTTTGATTGATAAAGGTAACTGCATAGATATAATAAATTTAGACTTTGGGAAGACATTGGACATAGTACTGCATGACATTGTAATTAAAAAGCTAGCACTATTCAACATCAATGAAGTCTATGTTACGTTGATTAAAAATTAGCTAAGAGAGCTAAACAAGTTGTCGTCAATGGGGAATAACCATCAAACAGAAGGCTGTCTATGGAGTTCCACAGAGATCAGTTCTGGGCCCAGCACTATTCAATATCTCTATCAGTGATCTGGAAATAAATATAGTATCACTGCTAATAAAATTTGAAAATCTAATATTTATTAGTGTATATCAGGTTCCAGACTAAGGTAAGGCACAGTTCAGTGGTAGCAACAAAGGAAGCAGGAGCCTTTCTTGCAATGCTGCTGTTGCTTGTAAACTTGCCTTCCCTTGTAATAGATGTGGGGAGAACAGTCTGCCATTCTGGAGATGGGGACACCCTCAAAAACAGTGAAGCGGTGGAGTTGCAAGCAACTGGGCCTCTTTAAAGAGAACACAAAGTAAGGAGAGCCCCAGGGTGTGTTAGAGAGTGGGAATCTTCCTTTCAAGGAACTGCCATTGGTGACTGTTTTAAGCCTGGGAGCATCTAATTTTGGTAAACAGTCTAACGAGAGTAGATGGGTCAGGCCACCAGCAGAGCATAAACATTTTATCAGCTCATGTGATAGAAATAATGTCACACTGTCTAGCTCTGGAGATGGAACAGACATTGGAGAGGTTTTTGAGGTCAAGTGTCAACCAGGACCCAACACAGATTCTAAGTGAGAATCTGAGTGTCTACAGACCTGGTTGAGCTCTCCCCGGCAACCACACACTCAGAATCATAGAGTGTAAGCCCACTGGGCACACAGTATCTTTGTTTTCACATATGCTGAGTGTTCTGTTTCGAATGAAAGAAAAAAATATAATACATAATTCAGTGTTATGAATTCACGTGGGGAAAAAAAAATCAACGTTGTGATAAAAATAGGCCAGAGAATGTTTTGCTTCACTTACTAGTTTCTATATTTAAAAAGTCAAGAAAATATTTCAATTTTGGTGCCACATTGCTTAGACTGTGTTCATGAGTTTTATTATTGATGCAGTTATATGGTCAAAGAGGAAACACCCATTTACAAATCATCAGTTTACTAAGTAACGTGCCCTGAATTATATTACATAGCATGTGTTGCAGTTGTAGCAAGTAGTTTGTCATTGGCAAACATATAATTACCAAATGACCTTATTGTGTTTTAAATGATAGAACTACAATTTATGACAATGTAAGCTGCAGTACTGTGGAAGGTTATATTATTAAGTTAGGGTACATTTAATAGCTTTGCTATGTTTAGATGAAAGGTACAAAACATTATTATAAAGGTTACATTTAAAAGCTTGTCAACCTTTCGGAAACCACATAAAGGAAATAATCTCAAACCTTTTCTAGGGCAGGACACTGTATAATTAACATATGTAATTAATAAGGACGGAAGACTGGGAGGAAATTTATTTTGCTTGGGTGTTTTTCCAGAACCTGATTTTCATACGCCTGTAGTTCTAGAAAAAGCACATATTTATTGTAAGCAAGAGGGCTCATGCAATAGATTAATTAAATCATTCATTAAAAAAATCTGAGAAAACTCAGTTAGCAATAACAATTTAGGGTAGAAAGTCTCAGAATTAGTCATGCAACCATGCCTCCACCTAGAGGATGCTGTGTGTGTGCTCTTTCAAAGCAACAGCTTTACTGCCAGTCTCCCATTCACTAACCTAACCTTAGACATCTGTAAATGTAGATGTCTGCAATAAAATCCACCCAGTCAAAGTGGAGTGCTTCTTTGAATGTCTGTTCTGGCCTGCTCTATTTGGTTGATATGTTGTTGCTTTAATCTTTTGTTATCAGCTCCAGCACTGTGACAGGTTCATGGAAATGAATCTGCAGGTAACTCCAAAGACTGCTGCAGAAATTGGAGTTCATTTATAACTGTATCCTGGGATAGGCTCCTCACTAAATGGACATTTCATTAGCCCACCCACAACCAACAAAAAGAATAAATAAGAGTTCCTTAAAGAGTAAGGTAGGACCTGAGATGGCAGGAGAATGCTGCTCTGGAGAGAAATTTGGATGTTGAAATATTCCTTTAGGTCAGGGCATATGAAATCCTCATTTCCCTTCTCATTTTTAATGCTGGGAAGGTGAAAATGCAAAAAGCAGTTAGTTGGGGGCATGCATGTAAAGAAGAGGAAGCAGCCACATATGGCTGAGCTTTGCCAGCCTCCTCTTTTTTAGTTAGCTTACCTTTTAAGAGGGGGCCTTCTGAATAATATTTGAACTGGGACAGGGGGAGAAACCTTCAGACACGGGAAAGATCTGAAACATCCTAAAATTAAGCTCCCGGAGCTAGAGAGGTTCCTTTACCTACAAGGCTCATATCCCTGAAGGAGCAGCACCACCTTACCTAGCAGCAAGTGCAGCAGACCCTGGAAAGGAGAGAGGCCTGCCAGACTTGTCTGCTGAAAGAGCAGAATAAACATAGCCGAATTCAGACTGAGGTTCATCTTTAAAAAATTCTCACACCTATGTCGTCACTTCTTTTGGACACTATTTGAATAGAATATAGTAATGATACAGAACTGTAGTTCCTTTCATTGGGTTGAGGGCAATGACTACCCTTCCTTGGAGGAGCCAGGGCTTAGTGCAGGTTATATTACTCTGAAGGTTGTTTTTCTCCAGAATCTGTCATAGATCATACCTCACAGATCAACTTTCATAGATCAGACCTTCTGTAACTGCTGTTCATAGAATCATAGAATATTAGAGTTGGAAGGGACCTCAGGAGGTCATCTAGCCCAACCCCCTGCTCAAAGCAGGACTATCCTCAGCTAAATCATCCTGGCTAGGGTTTTGTCAAGCCCCAGCTTACGAACCTCTAAAGATGGAGATGTCACCACCTTCCTAGATAACCCATTCCAATGTTTCACCACCCTCCTAGTGAAAAACCTTTTCCTAATGTCCAACCTAGACCTCCCCCACTGCAACTTGAAATCACTGCTCCTTGTTCTGTCATCTGCCACCATTGAAAACAGCCTAGCTTCATCGTCCCTCGAACCCCCTTTCAGGTAGTTAAATTTATCAAATGCTATCAAATCCCTCCTCATTCTTCTCTTCTGCAGACTAAACAGGCCTAGTTCTCTCAGCCTCTCCTCATAAGTCTTGTGCTCCAGCCCCTTAATTATTTTTGTTGCCCTCCGCCAGACTCTCTCCAACTTGTCCACATCCTTTTTGTAGTGGGGGGCCCAAAACTGGACAAAATACTCCAAATGCGGCCTCACCAATGCCAAATACAGGAGAATAATCACTTCCCGTGATCTGCTGGCAATGCTCTTACTAATGCAGCCCAATATGCCATTAGCATTCTTGGCAACCAGGGTACGCTGCCGACTCATATCCAGCTTCTTATCCGCTGTAACACCCAGATTCTTTTCGGCGGAACTGCTGCCTAGCTCGTCAGTCCCCAGTCTGTAGCTGTGCATGGGATTCTTCCATCCTAAGTGCAGGACTCTGCACTTGAACCTCATCAGATTTCTTTTGGCCCAATCCTCCAATTTGTTTAGATCCTTCTGTATCCTATCCCTCCCTTCCAGAGTATCTACCACTCCCCCTAGCTTCGTGTCATCTGCAAACTTGCTGAGGGTGCAATCTACCTCATCCTCCAGATCATTAATGAAGATGTTGAACAAGACCAACCCCTGGGGCACTCCACTCATGACCGACTGCCAGCTAGACATGGAGCCATTGATCACTACTCGTTGAGCACATTGCTCTAGCCAGTTCTCTACCCATTTTATAGTCCATTCATCCAACCCATACTTTTTTAACTTGCTGATAAGAATACTGTGGGAGACTGTATCAAAAGCTTTGTTAAAGTCGAGGTATATAACGTCCATCGCTTTCCCCACATCCACAAAACCAGTCACCTCTTCATAGAAAGCAATCAGGTTGGTCAGGTATGATTTGCCATTGGTGAATCCATGTTGACTGCTCCTGATCACCTTCTTCTCTTTTAAGTGCCTTAAAAGGGATTCCTTGAGGACCTGCTCCATGATTTTTCCAGGGATTGAGGTGAGGCTGCTCAGCTTGTAGTTCTCTGGATCCTCTTTCTTCCTTTTCCTGAAAAAGGGCACTATATTTGCTTTTTTCCGGTCATCAGGGACCTCCTCCAGTTGCCATGAGCTTTCAAAGATAATAGCCAATGGCTCTGAAATCACATCAGCTAAGTCCCTCAGAACCCTCGGGTGCATTGCATCTGGCCCCATGGACTTGTGTATGTCCAATATTTCTAAATAGTCCTGGACCTGTTCCTTCAGCACTGTGGGATATTCACCTCCTCCCCATTCTGTGCTGCCCAGTGCCGTAGTCTGGGAGCTGACCTTGTCTGCGAAGACAGAGGCAAAAAAGGCATTGAGTACCTCAGCTTTCTCCACATCCTCTGTCACTAGGTTGCCTCCCCCATTCTGTAAGGGGCCCACACTTTCCCTAATCTTCCTCTTGTTAGTAACATACCTGTAGAAACCCTTCTTGTTCCCCTTCACATCCCTTGCTAGCTGCAACTCCAATTGTGCTTTGGCCTTCCTGATTTCGTTCCTGCATGTTCAAGCAGTATTTTTATAATCCTCCCTAGTCATCTGACCAAGCTTCCACTTCTTGTAAGCTTCTTTGTGTTTAAGCTCACCAATGACTTCTTTGTTAAGCCAAGCTGGTTGCCTACCACACTTGCTATTCTTTCTGCACATCGGGATGGTTTGTTCCTGTGCCCTCAATTAAGTGTCTTTAAAATACAGCCAGCCCTCTTGGCTTTCTTTCCCTCTCATATTAGCCTCCCAGGAGATCCTGCCCATCAGCTCTCTGAGGGAGTCAAAGTCTGTTTTCCTGAAGTTCATGGTCTGTATCCTGCTGTTCTCCTTTCTTCCTTTTGTCAGGATCCTGAACTCAACCATCTCATGGTCACTGCTGCCTAGGTTCTTCGAGATGTGTTGCTCATGTCCATTCCCAGTATGTGAATGCACACTGCATGCAGTTGCCAGAAGGTTTTTCCTCTAATGGTATCTGTAGGATCAGCTCTGGCACCCCCTGGAATCCCACCTTCATGGCACCCTATAGGGCTCTGCCGACCCCCCCACCTCTACAGTTGCTTCTTGCCAGCAGATGCCAACAGAGGGTTAGGCAGGTGGGTCTTGGAATGTACACGAGCAACACAACTCGAAGAACAACAGTTACAGAAGGTTAGTCACTGTCTTTTCTTCTTGGAATGCTTGCTCATGTTGATTCTAAGTAGGTGACTCCCAAGCAACTCCATAGAAGGAGGGGTCAGAGTTCAACAGACTACAGACTGGAGCACTGCCCTACCAACTGCCGCATCTCTGGCTTGATGAGTAATGCAATAATGCATCACAAAGGTGTGGATAGACAACCACGTTGCGGCCCTACAGCTGTCCTGGATTCGGACCTGAGCTAGGAAAGCTGATAAGGACCCCGGGTGCTTGTGGAATGAGCTGTCAACACTGAGGACAGCGTCTTAGTCAGGTCGTAACAGGCCTTGATACATGACGAGATTCTTTGAGATGACACTGGAAGGTCCTTCATGCTGTCTACTACTGCTGTAGAGTTGAGGTATTTTTCTAAATGGTTTAGTGCTTTCTATATAGAAAGCCAACACCCTCCTAACATCCAGTGAATGAAGCTTCTGCTCCTGGCTGTTGGCATTAGGTTTTGGGTAGAAAACCAGAAGAAATAGGCTCTGGTTCAAATGGAACTGTGACAATACCTTTGGAAGGAAGGCTGGGTACAGGCAAACCTTGTCTTTGAAAAAGACTGTGTAAGGACGCTTGGATGCGATGACCTTAATTTCTGAAGCTCTTCTAGCTGAAGTGGTGGCCACTAGGAAGGCTACCTCCTAAGATAGGTATAGGAGCAAGCATGCCGCTAACGGCTCAAAACAGTGGCTTCATCAGTGTTGATAGCTCCAGGTTAAGGTCCCATTGGGGAACCAGCTGATGTGTCTGAGGAAATAACCTGTCAAGGCCCTCAAGGAAGTGATTTACTCTATGATTTGCAAAGACCAAACGGCCTGCTACCCAAGGATGAAAGGCCAAGATTGCCATCAAGTGAACCTTAAATAATGATACTTAAAGTCCCTGATGTTTAAGGTGTAATGTGTGTGAGTATGGATGCCTGTTTGGGAGCAGAGCCTTTCTGCATGGACCAAACAGAGAATCTCTTCTGTTTGGCCAGGTAGGCCGCCCCAGAGGAGAGTTTCCTACTACCCAGGAGGATCTCCCGAACCTGCTCTGAACATTCCATCTCCTGAGGGTTTAACCAGGGAGCTTCCACACCGTGAGGTGGAAGACCAGGGCAGTGCGGTGCCATTTATTGCCAGGGCATCATCGTTGCTTCCCCTTAGACAGTACTGCATGCTTCCTCAGCACCAGGGTTTCTGCCTCTGGTGCTCTTTCATAGGTCTGCAGAGATGGCACTGTGATTTTTGATGAGCTCCCTGGCAGCCTCAGAAGTCTCTGGAGTGGAGGGAAGTTGTAAGTCCTCCTCCTGAAACTCCCTGCTGGGGGTTGGGAGGAGGGTGGAGTTCAAAGGCACCGGACTTGACGCACCCCTCTCCAGCTCTGGAGTCGATGGCACTGTGGCAGTAGGAGTGATGCCTGAGTGACCTGGCACAGGTTGCACTTCACCTGCTCTTACACCCAGGTTTGGGCACTGGCAAGTAACCCGTTTTCCTTTGCTTCTTCCTTGAAACAGGGGAATGAGAGCAGTGCCATGCTCTTCAGGCGTTCTTTGGTGCCAGAGGCCCATGGCGTTGCTGAGGGTTCTTGAACCAGAGTTCTTCCTTGGCACCAAATCGCAAATGGATGCCAGTGTGCTCCGATTCGAGGTCAATGTGCTGGGCACCAGTTCTGACATGGTCCGAGATGGTCAGAGGGCTGTATGAGGATAAACTTTAACCGTTGGCTTCTCTCCTTTTTAGTTCTGGGATGAAAGTCTTGGCAAATCTTGCCGCGGTCCCTCTGTTGAGTCTCTCCAAAGCACTTGAGGCAGGTAGCGTGTGGGTCATTCCTGGACATAGGCTTCTTGCAAGCCACACATGGTTTAAACCCCAGGGACCAAGACACTCCCAGACCCCTAGAGAAGGGCTGGAAGGATGGTCCCTTAAAGGGATCTATCTACTACAACTACTCTGATCTAATTCTGAAAAAGAAAAACCACTTATCACTAACTATTTACAGGTAACTGTGGATAATGACTGAGAAGGGGACACTTGCGAAGCAAGAGACAACAGATTCCAGCTGACCGTCACAGGCGGTAAGAAGGAACTGAAGAAGCAGGAGGAAGGGGGAAGTCGCCCCTACAGAAACCAGTAGGGGAAAAACCTTCTGGCAACTGTGCACAAGGTGCATAAACACCTGCTTGGAATCAATATGAATGAGCTCTGAAGGAAGAACCTGTTATGGCATTTAATTCTCTCTCTCTCATCCAAACAGATATGAATATTTAGTATTTACATTGGACTGAAGTGGATTTATTGTTCTTTCAACAAAATAATGCTAAGCTAAAATTTTAACTAGCATCTGCTCTGTTAAAGTCAAGACACTTAAAATGCATGACTTGCTGAGCTAAGTAAAAAGCATTACAGTTGGGCTGAACTATTTTTAGAAAATATATAACCATCAGCATATGAATTCAAATAACTTTATTTCAATGTACATGAATTGAAACAAATATAATTGAGTTTCACAGACTTAAGAGAAATATATTGCTGGACTAAGCCCATTGGTAAGTGTTCTTAACTATTGAGTGGTGAGACTCCAATTAGATTTCCAGTCTTCACCTTGCTTGGACCAAAAGAAGTTGGACAGGCTACAAAGGCTTATTCCCCAAGCAGACTTGTATTGCTCAGCAGTGAAGAACTAGTGTTTATGAACACTGAAGAAGAAACCCATCTATCCCTCAGCTAGACAAACTGAACTCCATGCTGGTCTCAGAGCTTCAAAGAGGAGACGTCTTTTTGAAAAAAATATTACTGGAGAGAGCAACAGTGCAATAAAACATACTGCACGAAATTTAAAAAGAAACAAAACCATTGTCCCTCTTGAAACTCTTGTCCTGCCTAATCTCTTGTACAAACATCTGCTCTAAAATTCACAACCACAGAATTTATATTAGAACCCTGTAAGCAAGGTATTTTCAGTATGCTTGTTGCTGTGTGCTATTACTAGCTGGTTCAGCTGCAACATGCAGTGTACATTCTTGGTAAACAGGAAATTTTTTTGACAGTCTACTTGAACATTTACAGAAGCTAAAACTGTTTTACAACTTATAGTGCAGTGTAGTGAAGTTAGTCAATGCTATGTGACAAAGTTCACTATGGCACTATAAGATATGCATTGATTTAAGATGCACTATTCCTGTAATAGTTATTTTTTAATTCTTGCCCCTTTACGTTTCCTTTATTGAAACTATGATAAATGGTATAAAATCTGTGATGTAAGTTATGGAAATGTTTTGAAATAACTATTGAACTTATCAGTTCCCAGACGATACCTGGTTCAAAGGGGCTCAGATTTACAACCTACAAATGACTTCCAAAGGCAAATAAATATTTGAAATTTCTTCCAATGTGATTCAGTTGTATAAAACTGTACAGAAAAATGAGTATTATGTGCAATGTTCTGAAAATAATAGACTTTATAAAAACATTCATAGAAATGTACCAAGCTGAAACAAAACATGACATACAAAGATTTATAGCTGAGCTTTCAGTCTTCATCAGAATCTGAATCATATTTCTTTCCTCTGATGATTTTCTTATCCAGCTTTGTGACACTGGTTCCAAATTTCTTCTGGCTCTGAAAAGGTGGGTCCATCAAGTTTCCACTAGAAAAAAGAAAATAGAGATTTGCTGTTTAAAGCTAAAAGGTTAAATATAGATACAGACCTGATAATATGCTGCTGGACAAATCTCTTTAAAGAAACGGGGGCTGGGATTAATAGTGGGTAACGGCACATATTCTTTCCATATCCTTAACTCCCCCCACTCTGACCCCAAAGAAACTGCCAGAGAAACTAAGATTAAGACAGCAAGGTTATAATATCTTGCTTATGCAGTTGTCTCCTAAGGAAGGTTCCTGAGGAGAGCCAGTCAGGAACTCAGAGAGCAGGACATAGGAGACAGGGCTCCAGAGTAGTGTGAACCGACAGCTGCCACACAGATGGCTGTAACCTACAGCGGATCCCTAGAAATCTGCAGAGTTTGTGGCTCATTTTGCAGCAGGAGGGCTAATGGACTCAGATAGTAGAAACTCTTTAAGGAGAACCTAATACAGGTTTCCTTCCACTTCATCCCCTCCTCTAAGTTTTACCATGTGAGGAGTGAGCCAGCCCATCAATATTTACTAGATTCAAGTCAATGTGGCATCCTCAGAATAGGTTTTACCATATAAATTAAAATCCAGCATCTCCACTTTTTTCTCATTTGTTGGATCCTGATAGTACATTCTTTTTGGCCCCTCCTCTGTGCTTGCTTGCAACAGGTGTGGAAAAAAGATAAAAGGAAAGAGGAAGCAGATATTCCCCCAGACACTTACAAATTAATGAAATGCCCAAATGAAAATGAAGTACTTTAAAAGCATTTAAAAAATACTATTCTTCGATTAAGTGTCTTAACTATAGCTCAGCTCCCATGACACTACAATAGATTATTCTCTTCCTACTTTTAAAAAGAAGCATACCTTCTGAAATCAGAACACATTCTATAATTTGGAGATTTAACATGCAAATAAATCTTGTTGAGTTTAATGGAAAACTTTCCCTATTTTTAATAATTTAGCTTTTAAAAAGTCCAGAATATTAAAAGCAAAAAAGCTCTATTAATGTGATAGCAAAATTGACCTTTTAACCAAATAAATTAGTAAATTCAAATTGCAGATCCCACAACAACTATAACTCTACTGCTGGTATTTACCATCAGTGTCTTTTCATTAATGGTAAGACACCAGGCTATGTGACACAGTTCTTTGCAAATGCAACATAAAAGAAATCGTTCATGCTTTTTTCAGTAAGACTTTTTAAAGTCAAATTAAATTTAACCTAAATATTGCTAGCATCTTGGACAGGCCCATGCCCCATACTCAGCTAGACAGTGAAAGGGTCAAATCCACTCACTGAGATGTGAAGATAGAGTGTTAAGACTGAATTAGTGAGTCTGGGAAGGAAGACTGGCTGTCAGCTGTGACTCACTAAGAAGCAGCTGTAGAAAGAGTGAGTTGGAACTGGTTGTCCTAAAGCCCAAATGCCAGAACTTTGTTTGTTTTCACAATTCCTGAGAAAAGGAAGTTTTTTCAATACTTTGAGGAGAAGCAGTTCCCTTTTTATCCCTTGCCAAAGGTTTATTGCTAAGTTTACAGCTGGATTATTAGCTCAGTTGTTCATATTTAGTATCCCAAGACACATGATTAGAGTCTTTATGCAAAAATTGATTCTGTAAATATAACCCTCCCACATTAACTAAAAAAACAAATATATTAATTACCTATAATTAATTATTTCTGAACAGCCTAATCTCCATTCTAAGGTTTCTGTGGTGAAGTCATCCGTATCACCAAGATCAGTAAAGCCAACAATAAAATCTTGTGTTTTTCCATCTTTTATTAGTGCTAGAGTGGGAATTACTTTGATGCTCAATCTCTCACACAGGAATGGAGATTTTTCAGCATTTAATTTCAGGAATTTTGTTTCAATGTGTTTTATGGCTAGTGCTGCCAAATGCTTGTCTAATATCTTGCATCTGTGAAAAAAACAAAAGAATTCAAATATTTATGAGTTCGGTATTACAAAAGGTAATAAATCATTTAACTCTCTACCATTATTAAGGTCACAATTGAAGAATGAACATTACAGACTTAACTTGTTACTTTTGTTTTTACTTTTATTAATATTTTATTAAAATATTACAACCAGTTTACTAATATTCAACAGCTTAAAATGACATCTGGATTTCAAGGTTACCAAGGTAAGTGACTTCGCATTATGGCTGGGGAAACTGGGACAACACATTCCTTCCTTCAAGCTTTTGGCTGCAAGCACGTCATAGGAAACATTCTCAATATTCATTAGGATGTATTTTGCTCCCCCTGAAGTATCTTGGAATTTTGCTATTCAACAGGAACCAAGATAAGGCTCAAGTTTTTAAACAGCGATTTTGTGAGATTTGTACAGTGATTACCCATCATCCCCAAATTATGTCCTCAGCTACTAAGTTTTTCCAATAACCCTTTTCTAGGAAAAAACCAACATGATTGATCCCTAGGATCAAATCTCATTATTTCAAAATGAGTTTTACCTTATTCCTTTAATCTGGCCAATCAGCTCAATATTGTGAGCTGCCTGCCTCAAAGCTAAGTAATAATGATGTGAAACAAAATGCTCCCCTAGAAATCCTGTCTAGTCTGTAGTGAATATTTTCAGATAATAATTTACCAACCTGCTTACCATAATCAGATGGTGTTATAAAATGAGCCACTATGTTAAGAGTTGAGGATGTTTATTTTGTTTTAATAGGGATATGACTGATTGTCAGCCCCCCCGCTCAGTGAGATTTGACAGATCTATGGATTTTAGTACCTCTAAATTTGGTTCCACTTGCTGCTTTTGGAATAGCTTATAAACTTTTAGTTTGAAGAGACTGTTGTGATAAGAATGTGTAAGTTATTTACTGTACCTGAAAGTTGTATCTCTATAGAAATGGCAAACCACATTTTTACTCTTTTTGACTTCTTGGAAAAAGTCTCTCTCACTTGGGATTTCTTTGTATTCTCCATGTCCTTTTGAAAGCCATTCCTAATGATGAGAAAGCAAAAAGTTAGTGATGTTTAATTGTATTTCTTCTGAGAGCAACATTACTTTTAGAGAACTGCCAAGCATAAATTATAAAAATATATTTATATTAAATAAAAAAGACTGCCATCTGAAAGCTTAAATAAAAGTGGAGAATCCATTTAAAAAAAAAAAAGAAAGTGACAGGAGGGTTTTACTGGGAAACAGTCTAGGGTCAAATTATAATAGCAAGACAGGAAAAGAATTTACTTTTCCCTCTCCCTCCCCACCATAACGGATGAAAGAACACTGAATCTGGACATGGCTGCTGGGTTAGCTGGTCCATATTTTTTGTGGAATAGAAGGGGAGGAGGAATCACTGATTTGGCGGGAGCTGCAGTCCTTGTATAGAATGAGATGCAGTTCTACAGCATAACCTCCTACAAAGGATAGACTAAACCCCCAATATTCAAGAGGGGATATAAACCCAAAAGCAGAAAATTCTGTCAACTATTCTGGGAGTACAAAGTTGCAGTACAGACTGCCGTCTTCAGAAAGTAGATTGAAAAAGTTCAAAGCATGACATCTAAAATAAAATTTAAAAAACAAACAAAAAAAAATCACTGAAAGCATAACACAGCACTTTAAAACTGATTTACTTTCAGTTGTCCCTATATAGAAAATGCAGATCAATACTGTATTTTTTAAACTTCTGAAATATGCATTAGCATCTCAACATTATAAAGTTCACTGGAGGAGACTTTACAACAAATAAAATTAAGTGTTCAGATAAATCTCCAAAACACCAATTGTATACAAACTGAAAGCCTTTAAAAATCTAGGTTCAGTCCAAATACCCCAACATAAGCCAGATTTCTAGAACAACATGCACACAATTATACACACAAAAATGCATGCCCACTTAGTTACTGAATGCACAGTCACAATTTCACAAGAGAAAAAATTATAATTGTATGTGCAACTGCAGTAATTGCATGATTAGGTGTGCAGATATGCGCCTGCAATTTTGAAAATCTAGCCCTTTATAATAAAAATTACTTTGCACTAAATGGAGAAGAATGCAGTAACCTAGATGTTTACAAGCAGTACTTGCTTTTTCAAAGCTAAATCTCAGTTGTCTATTTTTCAAAGTTAAAACAAGGCAGTTTTACATATACACCAGTCCAAAAAAAAAAATTATTACACTATGAAGGAGTGAACTGAATTAAAGCAAGGGAATGAATATTCTGAATGTTGTTTATTCTCATGGTGCCTAGTATAGCCTAAGTATTTTGATTTTCTAATAAAGAGAATGCAAAGAAGAAATAGTAAGAAACAAAAATCAATAAACTACACTGAACTGTTCTTCAAGGAAAATCAGAGAGACAGACACATTACGTTATGAAAAAATATGTTCACGTCTACATAGAGTCAAAACTATTAAGATTCCATATCACTCAGCATTCCAGCCAAGCAATGACTAATATTCAGCTGTATCCACATCTCAAAACCTGGTATTGACCTCTACTGTACTCTTCACAATTGGAATGCCCTCTTCCAACCGCATCTCAGAACCCAGTTTCTTTCTTATTCACATAGTTTTTCAGGTTTAATTGTATTAGGTAGGGAAACCAATATGTCTTCCTTATTTGCAGTTCAAGTTCCACACCAGTTGCTAAGAAAATCCAAACTATTTCAAAAAGATCTTTGAGAAACTCCAAGATCGATAGCTTAGTAAGATGGCTGCAACAGCAAGGGAGAATCATTTTTGGCCCCTACAAAAAGACATGAGCAGGTAAGTCTTCTTTACACCCCCCCCCAAAGCCTTTCTGTATTATGAGAAGTCCCTTTGCAGAAGCAAGATAGGTGACCATCCCCCTAAAGAGCTGAGAAAGGCGATGCACCATTCCTTTTGTAAAACAGCTCAAAACGCAGAGCATTAAGGACTTGCATACTACCACCAGAAGACGTCAGATTCTTAGAAGTTTGGGGGAGGGCCTGTTGGCATGTGTGCATTGCTGTTTTTTTCAGTCAATAATATCTGAGGTCTCAATCACCTGAACATTAACATAATCAGATCCCAATATCATCTTATTTGCTTATCCTTACATGAATCCTTTTTTTTTTAAATACATGAGTAAAATTTAGATGTAACCAAGCTGTTCTAAATCAAGGCCAAAAATTGTTAGACACATTGTATTCTGATTCTATGCCAAATTTCAGACCACACAGCAAGTGTACAATTATTCAGCACCCACCCTCCCATGAGATTTTCTACCAGCAGACTTTGCTATAGTGCATAAAGCATCTGATTCCATTCTTTGAAGTTCAGAACCTAAAATGCTTCCAAAAAATTACTTGTTTCTGCTGCTGGGATTTCTTTAGTGCTTCAAGCCTCCTTTGTTTAAGGCGTTCCAATTCATCTTCATCCATCTGGTCCAATTTCTGAATCTCAGCATCCAGCTGTTCTTCCACTATCTGAGTAGTGTGAAGCATTTGATTTTCCAGAACTTTTGAAAATATTTCAACAGAACTATCAGCTGCCATTTTTATGGATATACAATACACTCTTTAGAGCTGCAAAATATAACACATGAAATTAGAGATGAATACCATAAAACAATACCTATTTTAAGCCTTTAGTTAATATCCTGATCAGGCCAGTGTCTTATCTATAGAGTGGTCTATAGCAAAACCGAGGGTGGGGAAAAGAGACAGCTCCTATGCTACCAGGAACTAGCATGCACACAGTTGTTTTTTTCCGTGGGATTTACAGTTATGTAGACAAATTTACACCCCCTCATACACCCTTCATATCCTGTTCTCTGACTTCCTAGATCAGCTGCTGGGTTCAGCCACTTGGAGAAGCCCAGATTCAGAAAGAGCACTTCAGACTCAGTTTTAGGCACCACTGTGATCCACAACATCAGTGCTAGGCAGCCATCTAACTCTGTAGGCGCCCAAGCCCACTCAGTGAGTAAGTTTTCAAAGTAGAAGTTCCCTAGGTGCCTATGTTTCCGCCTATGGCCATATGCACTAATGCCTCCTTTGTAGGTGTGCGGACACCCATCTCATACCTAAACCCTGACTTGATACACAAACCAGGGAAAGATAGACTCTTCTCTGCATAACACATCTGTATTGCCTGATCCAGCAAGTGTGCTCAGATGCTGCCTAACTCCACACAAAACAGCCTGGGGAAGTTAGAGAAAGATCTTCCTGATAATCTTGAGTCCCCTGGTTAGTACACTCACCTAGAATGTGATACACTCGCCCAGGAGAAGTGATCTAAACAGGGATCTGCCACCTGCCAGAGGTGCCTGAAAAGCTGACTGCTTTGGGCAGAAGCATAGGCTCAGTCTCTCTGTGTGGAGATCCTCCTTGAGCAGAATTTCAGACCCCCGTGGTTCCAGGAATAGGGCGGAAGAGCTGCAGGAACACACTACCTTTTCCCCATAACGCTCCCTACTCACTTTACTTTTCGTGCTGTGGTGTCGTGGGGCGGTTTTGTGACAGGCCTACAGCGGGGCCAGGACGAGACCACCCAGCTCAGCAGCTGGTAGCCCGCTATGCCGGCTACAAAATAAACTCGCAGCCGTAGCCGCCCCTTTCGGTTCAATTCCTACAGTGCCAAGAGCCAGGGGGAGGGAAACTGGTTGTCAGAACACCCTGGCGGCGGTGGGGCGCAGGCCTAGTTTCGCCCCCTCGGGCTGCCCCCCCCCGGCAGGTGCTGCAAGCGGGGGACGGTGTGGCCAGGACAGCGCGGCGATGGGCTCCCGCCCCGAGCGCTGAGCAGCGAGTGCCCCTCCCCCCGCCGGGCGCCTGCCACAGACACACCCCGGGGAGGAGGGGGCCGCCTGCAGCGGAGCAGCACGACCTATTGCGCATGCGCGGCTCGCCCCGGCTAAAGCCGCTACGCCCCGTCAGCGCCCGCCCCGCCGGCTGGTGGCAATCCCGTCCGCGCCGCCGCCCGGCCACTGTGGTCGGGGCCCACAAGAGAAACGGGGCCGGGCCGGGCCGGGCGCTCCCAGTCCCCGCCCCGCAGGCCACCTAGCGACCCCCGGGCGGCTGGACCCGGCAGCGCCCCCTCCCCCACCCCCACCTTGTCCGTGCGCAGCGGCCGCGTCTCTCACTGGCCCCGTGGCCCGGCCGCCCCAACTCGTCGCCGTCGTGCCGCGCGCCGGCTAGTCCGGAAATCGCGTTGACCTCGCGCCGGCGTCGTTCGGCGCGCGTTCCGATTGTGTTGTGTCTGGCTCGTGACGCGACTGGGCGGGGAGGGGAAAGGAGAAGAGAGGGTTTGCCCTACCAGCGATTCTCATTGGCCGTTAGGCGCATGACGTCACAGACGCGCGCCGGATGTTGCTAGAGGACTGTGCGCATGCGTCACACAAAGGTTCACTCGCGCCCCCCCCATGAAGCTGATTGGCCAGGCTTGGGGGGTGGGGGGGAGAGACTTTGCCCCCTCTGGCAGGAGGAGGCTGGGAGCGCGGATCCCCGCGGCCGCGAGCGTCCATGCCAACCCTCCGCGGAGACTGCCCTTCCCGGCATGCACTGCGCCCGAGCGAGCCCGCTCCGGTCGGGCAGGGCGGCCCGCAGCCCGGGAAGGAGGAGGAACTGGAAGCGGGGCGCGCGCCCGATTCCTGCTGGCCGGGACGGGAGCTGGGGGGGGGGTCCCGCGGTCTGTAGGCGCCGCGCGGTGGCTCCGCTCCATTCCGGCGGGGCGGGGCGGGGCGCGCAGGTTCCGCGGCCGGAGCGGGGATTCTCGCAGCCGCGTGCGGTAGCTTCCCCCGGCCTCGTCGTTGCGTGGGAGCGCGGCTCTATGGCCTTGGGCTGCTGCCCCGCTGTCAGGCCTGGAGCAGCCGTGACGTCCCTTCCCAGGTTCTCCAGGTGGTTTATTGCGCCAGTGACGTAATGAGGGGGTCCTTTGACGTCAGACATGAGTCCACGCCGTCCAAGTGGAACGTTCCTCTTCAGCTGTCAATGCATGACGCTTAGGCAAAAGCCCCCCCCACTCCTCCCGTCAGCGAGGGTGGCGCTAGGTGGTTTGTAAAACCCCGGGGGAAGTGGGCACAGCATCTCCAGCGATGCTTTCAGGTAAGCGGAGTCGTCAGGAAGGCTCATCGCTGCTAACGCACGACGTCAGGACGACACGGGCTGTTTTACAGTCAAGAGGGGATGTTTTTCTAAACTATCTGCCCTAGGAATTATTCCAGGAAAGTCCTGTCGTCTCGGATAGAGAGGTCAGATTAGATGGTCACAATGGTTCCTTCTGGCCAGGGAATCTTTGAATCAAAGATGTATTAAATAAATCATGCAGTTTTGGAATGGTAAAGAGTTGGCTCAAAATATGAGTCGATCAGAATGCCAACACAATTTCTTTTAAGAAGAGAGAAGTTATTGTTGGGACTTTTCACCCGTTTTTATCTTGGTAAACATTCTAAGATAGCACAAGTTACAGCTTGCACTTCTAAAAAGTGAAGGAGCAAGTTACATAAAAAGCATATATAATAATTGCTCTGGTCTGTCATCTAGACTGCAAGTATGTAGTGGGAGAGAACTTTTTTTTTTTTTTACCTGAATGGGAAATTTTAAACATATAGCTTTCAGACATTTTACAGCTTTCTAATGTGTGAGCCTTCCACTACCACCATACTACTGCTCTACCATATTTGTCTACCGACAGACGTGGTCCCATTGTAGTAGCTAGGAAAGGCTGATTGGGAATTGCGAACCTTATCACCATAACCTACCTATTTTTAGGTCTATTTTTATGACACCAAATGTTACGTTCTGAAACCATGCTTTAATTCTTTTTTCTTTAGCTATAGTGACACAAGGTAATGATAGTAATGTCTTGAGCAACCAGCAGGGGTAGTGTCTGTAGTACTTAAATATTGACATTATATAATAAGATTCCAGGAAGTGTGTGTGTCACTCTGAAGCTTATTATGTCTGTACGGTCAGTGCGAAGTGATGGTTGAGAGCTCTTTTTGTTCAGAATATCACCACACTGAATCATCACCGAGTTTCAATTTACCATCCAGTTTTTTAGGTTCTCAGACATTTTGACTTAATGAATTATACCTGTGTGGTGTACACCTACTTTGAGTCCTATATATGCCATGTCAAGAGTCCTAGGCTGTTCTGATTGCAGAGGTGATTCAGACAAACACCACCCTTTCTCTATAGCGAATTTGCATGCAACACTTTTATTGGTTACATAAGGGATAATGTACAATGATGGATTCCATAGACCAAGTGCCACACTGCATCATGCACCTCTCATTCCGCACAAATACCAAATTACTTGCCTAGCACAACTGCCCAGACACAAATCAACATCGCCACCTACCCAGTACAACCACTGTATATAGTAACCACAAATACGCACCTCTCACACCAGCTCACATCCCTCATTTGCCACCTTCACAAATAAATGCAAAATCCCCCAACACAACACAGACACCAGTGAACACAATCACCACGCATAATCCCAAACATCACTCTGAAGCCTAGAAGATTTGTTGAGTTAGTGTGAAGTGATGGAAAGAGCTACAAGCACAGTTGAGAACTCTTTTTGTTCAGAATATCACCAGGTTCAATCATGGGGATTTGTGGTCTGTTACCATCCAACTTTTAAGTTCTCAGCCATTCTGCATTTTTTTACACACATGACAAATCAGCAGTGCCAGCACAGGCTTTCAGCTACAAGTTACATTTTTTAAATTGGATGCTACTAATAAGAGCTTTACAGTTTGATTTAAAGTCTGGTACTGTCTGGGATTTGCATTCTTTTATATTTCTGTATAATGAAGAAAAGACTTGATCAATCCTACTAGCGTGTTTGTCATCAGTAGACTGTATTACTTGGTACGTAAGTATATGCTGCTAGATCCACAGACCTTTCTCCTATACCTTTGCCAAGAATTTTTCTTGGTGACCTTTGTCTTTCCTCCCTTGAAACCCTCCCTAATTCCTTGAATGAAGCTAACATGCATTTTCCAAAAACTGAGCAATATCCCAGAAATTCCTTTTTCAGATACACTGTGCTGTAGTTGTATTGCGTACACTGATCAAACTTCCTGATTTACTACGGTATTTTGAGCAGAGTCAATATCATAGGATGGCTGGCCGGCAAACCTACCTTTTTTCTCCACCAGTCGCTGTTGCCGTTTCTGTTTATCTCTTTAAAGCTGAGCTGTGGGTCAGCTGCCTTTGTACTGAGCCCTAGCACACTTCCTTCGCTCTGAATTGTGTATCCTCTGACATGCAGTGTAGTCTGGGGCTGAATTACACAATATGAGAATTTGGACTTTCTTATATGCAGTTTAAGTGCAAGGTAATTTTGTACATACAGAGATGCAGTAGATAGGGAAAAAAGAATTGAGGGTGTGGAGGATGAGGTGACAATTCAGCAAATGTGTCCAATAATAAGTACCTCATATCAGATTAATCAGCTAGCAAATGCCTTCTTCTCCTAAAGATAAGTGTTCTCCCTGAAAGCACTTTCATGTGCCAAAGCCTCCCATTGACAAGTGCTTTCAACCTAAACTCCCCACATTTCTTGAGCTTCCGTAATGTACAATCCAGGATAAAGCTTCTGTATGTGTTTCCTCAATCCCAGGTATCAAATCACATCCCCACCGGCTTTCCTTTTGCTAATAATGTGTTTTCCTTTGTCCTTGAAACATTTTCCCTTTTGTTTTACACTACATGACATTTCTTTATATTCTGCCTTAAAGGGAAGCTAACAACTTAAAAATTGTATTTGTTTAAAAAAAAATCTAAGTTTACTATAAATAGAAGATCAGTGGGGGAAAAAATTTCAGTTTACTCTGTGCATTTATCGTCATCTTGTATATAGCAAGTTTCCATCTTTACCCTGTGTGTGCAGAACAGTCTGTTAAACTATGATCCTGCAATGAGCTCTGTGGGGGTTGACCCTTTCACTGCTGTGGAACCCCACTGAAATCATTAGAGCCCTGGAGACAGAGACATGGAGTAGCTTGCATAACAAGATAGGGACCTTAGTTAGGCAATTTCTGCTGGTGTTTGGGTTGTTCACACAGCAGAAAAGGGGAAATGTTTTTTGTAATTTTAGAAACCCACAAAAATGGACAAGGAAACTTGGGGATAGGTGTAGCACCTGAAACCATTTGTTTAATATTTACTTTTTAATTGTCTGATCATCGAGTTGACCATAATTCTTAAACGTGCTTCTCCCAAAAAGCCTTTCAGTGATGATTCAAAAACATGCCCAAACTCCTCTCTCTCAAGTGTATGATAAGTGTGTTCTGTGTCTGATTTAAAGGGTAAGCCTTATGAGCTGAGTCTTCCTCATTGTTTATATTGGGCCTGCACACCCTGAAGAAGAATTGGCACTTACTGTTTGCTGTCCAGTAATCTCAAATTGCTTTACTAAAGTTAATTCTCTCAATGCCCCTGTGCAGTAGGATGCTGCTGTTGTGCCAGTTTTACAGATAGGGAAGAAGAAGTTCAGTAAGAAAATGATTTACCCAAGTCAGGGAGCAGTTCAATGGCACAGCTGTGAATCCCATCCTCTGACCCCTTGTTCTGTGCTCTAACCACTGGGACACAGCAGTTAATCAGAGCATCCTTGTTTTCTGTTGTGTACGGTGCCCGCAAAGATGTGGCATGCCTCTTGCCTCCCTGCCTGAGGAAGGAGGGGTGGGAAATTTCCTACCTTGGGTGCTGGACAGCAGGAGGCAGGAAGGGGGGAGGTGTCAGCCTGGAGCTGGGCAGCAGTGGGCGATAAAAAGGGGGGTCAGCCTATACCTGGGCAGTAAATAGGGACCCTAGAGCTGAGCAAGGGGCAGCCCAGGGACTGGCTTACCAGTTACAGGGGAGCATGGTTCCATCCTCTTGCCGCTGTTCCCCCTCCGGCCAGAGGGGGCGCTGGCAGCAGCAGGGAGGGCCCCGCCCCGCGCCGTGGGGTCCTTCCTGCGCCCTCGCCTGGCGCCCTCTCGGTAGGCTGCCGTCGCGCCGGGTCCGGGGTGAGGGCGCCTGCGCACTGCGGCCTCGCTCTCCCCATATGCGCGCGGGTGCCTGCGTGTGGCTGTGGCCGGCCGGACCCCGCTGAGGCGGACGCAGGTGACGGGGCGGCCCCGCCATGGGCAAGAAGCAGAAGAGCAAGAGCGAGGACAGGTACCGGCCGGGGCCCCGCCCCGCCCCCCCCCAGCGGGCTCGCCTCCGGGCAGTGACGCCGCGGGGCGCCCCGTCCCCACCGCCGTGGCCGGGCTGCGGGGCTGTGGGTCGCGCCCGGCCCGGCCCGGCCCGGCCCGGCCCGGCGCTGCCAGGGGCACCCGGGTCGTGCTGACGGGGCGAGTCGCGGCGGCCCCGGGCCCCGCCCCCCTCGGCCGGGGCAGGCGAGCGGGTCACGGCGCGGTGTCTCGGCCCCGCGGCGGGGGGGACCGGATCGGACCGGTCCCGGGGGTCTGACGCTGCCTGACGGGCGCCGCCTCCCCTGCTAGTTCCTTCCCCGAGCAGCTGAGCGTTGCGGGTCACGCGTGTGGGCCTGTCGGCCCGCGGGCGCGTGGGAGTTGTCTTCTGCGCCCGACATCTGCCGCCCAGATCCACGCGCCGGTCCGGGGGGAGCAGGGCACGAGAGCCCAGCTGCAGACCGAGATCTGTGCTGAGAGCCACGTTTGCATCGTGGATGACTAGTGAGGCTTTGGGAATGCTGCCTAGACTTGCATCAATATCTCTCAGTAGATGCTGCTTCAGTTCCCACAAACAGGTGTGAGGTTTACACAGAACACGATCTGCCTTGGGCTTCCAAGAGCTGAGGGGGGAGAAATGTCTGTAGATGAAAGGCTCTTTGGGTACCTCACAAATTATTGATGGTGTTGAATATAATCCCGTTTGCTTTTTTTAAAAAAAGCAGAAGTTAGGCTGTAGTATAAAGGTGATAATTGTGGGAAAGGGAGATTTTTATCACTTCAGAGCGCTTAAGTGGTTGGTGAAGAGATGATCGTTAATTTTCATCATCTTTTCTCAATCTTTGTCCTGTTTCCAAACATCTGTATTTTACGCTGCCATCTAGAATGAATGGCTGGATGACATGTGCAAGTACAGATCTCAGCTGTGGAAAAAAGTTGCTTCTTGCTTCAATTTTTAACCTTAGAGACGTTTTATGTTACATTGTTGGCTCCGTACCGAACACTTCCACACTTTCTACATGTGACCAATGATTCCATGGTCACAAAATACTAGGTTCCTGAGGATCCTCTGTCTGTCTTCCTGTGCATGCCATCTTTATGGCAACACTTTTTTGGCTAAGTCATGGACTCCCATGAAAGCTGTTAAATCTACCAGAAAGATCGCTGTTGTGTGCAGCACATTCTATACAGCACATTCTATACATGTTTTTGATGAAAGGTATAGAGTATATTGCTTATACTCCTTAACAAAACCAAAACCTAATTCTACTTTACTTGATTATAGGTCCTGCAAAATGAGTGCTGACAGGAGCTAAACAAGTACTTCCTTCCATAGTACAAACCAAAAAGAAATAAAAATACATGAGTGCTCACGTGCCTGTTTCATTTTGCTTTGTCTAATTCTCCCCAGGTCCTTCTTGACTTGACCCCAAAACGTTGCTGTATCCCAATACCTATTCTGTATCTTATTCTGAGGTTCAGATGCCTTGGCCATATGATCCGTTTTTGAATGAAATCAGCTGTAAATTGCTAGTCATTTAGAAAAAAGTCTCATATTCCCCCTCTGGATTTCATCCATTACTTGTAAGCATTTATTACTGCAAAAAAAGTATGCTGTATTCTAAACATTATGGAAAATGTTAGTGATTTAAGGCTTTCAATCCTTGTCCTCTAAACTAGTATGTAATCTGCCTTCAACTTCTGGTCTATCCCTCTGGGTAAGGAGTCGGCTTTTAATGAAAATCTTAATAGTCTAACTGTTGCTCCCCCTGGAAGAATGGGAAGCACTGTATACAGTGTGCTGTTCTGTAGTATCTGCTGTCGCCTATCTGACTCACCAGCTGTGCTTAGCAAGTCAGGCTGCTTAGGGCATTGGGAGTCAGATGGGGCTTTGAGAGGTAATGGAGGTTGGGCGAGACTGTATCTTGGGGAGGCAGGGGAAGAAGGGTGCTTGGTACTATTGCTGTGACTTCTTAGTGCAGCAGACATCAACACTGTATAGAGC
This sequence comes from Mesoclemmys tuberculata, assembly GCA_007922155.1. NCBI lineage: Eukaryota > Metazoa > Chordata > Testudines > Chelidae > Mesoclemmys > Mesoclemmys tuberculata. Next base: position 73,736,803 of record ML675610.1, read on the forward strand.
CCTTCAAAAGCTGAAGTCTTTGTATGCAGAGAACTGGATCCTCACAGTGATGTGGCTGGTGTGCTGGGGAGTTGAAGCGCCAATGATGGGGGAGTCACTGGAGTGCTAAGCCTGGACAAAGGCACTATGCTTTCTTCTGCTCTTCTTCACATACTTGCTCCTCTTTCCCTGTTGAGGATTACCGGGCAAGAGGCTATAGTGGTCACAGGAGGGTTAACAAGGAAGAATAAAAAAACTTTCCACAACTATACCCATCTCCATCTCCCCAGTGTGACCTGCCCAAGTCCCTCAGACTAAGTTTCTCTCCTGGCAAACCTCAATCTTATCCAATTCCCTCCCCCATTCCCATTCTCCACCATGACCCTGTATCAGTTCATGATCCTGTGGAATACAGTAGGTATGTTGGTGAGAAGGGTGTGTGTGTGCATCTCAGGAGAAGAATTCAAAGGGAGGAACAGGATTATGTCAGCGAGGAAGGTAGCCTGGGGGAGGAAGTAAGGTTCTGTGTGGGATTATTGCAGAGGAGGACAGATCTGGGAAGGTGAGGAATGGGAGCATTGGGACTGTGAAAGAAGGATAGTAATATCGACATGTAGGGGTCAACGGGATCTTGAAGTCTTCAAGACCAGTTCCCTGCACTGACGCAGTACCAAGTACACCTAGACCATCCCTGTCAGGTGTTTTGTCTAAACAGTTTTTAAAAGCCTCAAATTACGGGGATTCCACAACTTCCCTTGGAAGGCTATTGCAGTGTTTAACTATCCTTTATAGTTAAAAAGATTTTTTTAACTTAAATCTCCTTTGCTGTAGATTAAGGCCATTACTATTTGTCTTGCCTTCAGAGAACAATTGATCATCACCCTCTTTATAACAGCTCTTAACAAATTTGAAGACTTATTATAAGTTCCCCCCCCCCATTCAGCTTTTCTCAAAACTAAATGTGCCCAGTGTTTTTAACCTTTCCACCCTTTATCATTTTTGTTGCGCAACACAGATTTTATGTATAAATTTACTTCCATCATATAACCAATGAACATATCCAATTCCTCTGCCTCACACTTTCACAGTCTTAACTGTGACCACCAAACTTCTGCATACAAACAGCAGATTATAGGGTTTTTTCTGTGAACATTTCTGTCAAAAATATTTATCCAGTTTGTTTGGATTTAAGATAGATGTAGAAGAACTGTGTATGTATTGTAGTCAGTGGAGTTTGTGGAGGAGTTTGAAGAGTGTGTGTGTTCAGATAGTGTGGGGGGGTCAGGCATGTGGAAGGCTGTTAACTGGTGACTTCCTGAAGTTTTAGTGGTTGTGTTGTACTAGTATTCACTTTAAATAAGAAAATTCCTTTTCTTTAAAAATGTAAATGGAAGTAAAATTTTCAGTCTTCTGCACAAGAGTGCTACAGAAATGAGGGATCCTTGATGGAGAATTTAGTCCCAGCTGGCTGTAACATCTGGAGGGCCCTGGCTGTGGAATAGAGCTCCAGCAAGCAGAGGTGTGAGCCCATTCTGCAGGATTTTCTTGCATGGAAAGTTTGTGTGGGGAGAGGGGTTGTTGTGGGAAAACATGGGACTCTTGCCATGTTGCTTTGAATTCATACCCTACACTATTGCTGCAGACTTCCAAATAGGCATGTAGCATTATGTTACAAAATGTTTCCTATCTTGGTTCTCATTCTCTCCCTGAGATGTCCTGGGCCTTCCATGTTTTCTGTCTTTCTCCTTGTAAGTCTTCCTTTTTCTTATGTTCTTCCCTCCTTGCCAATTCTTTTTACTTCCAAGTATTTAATCTTTGGCTGTATTTACTCTCGTTCTTATTTTGCTGCCCTTTGGCATTGCGATCTGTTGTATAGGCATCATTCATGCATAATTCCTAATAGGTGCCGCTGGATAAAATAAGAATTACAGTACTATATTAGTTTGTAGTATATATTGCTTGGTTTTCTGCAAGCTAAATTGCTAGTGTCATCTTCTAACTAACTTTTGCTTTTGTGCTTCTTTTTTTGGTGGCAGGGAGGCAAGTCACATAGTCTTTCTGATGTATCACAAAAAACTATTGTGAAGTTTATAATAATTTGAAGCATACTATCTCCTATAGGTTATGCTGCAAGTCCTTCCTTTTAGTTGGTAAACTTCCTACGTTACCAATATATTTACAGCAGCTGCCCCTATCCACCTCCTGCCCCAAAGTACTACCCCAAGTAGACCTTCTTAGAACTACAGCAGGGAGAAGATTTGAAGGCTCCCTGAAGTCCACTGAACACTTTGCCTTTTGGAAATCTGATGTCGGAGGTGCTTGGATATTAGTGATTCCTGCCAGTACAAAACTCTACAGTCAAGATTAACTGTGCTATTAATAGGCTTTGTTCATAAGGGTTATTGACATCTTCTGAGGTAAACAAGGCTACCTTTTCTGTAAATGCATCATTTTTCTTTCCTGGTAGCATAAAAATTACATTTTGTGGTTTGGTGGATACCTTTAAAGAAGTAATAGTGCCATCTGTTGATTGAAAGGATTAGTCTGTGCCTATGATTTGTCCTCAGATATTTGTACTAATAGGTCCATTGCTTTTAATTATAGAATAAGTATCTTAAGTGGTGGGTTTTCTCTTCCTGTTGAAATCTCAGCTGTTCCTGTGTGTTACCTGAGATACATAAGCTTTCTAATCAATTTTAATTACTCATTGTCACAGTTGTGGAAAGCGTATATGGCATGTCAGTGGAAAGTGGAAACACTATTTCACTAGTGTTCAGAACATCCCTGAAAATTGTGAACCAAAATGAAAAGACTTGCAACCAAGGTGGAGTGATTTAAATCTTCAATATTACCAACTTTTCCATTTGTATTTCAGTTATTTTCGAAAGAAAAGAGCATTCTTATTGGTTGATATAACCATTAAAACACGTTGATTTACAACTAAATAGAGCTTTACACTAGATTAGGTATGTATTTTTCCTACTAAGATAGGTACTCTATAACTATATACATTTTAAGCAATTATATCACTCAATATCAGATTCTTATTAAATAACTGTACATTTTAAGTATGTTAGGAATGGTGAATGATATATTGCTTATTTACGTGATAACCTTTTTGCTCATGATTTGTATCCCCTGCACTGAAATGGTAGGTGGAATTTAATTAAACACACAAACCAACAAATAAAATGCATTTTTATTAAACAAAACAAGCCCTAAATACAGAACATGACCTATTGTGTTATATTTATAAAGATTAACCTCAAAAGTTAGATGTCTTTTCCTTGATTCTTTATATAGAAAAGCAGCCTTTAACTCAGAGTTTTTAATAGGGGCTCATGGATTCTGCATATTTATTATTTAAACATTTTAAGACATAAGTTTAAATAAAACCCACTTTTTTTCAAAAAACCCTTTGATTTTTATCCACCTTGCTTGCAACAAACGAAGCCTTTTATTACAGTTGGCATTCATAACATGCAGTCAGATGTTATGAACTTTATTTTTTGTTTCCTGTTTGTATTGTTGCTTGTTATCTAGTTTTTCTGACTTTGGTTTCATTTTTAACTCCCAGGTGCCTGCCTGGTTAGGACTTTTGCACCATCATTTTTTTTAAATGTGATGTGTGAAGGAGTGTTTGTGGGGGTGAAGGGGGAATATTGTGCATCTTTGTAGTAGGATATGTGAAGGTGCTGAAAGAGCTTTAAAAAAAAAAACACCACAAATCCCACAATGCTTGAATATAAGTTCTTATTTTACTAATTTTTTCGTCATGTTTTGCTTCGATGATCTAAAGGAGTAGGAGTTCTGAGCCTTAAACTGAAGGGGTAGGCGTGTCGGTGCTGTAGCAAGCCCTATTCTTCAAGCCGTTAAATAGTTGTCAATCAAATGAGTCTGAGCACAAATGAAATACTTTTTTTAAAGAATCTGAACAAAATTTGCATCCTTTCTCAATCAGGTTTTACTTTCGTGTTAGATACCCCTACTTCCTCCAGTCAATCATGATCTTCCAGGATAAACTGAAGGAAAAAGATCTGGATTTCTCCTTGCGCGCGCACACATTCTCTCTCTTTCTCTCTCACACACACACAACAGCCAAATTTTTTCAGCTTTCATTTAATATTGCAGGAAGGGGTTGCATTGGTGTTGAAAATAACTTTCTTACCCCTCTACTCTGGAGGCAAAGTAACACTTCCTTAGTGTTCCTAACCCTTGTCTATCTGAGGAGAAAGACTTGGATCAGGGACAGTGTCTGAATGTCTCAAATGGCGTTCCAGAGCTAGCTAATTAGTCTCATTTAGTCACATAACACAGGCTTTTTCATTTAAAAGCCCTCTTAAAGATGTTAAGAATAAGAAATTGATGTGCAATCTGCACACTAAAAAGTTTAATTTCAAACTTCTTATGGGCAAAAACTTTCATATGCTGTGCATTAGTAAATTAGTTATTGTATTGGTTACTTCCTTGAAGAGATACCACCAACTTGAAATCTTGTCTGTTTTGAACAGCTAAAAGTAGTTTCAAGTAATGCTTGCAGCCTTGTCAATTTTTGTAGTCTTGAAATCAGCTTATGGTTTGTTAAATGCTTTTCTCTTCCTTGTTGCTGGGTGTAAGCCAAATGAGGGACACTTATTATACAGATAAAATGGTGAAGGTAACTAGATGCAAAATGAAGTCAAATACACAAAGTGCACTGTTTTTCCTCTTTCCCAGTGTCCCTGGGGAAAAAAAAATCTTTAATTTATAGTAATTTGGATGTTAACGTACAACAATTAGAAGTGACTTTTTATTGTTGCTGGTGTCCCTTTAATTCACTTGGAGCAGTGCTAATGTAAGTTAAATTATGACATATGAGAGTTGCTTCAGCACACTGAATCTTATAAACGCTTCCTTTCAGGAATGTGAGCAGTGAGTATACTATGTTGTAATGATGCAACTTTCTTGTTCTTTTGGTTTATTGTACTCTTCTAATTTTAAAAACTGGAAAACTTAAAAGTTGCTTTCATTTTACACAGTGTGCTATTTTTTTAAAATTATTTTTTTAAACTAGAAAGTCTTGAGCAAGAACTGTTCATTCGTCTGTAGTCAAATATATAGCTTGTTACCTGCGGCCCCTTTAAAGCAAAAGGCACACTTCAGAAAATGCTTGTCATCTTGAACCTATGCATGTCTGTTTCCTAATAAGCTTTTGCTTTAGTTTCATTGGATGATGGGTAACATGTTTGTTTCCTGTTGACTTTGCTTGTCGGTGTAGAAATTGGAATTGTAACCCTGTCTTGGGACACTGGATTTGAAGAAGTACATGTTACTCTGGTGCAATTCCATTAATTAACTTTAATGAAGCTGAACTGATGTAACTGAGGAGAACTTGGCCCCTCTTCCTTACACTGCTAATAAACCTCACTGCTCCAGTTGCTCAATTTGTGCATGGCTGAATAGCTTTCTATTTAACTTCATACCGACTGACCAAGGAAACAAATCTCTCCAAGATGTCTGTTACATAATTTGAGCTTCAGTCTTAAAGTTGGAGGGAGGGAGAGATGGATGGAAAATATGAAATAGAAACTATATACTGAGATGTTTTATAATTGGAACCCACAAACTACTGGTTCTAGTGTATAGCATTAGGAAAGAAAGCAAAAGATGGAGTTACACTTTTAACAATCTAGCCAATATACTCATCTCTTATTCAGGGGGCCACCGTGTAATGCTCTTGTTCTCATATTGGCATGCAAGACTTATTCACTGGAACGTGTGTTGGTAAGATTGAGGAGGGTGTTAGGTAAGGAAGGACAGTTGTGAATCTGAATGGCAGAAACTCAATGATCAAGGGAGAACTTACAGAATTTTGCCATCCTCCTTGTAGTAAAAGTACGGCCTGTGTTTCAAGCATGGGATTAGGAGTCAGGGTTCTAGTGTTCTTTTCTTATATCGGCTTTGAATTCATTGTGGAATATTGGGCAAGTCACTTTGTTTTCTCTGCCTTTAGGTTCCTATTTGTTAAATAGGTATTTTATTACTTAGCATGCTTAGATCATGGGTATTGAGGCTTAATACCATAAAGATCCTTGGGTTGAAGACACTTCAGCTATGCTAAGTATTTGCTAGTATTCTATAATACAGTTTGGTGGGAGCGGAAATCCCACAATCTTTTATCTTTACTTCTTAGGTCACTTTTTAGTCCATATGGGGACTTCAGCTAATAGTATTTTCAAATGGAAGTTTTTAAAAAAAAAAAAAAAAAAAAGAGAGAGAGAAATTATTTCACAACATTTTGGGCTAGGAAAACATGTTATGGTTTTACCTTTTACTTTTGAATTATAACTGTGCATCTTGTATAAAGGCTTAAACTTTGCTTTTCCTGGTGGGGATCTATACCAGTTCACCTCTGCAGAATCCTAGATTTCTATTTAAAAAAACAAAACAACCTGCCTTCTCCAAACTTTCTAGCCTTTACAAAGATGCAACCTTCCAAGTCTGAACAAAGTGTAGAACTGCTGAAGTGCTTTCATTGTGTTTCTGCAGCTACAATATATAGAACCCCATTACAAAAAGACTGACACTTACCTTTAGGATATTAAAATGGAGATAAATATATGCTTGAACATCATTTATGGATTTCATGAATCTGAATTGTGATGAACTGTGGCTTCTAAATGACTTTAACATGGTATTTCAAGATGCTAGTTGTTGCAAGAAGTTGCATCAGAAAAGGAATTTGGTCATTTAAAAAAAAACAAAAAAACTCCCCACATTTTATGTAACCACTTCGATAAAAATAATTTGTTCTACCTTGAATGTTTCTGTTTTCACCAGATTTTTATTTTGTGGAACTGAGTTCATGCCAATACTCAGTTTTTAAACAAAATTGTCTCCTGTCCTTCCTAACAATACAAGCCACTGGGATAGATTTCCTCAGCCCACATGCTTATCACTAGGGATTTTCCACTTTTCTGACTCAATAGATTGCAATTGCTTGGAATCCTATAAGTAGGAGAGTTATTGGATAGCTCTTCCATAGCTACTGAGCAGAGGTAGGTGCTATATCTTTACTTATTTCCTTTTACTTGAAATACTTTCCAGAATGGAGAGTAATGCTTTGATTCCTGTTTGCAAGGTTTTGGGGACATTACTAAACAGATTACACGTCAGTAAATGGCTATCATAACATATATAATTTTAGCCTCTGATGTTGTATTTACTTATTACACCCATACCAAATTTCTCCTTGCTCTGTACAAACGGTCTGCTGGCTTTTTTAAGCCTTAAGAGAAAATCTACTAACAGTAGATAATGGTTTATTGGATGTTTTGAAGCCTTGTCAGGCTGAGTGAGAAATTGTTAATTTTCACTTATAGATGTTTCTAGAGAATTTAGATATACAAGTGAAATAAAATCAATATTTGTATGCCATTTTTTGTAAATATAGCTGAACAGTACAGGCAAAAATATATATTAAGGTGATTAAAGAACTGACATCCCATACAGAACAATGAAAAGGAAACTTTTTCACCTAATCAGACAACTTTTTTCACTTTGCTTTTTAAAAAAAAAGTCATCAAGTTTCCTCTGCTCTCTGGTAGGATTCAGAATAAATAAGCATAATTTTACATTTGAACAGCATGTTTAATCTCAAAGTTGAAAATATATACAGCTTACGGTTACTCAACTATATATTAAAATTTGACTCTGCAATTACCAATTTATATTGCTTAGACTGCACCTCTTCACTTCCTAACAGAAGCAATCATATTGTAGAATCTGGAACAAGACCTGTTATTGGGGAGGTGTGTTTGGGAGGAAAATGCAGTGAGATGCCCAGAATGAGACTGGGGATTTGGAGTAGGAAAGCTGTTGGGTGGAGGGGTGACCTGAGTTTATATATTCCTGAATTCATTGTGTACGTAACCTCCATATTGTTGTGCCCCACTTTTCTCTCCCCAAAAACCTAACTAAAACCCTCTGCTCACTGCTTAGCCAGACGCTTGAATAAATTGAGATTTCCCATACACGTCTTCAGCCCATGTCTCTAATTTCAAATACTACTGGAAGTAACAATGTCTCTAGAAATGAAAGAAAAAAATACAGGACTTCTTTTTTTTATGGTTGCTTGAAATAATTGCTCTTCCCCATCCCAACATTCTGTGTAGGGATATCAGTTACTGTTTAAATGTGCTAGAATTCTTGCTGCCCTTGTTTTGTACATAGAAAATAAGTTCGGGATGTATGGGTTATTGACAGAGAACTTCTTTCCACCAGAAAAAAAAACCTTGAGTGCAAAGTTGAAACAAGCTGTGCTTAAAAAAAAAGAAAAAGAAAACTGCTCAAAACTTAAGCAATACTCAAGTAAAATACGAAGTCACGAAATCAAATGCAACTAATTTAAATTGGCAGACTCAGTTATGCATTGTCACTTGGCTTAGTAAATTTTGAAGAAAGATTTTTATGAACTGTAGTTACTTCTACATGTCATTTTAATTTTAACATACTAGTAACTTGATTGTATTTAAAGCAACACATTAAAATATAAATAGCATATTTATCAGCTAAAGGGGTGAAAGTATTATTGCAGGAGTCTGTAGGACTATTTTCAGCGTTCTCTCTCAATTCACTTTCAGTCTGAAACGTTCTGAATTTCCTAGAAGCTCATAACAATTTCAGGGGGGAAAAATCTTGAATAGCTAAGAGGCTTATTTTTTCCTAATTTGAATTCTTCTTAAGGTTGAAGTCTTTAATTTCTCTAAACATAGCCAAACTATGAAGGCATGTTCCATTAATTTCTTAGCTTTGGTAGCACAGACGTTCTCAACTTACAGATTGCAGCTCCCAGGAAGGTTGCCACCAAATATCTGGAGGACCAGGCTCAGCTCCCTTGTCAGAAATGATCAATGAGAAACAATTGCCATTTCTAATGGTGCCTCTTTAGACAGCTATTTCAGAGAATTCTAGGATGTATCAAGTAGTTGAGCATGAGCTCCTATGAGGGGAAAGATTAGGAACCCTAGCTGTAACTTCTTTACTCTCGCCTTCTACTGTGGAATAAATGTTCTCTTTCAGACCCATTTCAATCAGCCAGTGGTACTTCTGTTTCTCTGTATAAATTTAATACCACTTAAGTGAAATGCTGTGGGTGTCATAAGGTCTCAGCCTTAGGTTTTGTGTTATAGGCTAGATTATCTACACTAGGGAACTATACTAAAAAATTCCATTTGGTTCTACTGTGGCGTCAATTACACTAAATAGACTACTGCAGACAAGTCTCCAGCAACTTCTCCCTGGTGTATCTGAATTAGTGGTAACACTGGTAGGAATTTTTTGGTTAAAATTTCCTACTGTAGACAAGGCCTTGTTTTGAAGTTCTCTGAAATATTAGTAAACACTGAGTCTACTGTTTCTACCCATGTTATGAATAACTACTTAGATTTTCCTCCTAGTTAGTTTTTCATTGTCTTAATGTGCTAGCAAACTTTGAGTGGAGAGAAGGGAACCACTGAACTATGTACAAAGAACAAGTCATCATTCAAAAATCTTACAATGAAACTGTAAAATTTTACAATATATTTACTCTTTTTTTTAAAGAAGCTTATGACTTCTAAAGTTGGTTATCATTTTAGTGTCCTGAAGAGTTAATATGTATCTCTCTTCTCCACCAAATCATTTAACTTAAGCGTATATAATCCTGGGGTTCTTGCTTGTTTAACCATATTTGCTGGTACTTAATTTTAGGAATATAATAATCTAATTTTTACTGCAGATAATAAAATTTTAAGACATTGGGGCCCTTCCTTGCCTCCCTCTGTCCATCAGATGGAAAAGCTGAAGTGAAAATAACTACCTTCCACTCCCTTCCAGCATACCTCCTGGTTACACAAATTAAAAAAAAAAAAAACTCCCCAAGTAAAGCCGGCAGTCATTATTAAGAAAAGAGTAGCAACATTTTGAATTTTTAAAAGTTACAGTGTTGTCAGCTCTGTTTTATTACAAAGTTTTACAGCATTTGGTGTTTTTTCAGAAAGCCTCAGTTCCTGGAGTCAAGTAGTTTTTGTGAGAATCTGATTTAATAAAAATACATATATATTCTTGCCCCATGGTTTTATAGAAAAGCTTGAAAACTTGGCTAAAACAACCAATTGCAAATAAAAAGGACTCAAACTGAATTTTAAAACTCTCATAATTTGATGGGTTCTGACTCGGCATTTGGTTGGTTTGTTTTTTCGGAATGATTGAGCTTAGCAGCAAATTTCTGAATTATCACTATTGCGGTCTTGGTAAATCTGGATTTAAAGGAAGTGCATTTCCTTTTGTGGTATTTCTTAGATATAGAGTGTCATAGACTTTGTGGATCAGATTTCAGCAGTACTCATGAATTCATCAAATAGCAGGCAGACATTTCAGAATGTAATTGTGAGGTGGTTGCATTTGGACCTGATGTGTGAGGGAGATGTTTATGGTACTGATGGCAAATCCTACCTCTTCAGGTAAAGATTCTGATTGCTAGAAGTAGCATGAGTAGCAAATTAGATATGAACTTGCAATGTAAAACACTGCCAAAAAATAAAAAGGAAAAAGAAAATAGTAAGCTTAAGGGACTTTTGAGTTGAATACCCAAATGCTTTAGGTCATGAAGAAGGGAGATAAGTAATAGGATTTCCCCTCTGTAAGGCTCTGGAGTAACTGCACATAGAACATTCATTTCTGGACATGATACTTTTAGAAAGGTCTCCCTCAAATTTGTCAATAGACAAAATGAACAAAAAGAATTATTGGGCCTGCGGAGATTGAATTGAGGAAAGACTGAAAGAACTAAATATGTATAGAAAGGCATCTAGAATGGAGAGCAATTATTTAGAGTGGCACAAAAGAATATAATTAGAGGTAATGGGATTGAATTAGGAGGAAAATTTAAGACCAATATCAAGAAAAACTCCATGACAGTATGATTTGTTAGACTGGGAAAAATTCTAAAGCGGTGGAACCCCTGGGGCTTGGGACTTCTAAAATTAGACTGAGCAAAACACTCAGTCTAGGGAACTACTTGGCACTGGCAGAGAGATGGGCTATATGATGTAAAGGGTCTTTTCTTTCTGTGACTTCTGTGATTAAGGATTAACCTGTGGACATATTTTGAAGGAAAGCATGAGTTAGGTCAGAGAGCCTCAAACTGGGAGGGGTGGAATGTATTCTGGGGCACGTGTGAGAAGCTTTAGGGGACAAAAAAAACTTGACTCTGCACATTCAGAGCTAGGCAGCTAGAGAGTGGCGGCTGCTGGCTGGGCTCCCAAAGGAGTGTGCTACAGATGCAAAGAAAGGGGGCATGATCAAAGAAGTTTGAGAACCAATGAGTTATGTCATGCTTTGGTGATGTAAATGCTGAAGGAGAAAGTTTACCACTTTGTGTTTTCATCCTACAAACAACTGTTTTTATTTTTCCTTCATGATAGCCTATCTAGAGCTCTAGGCACACTACCTTTCTTTTAAATTAGAAAATAGTTTTGGAATTTGGTTATTATACATCATTTTTACAGCGTTTCCCTTTCTTTAAAAAATGAAGGCTGTTCTTGCACAAATGGACACACACATCTATCTCCATGCTTGTGCGCACGCGTGCTCTCTCTCTATCTCTGTCTCTCCCTCCCTCCCCCCACACACACCTCATTTCTCTTCTGGAGGGGAGAATTACTATGGTTTGGGATTGCTAATCTCCATATTTTGGCTGTCCACAATGATGCTGGTTGGGATGCAGTGACTTTGCACTGTAGCACCGAGGCCTATACGTACATTCAGAGACATTTCGATTAGCTTGTGAAACAGCACTACAAAAGCTGTTCCCATACCATTAATTTTAAGATATTTTGTTGATCTTGTTTGAGATGGGAAGATGTATCAAATTTAAGATTCATTCTGAAGTGCCTGTTGAAATTGTTAAACATACTTCCTTTGGTGATTCAAATTCCTTTAGGTGACTTCCTTTGTTTTTAGCTTTTAGTGACACCGTTTTCATCTCTTTGTAGTGCCAAAGATGATATTGACCTTGATGCTCTGGCTGCTGAAATAGAGGGAGCAGGTGCTGCCAAGGAGCAGGAACCACAAAAATCTAAAGGAAAAAAGAAAAAAGAAAAAAAGAAACAAGAGTTTGAGTAAATATTTTTGTCCCTTTCATTATTTTATTAAATTACACATAAACACATACTTACATGGTTTTAATTTTTTTACTTTAGTGAAGATGATATCCTAAAGGAGCTGGAAGAACTGTCTGTAGAGGCACAAGGAGGGAAGTCTGACAGAGAACCTGCTTCAGAAAAGGTGAAAGTTGAGGGGGTTTTGACAAAAAGCGTTTTGCAAGGAGCAGTTTTTGGGTAGGAGACCCTTTTCCTCACAGATTAGAATAGTTTTGGTGCTGCTGTATAATAGGAAGCCTTAGATCAGAATTAATGACTAATATTTTAAAGTAACAGTTATTTTTAACCACTCTTCTGCATTAGGTGCAAACAGTGATGTCTTTTAGCTTAAACCACATTTGCACATAAGGTAAGCATTAGAAAAATATGGCTGAATAAATACAGAATTCTTTATTGTGAGCTGTCTTTAGTTAGATCAGGTTTCCTTTTACTACTACTATTTAAATTGTATCCTCAGCAAGAGGAGTCGTACGTACGAACTCTGAGTTTTGCATTTGAAAACACATTTTCCATGGAAAAAAAATGAAACATAATTTCTTTGGTTACCAGACAGTAGAGAATGATGACAAAGAAATCAGCTTCTCAAAACAAGACAAAAAAAAGAGAACAAAGAATAAAAAACCCAGTTTTGACGATGATGACAGTGAAGAAATGGAGGGTAAGGATGCAAAATCTAAAAAGTCTCAGAAACCAAAAACTGAAGCTCTCTCTGGCAGTGATGACGATTGTGAGATACTGCTTAAGAAAAGCAAAGGAAGAACTCAAAAATCAAATAAAAAGCTGGACCTTTCAGAAGAGGATGAAACTAATGTTAAGAAAAGTAAAGAGAGTACACAAGCACTGTCCTCAGGTGAGAGTGCTGATGAATCAGACGAGTTCTCCCAATCTAAAAAGGGACAAAAGAAAAATCAAAAGGGGAAGCCCGCTCCTAATGCTGAAAGTGCGGATGAGGAAGAGGAGCCTTCATTCAAAATAAAAACAGTGGCTCAGAAGAAGGCAGAAAAAAAGGAACGTGAAAGGAAAAAACGTGAAGAGGAAAAAGCCAAACTGAGAAAACAGAAAGAAAAGGAAGAGTTGGAATCTGGTAAAGAACAGGTAAAGCAGAAGGAGGTTCCAAAGAGGGCTGAAGAGGCAGCTTCTCCTGAAGCTATGCCAGCTGCTACCACAGGGGAAAAGGGAGAGGCTTCTACAGCAGCAGAAGGTTGGTAATTTTAGGAGAGTAACATTTGATGCAATCTTTCCTCTAATAAGTAGTGAGCAAAACCACTGATAAACCAGTGAATGATTGCAGATTTCTTCTAAGCAGTAATATTAAAGATGTTTAGTAGCTGTATATATTTCATTTTTTTGTATGTGGTTCACCCATGGTCATTTTTCCTAGCCTGTATGTTGTCCAAGTACATAGCAGATAAGTGCCACATGGTGAATTCTCACTGCATTATATATTTACAGCTCTTCAGTGCAAATCTAATTTTTCACCTCTTGGTTATTCTTAGATATCTGTTACATGAACACTTTAGAATCTTATCAGTATGATTTATGAGTAACTTTTTTTCTTTTTCACTATAAAATCAGAACCCAATGCTTCTCAGATCTGGAATTTTAAATAAAATGTATTTAAAACACAATTATCTGGAGTCTTTTTTTTAAAATTGCAATTCTGACATCCCTGAGTATCTGTCTTTTTCTTATGTAGCTGATGATAATGAAGGGGACAAAAAGAAAAAAGACAAGAAGAAAAAGAAGGGTGAGAAAGAAGAGAAAGAGAAGAAAAAAGGTCCCAGTAAAGCTACAGTTAAAGCTATGCAAGAAGCCTTGGCTAAGATGAAAGAGGAGGAGGAAAGGGCAAAGAGAGAGGAGGAAGAGCGCTTAAAACGACTTGAGGAACTAGAAGCTAAGCGTAAAGAGGAGGTACTGCATGTTTTCACATGGCAATGGGGGTGGGGTAGAGAAGAGGTGCACTCCTGCTCAGTCTGTTGCAGGATTAGGGCCTTACTATATGTGCAGTCAAAACCTTCTGAAGGTAGTGGAAGTCCCCCTTCTTGCTAGATATACATTGTTTTAATAAAATCCTTGTTTGATAACTGACTCCATCAATCATAAAAGTAATGTAGTGATATTTCTCTGTATAACTGTTTACTTTTGTAGGAACGATTGGAACAGGAAAGAAAAGAAAGGAAGAAACAAAAAGAGAAAGAGAGGAAAGAGCGTTTGAAAAAGGAGGGAAAGCTTTTAACTAAATCCCAGCGAGAAGCTAGAGCCAGAGCAGAGGCTACTCTTAAACTACTCCAAGCTCAGGGTAAGTAGTCTTGTTAAAAGTCTTGGTGCACTTACTGCTTGAAGCAAAGTTTGCCGATTCTTTCTTCTGTTGTCTAGGTCCAGTGTTGCTTTAAGCAGACTACACAAAAAAATCCCATGTGTAAAACCAATGTGTTTCTATGGTCAAGGAAGGCAATATTTTTATTTCAGATTTATTAACAATAGTTATCCCAGTATCTCTAGGTGTTTTTATGTTTATATTTAATATCTATACATCCAAAAGGGAAAATTGGCCAATACATTATATTTGCCACCTTAAGCTATGTATCAGTTACAGCCAAAAATAAATGCCAATGAAGCATCACTTTCTTGAACATCCCAATTTCAAAGACCAGAAATATTAGATGAGTCTTGCGCATGTCTTGAAAATTAATAATTTTCCTGGTTCCTGGCAGACTAAGTGAGGAAGTGAATTCCAGAGGCAAGGGCTCTTGCCTTTAAATCTGAAAGGAACTAGCTTTAGTGCCTCCCCAACCATAACTGCGTACTATCTTGCTGAAAGAGAAGCTGTCTCTTGGGTAGTCAGGACCCAATCATTTAGGGACTTGGGCAAGAGTTGTTGGAACATTTTTAAATTGAAAGAAACCTCATTAAAGCCCAGGGTTTTTGTATGTTTACTGCTGTCATTAATAACTAGCTTTCTCTGAAATCCTGCTGACTCATTGCAAAATTACATACCTCTGTGTAATTTTGTCAGGTCTCAAACTTTGTAGGCTTGGGTCTAGGTAGTAATTGAGTGGAAGTCATTTAAGAGGAACCTAGGGTGTTGCAGCAAATACTTGTGGTACTTCAGTGGCAATCCCTCTTTTGCACTAGGTCAGCTTTCTACTATCATGCTAGAAAGTTAACTTAGAGAAAAAGGGGGAAGAATGCCACTGGAGGTCCTGTCTCTCATAAGGAAAAAAATGAGGCACTGATCTTCATTTTTCACTTATAACTGGGAGCATTTTGTGACTTGATACACACTTATGTAACTTCAGAGGCGTGGTACTTACACCAACAGGCAAAATACTACCTACTGACTAACCTTAGCTTTTTAAAAAAAAAAAAGGGGGGGGGGAAGGGCAGTTAGAGGTCTAAAGGTCTTAAAAATAAGTCTGCTGACAGGCCAGTTCGAAGTGAATTCCAGAACATCTGATCCTTTATTGATGATGCCTTATCACCTAGTAAATTTGAAATGTGTATGTTTGTGAGACCAAATGTAAACCAAGTTTCACAGCTAAGTAGCTAAAGTTAGACTAAGTATAAGTGGCCCGAACCCCTTTTTTCCCAGTAGTTACGAGCACCCACAAATAGCACATGAAATGCATGTTGTTGGCATCTTGAAAATCAGATCACTTAAGTATCTAAATATGCACTTAGCCTAACTTTGTGCAGGTTGAAAAAACCTTGATCTTTAATTTAAACCAAACCTTACCTTGGTCACTAATCTACCAGGTTAGTTCTATTCATTGTAGTCCTTGAAGGATTCTAATTCTCATTTTGCAGGTGTTGAAGTGCCATCCAAAGATTCTGTGCCAAAGAAGAGGCCAATTTATGAAGACAAGAAGAAAAAGAAGCAGCAGCAACAGGAAAACAAAGAAGGCGAGTGTATATATCTTCTGCAATACATTTTTAGTTCATATAATAAAGGCAAAATCAGTTTAGTCTTTCATTTCGCAAAATTATTTTGCTATTACTATCGATCATTGACTAATACATCTTCATTTTCTTTACATCTTGTTCACTAACAATACTGGTAACATACAGGTGTATTGCAGAAGCAAATAAGACTTATGTCCTCCTTATACATAGGTTCAGTAGATGGCATCATGATTATATGGTTTGAGTTTTTAACATTTTAAACATCAGAAATATCACTACATTTAAAACTCTATTATCTCTGAAGTGAAAAAGCAGTAAAACTTTATCCTAAAGAAATAAGAGATTGTGGGGGGGGGGGGTTTTTTTTGTTTTTTTTTTTTTGTGCCCTTTATCAGTGAACCTGTAAAGAGTGCCAGGTTGCTGATGTGGAAGAAAGCTTTTTTGCACTCTGAAAATTGATAAATGTTAACTTCTAAAATCTGTCTTAGATCTACTTATTTGCATAATTACTAGAATTTTTGAACACACAAAACATAACTTCTGTGATACAAACAAGAAATTGTTTTATCTTCCTTTATTCAATGAAATAGATTATACTCTTTAGCGTGTGTGTGTCACTTCTTTGTCACTCAGCTCAAAATTACTCTTTCATTGTTGTGCATGGATGGGACTACAAGGTTTTTGTCATGCATTTCCTTTGATCTGTAATGATTTTCCACCAATGGCCGTAGAAGATTTGCACAAAGATTGAGGGTAGCATGTGTTTTTGTTTTGTTGGCTTTGTTTTGTTTTGTTTGTTTGTTTTTAATTAAAACTATAATAATCAATTACCCAAACTACTGTCCTGGCACAGAGAAGGATGCAGTTTGCAGTTAGGACCAGCACTCTTTGCTTTTTGGACATTTGCACATGCAATTTGTACCTTTATGATTTGCAAGCACAATTGTAATTATTCTGTGTGCAGATTAGGCACACGGTGTACATAAGTAGTCTGAGAATCTGATTCTGATCATTAGGTTTAGGAGAGAAACACCCTATTGAGGATAAAGGGGAGTTGGTCCCCTATCTGAGCTTTTTCTAAGACCATGCTGTAGTAGTTGTATATTTGGTTTTTTTTTAACACAATCTTTCTAGCTAATTTCCTGAAACTTTCATCATCCATAAAATAAATAAATGTAATGAGGCACTCACATTGTGAAACATTGGAGTCTTTCAGAACAGCTGGATATACATATCTTATGGATTGTATGTGCAGCTAAGTGTTTGACATTCCTTCTTTACATTTCTCCTATGCTTCTGATTGTTACAGCTTTTTCAAAATAATATCAATTACATGCCAAAAAGAGTTTTGAGTGAAATATGGATACAACTTTAACATCTAAAACATTATTTGATTTTTTTTTTCTTTTTTAATCATGTTGAACTGTAAGTACCTATTTTTCCTTTGTGAGAAGGATAGTGCTTTGATAATTAAGAAAGCAATCACCAACTTAAATTACATTTTAGTAAGGATTTATTTGCTTCTTTTTTGGTTGGCACATGGAGGAGAGAGTTGGTAACTTATCTGTATTATTACATCTTCTTGCATCTTTCTGACAGATAAGGGGAACTGATAGGTGTATCTTGATTTTTGAACTGGTGGTAATCCAGTTTAGCCAATAATTAACCTAACAATTGTCCTCTTTCAAGCATGTTTACATTGTTTGAGAAATACATAGGTTTGGGAACTGTGTTTATTTAACCGTCTGTTTTAGATCAATAGGTATGAGTTCTTACATTTTGGTTTGATCTTACTAAAATATAATGGAGATTCTGTTTTCTTGGTAATAGTTTGGCTTTAAAATGGAATGCAGAGGTAAAATGTGTCTAACCAAGTTGATAGTGTCCCTAGTCTATATTCTCAGAGAGAATATAGCAGTAATTTTGTTTATTTCCTTGCAATCTCAGAAGCCATGGAGGTGACCTCCCCAGCTGAAGAAGAAGTAGAACTAGTTATACCAGTACAAGAAGAGATTCCTGTTTCAGAACCAGGTTGGTGGTAATATTAAACAATCAACTAAAAAAAGTAATAAAACACATGTTGCCTGGCATAGCCATTTAAAATATTCTTAGCTAGAAATTTCAGAAACCTCTCACCTGCACTGCTGGGATAGTTGAAGCCAAAGAGTATGTGGGATTGGGTGAGTGTTGTTTTTTTGGTCCTCTTATTGTCAGGACAACTAGATTCCAAAGGATTTGTTTTCACAAAGGCTGAGCAATGTGTATGGATTGGCTTGTGAAACCATACAGGCATAGGGTGGGAATGTACTCCACTGGCAGAAAACAAAGGTTTTAAGATGTAGCCTTTGCAATGGGAAGTATCAAACACATGATTGTCCTTTACTGATTTGATCTTAATGTTTGTAATGAGTAATAAATATAGTTATGATAAGCAGAGCCATGCTTTAAGCAGCAATTAGAGAACTTGCTACATTTTTTAATCTCACTGCTGCAACATATCCTGGTTCTTTGGTTTCTGTGGTTGAGCAGGAATTCTATAACCACTCCACATCTCCCTTTATACTAAAAAAAAAAAAATTAAACTTAAATGATAAACCACTGTATATACACACAATTCACAATTAACTTCAGATTTCTTAAAACTACTTATACTACTGTGTCCACTTATCAATTGCATTTCAGTAGTCCTGAGGAGTGTTCTAAAGATCAAGTCTTTGAAAGGGTCTGGTCAGTCTTCCTGGTCATGTTCTCACATCTGTTGACTTTGTACATGGAGTCTCCTGTGAAGGGGGCTCAAGTCCTGACAGAGTACCTGCAGGTCCCAGATCCTCCTTTGTTGTATTGGGGAAATACTGCTGATGAATCTGATACCTTTGGACAAGTTCTTTCTGTAGCTTCACTAGGTAGGATCTGGAAGTTTCTGACAAGTTCTGAACAATTCCAAATATCAGAGTTTTTGAGGCAAATTTTGTTCCGTGATCTCAGTTCAGGTAGTTCTTTTGTTCTGTGCCAAACATAAAAATTCAGCAATAACAAAACTTCAATTTCAGCATCCCGTTTTCAAAATTTCTTCAGGTTGGACCATTTAGGTTTAAGCCATATCAGTGCCAAACGTCAAGGTGTCCTTCGTCCTCTTCACATCAGAAGTTCTGTAGGAGATTGACCAGATGCAAGCGGTATTGACCGTTTATGCCAGGAGTGCTTTATATGGGTCCACTGATTTTTGCACAAGTTGTTTTACTTGCTCTCTCCATCCCCCTGGTACACTGGGGGTAATGTGGACTACTTTTATGATGATTAAAATCAAAGGTCTAATGCCAGGAATGTTTCAGAGGTAAAATGTAGCCCATCATCAGACATGAGGACTCGAGGAACTCCATGTTTTGCAAATATTGACGTTAATTTTTGGATGATCTATACTGATGAGGTCTGGATAAAGATAAATTGATTTGGCTATCTAGAAAAGTAATAGACTACAATAATGTATGTATGTCTTTTCTCTGGCTATCTGCTGCCAAGATATGTCATGTATCTAGTGGGGTTTTTTGTTTTTTCATTTTCCCCTTACGTATCTCACTGTCTACTGAGGTCTGAATTTGCCTATTCAGAGTTGATCACCATATGGATTATTGTATTCATGTCCTTCACTTGTTTATACCTTGGTGTCCCCCATGGATTTTGGAGAGCATCTGTTTTTAAAGTACCATACTGATAAGAATACTTTTGTTCTTTCAGAAGCAGGCCATTAGCCATGTGCAAATGTCATTTACATTCTGCCAATATGGTGGTAGGTCTTTTGGAAGTTGACTCCTTCAACCCCCTCACACCCCCTCCTCCCACCCTCATCCTCTTTGGCAAGTTTCGTCCTATAGTTGTTAATCTCTGTTTGCTGAAGTCATTTGGGAAGATAGACTCATAGGTCAGAAGGGACCAATATGATCATCTAGTCTGACCTCCTGCACAAGGCAGGCCACAAAACCCTACCCATACACATTTATAACAACCCCGAACCCATGACTGAATTATTGAAATCCTCAAAAGTGAGATTTGAAGACCTCAAGCTGCAGGGAATCGATCAGCAAGCGACCCATGCCCCACGCTGCGGAGGGAGGCGAAAAACCTCCGGGGCCTCTGCCAATCCGCCCCGGAGGAAAAT